>CM035233.1:31468589-31856799 GCA_020226215.1 Sindora glabra
CGTTTTAATAACCGCACACTTGTAACAAGCATACGCTCAATTCAAGCATGGTTTAAACATCAACTCCTCGAGGCTCCACCGCAAGCTACTGCGGTCATTAGAAACGTGTCACCAGCTATAGAGTTGAAAATGTCAATTTTTTTTTTCTTATTGTAGTCCAACTTGGAGCATATGATAAGGCAGCATTCACGGAAAATCTTCCAACAATCAAACGAGGTTGCTGAAATTGGATCTTCACTTTTATCAACAAATAGTTAAGAGTTCAGTTTTAATCCATATATATCACAAAATTATTTAATATTTAATTAATTAACATATTTTTATAGAGTTTAACAAATTAAATATTCTTAGAAGGAGGGGGCTATAATTTCCAAAATTTTAAAAAAATTATATATTAAAATTATGTAAATTATGTAAAAATTTATTTTACCATTTATTCCCGCTAAAATTTTACTATATATCATTTTAGAGGTCTAGCTTTAAAACGTGAGATTTTCATTATAATAATTTTTTTTTAAATTGTTAGAAAATAAAAAAAAATATTTATAATAATAGAGTTTTTTTTAAAATGCAGTAATACATAAATAATAAATGTAAAAAATGCACATTATAATGTTATTTTATTAATAGTAATATTATACTTATTTATTAGCAAGATGAAGTTAGAAGAAAAATTTTAGAAGTGTCATATTGTAATTTATTAAGGATTTTTATTTTAATAAAAATATTTTAAAACTTAAAAGATTAAAACTTAAAATAATAAATGTAAAAAATGCACAATTATAATGTAATTTTATTAATAGTAATATTATACTTATTTATTAGCAAGATGAAGCTAGAAGAAAATTTTTGGAAGTGCCATATTGTAATTTATTAAGGATTTTAATTTTAATAAAAATATTTTAAAACTTAAAAGATTAAATATATTTTCTTCAAGAAGAAGGCAAGTTCATAAGGCAGAATTGTTTAAATTCCCCAATTTTGGGTGGTTAAAGCAACCCAAAGATGCGCAGTCCTTCGTGCTGCTCACAGGATATTTTACAGATTTGATTCGTGCAAGATACGCTTTAATGGATAAAATTCATTATTAAAGTCATCGATAAGAAAATAAATGAAATGAATAATTACAATTTTAAAAGTTATTTTTTTATTTATTATTATTTATAAAATTATGAATTATTAATTTTCTCAGAATATCTTGCATATAACATTTTAGGCTTGCTTTCTTTGAATTTTTCTTAATTATATATATATATATATATATATATATATATATATATATTATATATGCTGTTTTTATATTTTAAATCTACGTTATTGTTCCTATATTTTAATGATATATTCACCTCCGTTACTATAAAACGAATTCAAAAAGTCATTATGTATCTTTTAAAATATAAAAATAGGAGTATAATCAGATGAAATTTCAATAAATAGAAATAATTTATTTTTATTTATTTAAAATTTAAAATTTTATTTATTTATATCCATGTCATAATCTTAATTAATTCATTAATACTATTTGCGGAAGTTAAGTATACCGTTGCCTAATTAAGTGCACACTTTATTATTCCAAGGTGTATAAATTTAACCATAATTACTATTGTTAGCATTTTATTTCCGTTTAATTTAACTAAATGTAATTAATTAATAATTTGGATCGCCCTACCCAATTTCCAATTACGATGAGTTTTTGAGGGAGAAAGGTTGTCTTGTTGGCATTCAGACAGAGTGCCAACAGAGTAGTTGCAGAGTCTGCATGAAGATGTGGTTCCACCAAATCCAAAGCCTTCTCTTTAATAATGGAGGGAGCAGCTAACGATGCAAAATGCATGACTGAGCTCGTGATTTGATGTTTCCATTTTCGACATCAAACAAACTTGCATTATTTAGACTGAGGAACTCGTGAAAAAGATAACAAGCTCTCGCTCATACTGTCTCAGTGATCTCGGAGAGAAACGGCAATGGCTACCACGATCCGCTTCTCTGCAAATTCGACTGGAATGGAGGCTTTTTCTTGCTGCAATTCCATCTCTCGACTCATAAATCTAAGTTCGAAATCCAAGTTTTTGTTGATCAGCAGGACCGTGAAGTTGCGGCCTGTGCGAAGGTCTCTGTTGGTGAAGAATGTGTCCGGTGAGGCAAACCAGAAATTGAAGGATCCCGTTCTTCCTCAGCAAGGTGTGGAATTTTTGTTTCTGTGAGCTTCATTTTCCTGTTCTATGATGATTAATACCATCTCCAACATGGGTTTTGAATTTCTTGCTTTTTTGTTTAAAAGAACTCTTTTTACTATAGGAATTGCTTATTTTATTGATATCTATCTTTTTAATCAAATTTTGTGAAGGGACATGCTGATTAGAAAATGAAGAAAGGAACTTTCTCTTATTTAATGACATGAAACTAGTATATATGTTACTTGAACTTAATTTTCTTCGAGCATCTATTAAGAAGGAATCGTGCACACTGACGTTGGTTTTAATAATTTTGCATTTGTAGCTGAAGTTTCCTTGATTTTTTAAGCTTCTTGGGTATGATGCTATAGTATGATCTATGATTGCTTTTCTGACGTATTACCTTCCTAGCATTGGAAAAGGATTGAGATTCATTGTCTGCCTGATAGCATGCTAAGAAACCATCAAAACTCAAAAAGTCACGCTATTTGATTATGTATCACTTGATGGTTAATGATTTAGCTCAAGAAAAGGGATTTGCTGGTTTTATAGTTGAAAGTCATCTTGATTAGCTGACTTATTGCTATGTTGAGCCTATGGCATGCAGAAATTTTTATGCGTGCTTCATGTACTAACTGCATTTACTGACATGTATAATTGCATCTATACGGTCTGGGTTAATAGCTCTATGTCTCATTCGAAGCCCGGCTTCATGTATTACATAGTCATTAAGGAGTTGATAGATTTGGTTTTCTGACGTATTACCTTCCTAGCATTGGAAAAGGATTGAGATTCATTGTCTGCCTGATAGCATGCTAAGAAACCATCAAAACTCAAAAAGTCACGCTATTTGATTATGTATCACTTGATGATTAATGATTTAGCTCAAGAAAAGGGATTTGCTGGGTTTATAGTTGAAAGTCATCTTGATTAGCTGACTTATGGCTATGTTGAGCCTATGGCATGCAGAAATTTTTATGCGTGCTTCATGTACTAACTGCATTTACTGACATGTATAATTGCATCTATACGGTCTGGGTTAATAGCTCTATGTCTCATTCGAAGCCCGGCTTCATGTATTACATAGTTATTAAGGAGTTGATAGATTTGGTTTTCTTCCCCCCCCCCCCCCGTGTGACATGGTAATGTGTGTTTATTGCTGGAAATCTAGAATACCAGCAGTATGGGAGAACTCCTTGTCCAATCATAACATCTCAATTTTGCTTTTATTTATTTTTTCTGATTTTTTTTCAAGTTATTAACAGTTAACTGTGCTTTATGATCCAATTAATCATTGCTCCTTGTGGTTTCTTCTAGAACCGACAACCTTTCTTAGCCCAGTCACGCCAGACTCTGCATCTATTGCCTCAAATATCAAATACCATGCAGAGTTCACCCCGTTGTTCTCTCCAGAGCACTTTGAACTTCCAAAGGCCTTTTTTGCAACTGCACAGAGTGTTCGAGATGCTCTCATAGTAAACTGGAATAAAACTTATGATTACTATGAAAAGTTGAATTTTAAGCAAGCATATTATCTTTCAATGGAATTTCTACAGGTTTGTTGTTGCTACTGCAATAATTGGTACTGCTGTTTCGAGCATTTCTGGCATCTAATGTCAGTTTCTTGCAGGGTAGAGCATTGCTAAATGCAATTGGCAATATAGAACTCACTGGTGCCTATGCAGACGCATTGATTAAGCTTGGGTGTAAATTAGAAGATGTTGCTTTCCAGGTGAGAGATGTCCTATCTCAAATTTTTTGATACTATTGTGCTTTTGTTTAGCGTTGTTTGTTTTTACTTATTGATGCTATCATAAGCATAGTTGTTGTTTCTGGTAACTCCTAGCCCATAAATCTACATCAGATGGAAGGCAACCTGGGGTTCCTGGAACCTCGTTTTGTTTACATGACCTGATAGAAGCAACCAATGATTGACATAAAGGCAAAACAAAAAGAACATGGTTTCCAATTTGTTCCTTTTTTATTTTATTTTTTCCAGAAAGCTGTTCTCCAAAATTAATCATTTGAAAGGCTGAAAGTGTCACAATGACAAAACTATAGTTTTTCAGCGCCCCCCCCCCCCCCCCCAACACACACACACACACACACAATGAAAGTGTCACAATGACAAAACTAGCTTCTGTGTGTGTGTGTGTGTGTGGTGTGAGAGAGAGAGAGCACTGGAGTTTGGGAAGAAAACTGAAAAGAGATGGAGCATGGAACTTCTGCATGATATACTGTAGTGTTCATATCTTTTCTTTCTATAGAAATTTTCATTTGATGAGAACTTAAATTATAGTGATTTATATTCTGGGGTTGTGTGTGTGTAGAGAGAGAGAGAAATGGAGTTCATGAGTTTTGGGAAGAAAAATTGGAAAAAAGATGGAGCATGGAACTTTTGCATGATATAATGTAGTGTTCATATCTTTTCTTTCTATGGAAACTTCTATTTGATAAGATCTTAAAATATGGTCATCTCATCTTTGCTTTGATGTATAAAGTCTAACTAGTTCTAGACGTTTTCTATCTTTATCTATGTTATCCAACCAAAGGGAAAATGTTCTTTTGCATTCCAACCTTAAAGAACCAAGAATATATGCTGTAACTAATTTAAAAAATTTTAGTATCTACTGGGGATTCTTAAAGAATTCATTTATGCTGTTGATGCTACATATTCAACCCTTTTTCTGTCTTAACTGGAATTTAAGATTTGGACACACTTTCTCCCTATGAGTTGTGATATTCAATTTGGTTGACCAATAATAGGAGCCAGATGCTGCACTAGGAAATGGGGGTCTTGGGCGGCTTGCCTCTTGCTTTCTGGATTCTCTTGCAACATTGAACTACCCAGCGTGGGGTTATGGACTGAGATACAAGTATGGCTTATTTAAACAACTGATTACCAAAGATGGACAGGAGGAAGTTGCTGAAGATTGGCTTGAGGTCTGCGTTATTATTCATCAAAAAGTTCTCATGGGATATCATTATGCTTATAGTGTTAGTTGAGGTCTTCATGTTCATATTAAAAATATTATCTATATTTTTTCTTGTTAACTTTTCTCACAGATGGGCAATCCCTGGGAGGTTGTCAGGAATGATGTCTCATACCCTGTAAAGTTCTATGGCAATGTTGTTACAGGATCAGATGAGAAAAAACATTGGATTGGGGGAGAAGATATAATAGCTGTTGCATATGATGTTCCAATACCAGGATACAAAACTAAAACCACAATCAACCTGCGACTTTGGTCTACAAAATCTGCAGCAGAAGATTTTGATTTATATGCTTTCAATGCTGGCAAGCACACTGAAGCATATAAGGCTCAAGCAGATGCTGAAAAGGTTTGGATGCATTCACATTGTTTCCTGGTCTTCACACCATCGATTGCTCTATGTCTGTGAACTGTCTCAGAAAAAGTTAAATCTGCTTATCAATTGGGTTGGCAATAGGAAAGTAACGTGATGTCATAGGTGCTGGAACAAACATAATATAATAACATGTTCTAGGTTCCTCGTTCATTTGACAGTATTTTATACCTTCTCATAGTGTATGTCTTGGAGGGGGGGAGTTTATCAGTGGCCTGTAGTGGTCCAGAGGCTATGTCCTGTACAGACATCATAGAAATGATCTCAGTGACTGCTCACAATGAAGAGAATTTATGGCCAATTACAACTTAAATGTGATGTTAATGGAAATTAGTAAAAAGATAATTTATATGATACTGTATCCCAAATCTCAGATATGCTATATACTCTACCCTGGGGATGAATCAATAGAGGGCAAGATCCTGCGCTTGAAGCAACAATATACTTTGTGTTCAGCTTCTCTCCAAGACATCATTGCACGGTTTGAGAGAAGATCAGGAGCAACCGTGAATTGGGAAGAATTTCCTGACAAGGTTGCAGTGCAGATGAATGATACTCACCCAACCCTGTGCATCCCAGAGCTGATGAGAATCTTAATAGATGTAAAGGGTTTAAGCTGGAAGGATGCTTGGAATATCACTCAAAGGTATCTGACCTGGTTTTATTTAAATTCTTATTTATTTGTGTTAGTCTGGTCATCTTTGTTAATTCATGAACTTAAGTTGCTTATGGACTACATTATTCTCTGCGACTATAACCTAGAACTGTAGCATACACAAACCATACTGTCCTGCCTGAGGCATTAGAGAAATGGAGTCTAGAACTCATGCAACAACTACTTCCTCGCCATGTTGAGATTATAGAAATGATTGATGAGGAGGTAACACTGAAATATTTGTACTTTTGCTTAAAACTTTTGCTTCAAACTCAAAAGTTTAGTCATTGACTTGTTGCTGGTATTAATGTTTTACAGCTGATTCAAAGTATAATCTCAGAATATGGCACTGTAGATTCAGACTTATTAGAGAAAAAGCTGAAGGAAATGAGAATACTAGAAAATGTTGCATTGCCTGCTGCATATGCTGATTTGCTTGTTAAACACAAGGAGAACCTTGATATTCCCAGTGAGGAACTGCAAAATTCTGAAAAAGATGAAGAGGAGGAAGAAGACATTGGTGAAACAGATGAAACAGATGAAACAGATGAAAGTGGCCTTGAGAATGAGAAAGAAGAGTTGCCAGAACCGATACCAGAACCTGCAAAGGTTCGGATGGCTAATCTCTGTGTCGTGGGTGGCCATGCAGTAAATGGAGTTGCAGAGATTCATAGTGAAATTGTGAAAGAGGAAGTGTTCAACGCATTTTATAAGGTAAGTAACTTGGAAATGAGTCGTGGTGCTTTGAGTGAGGCTTTTCAATTCATATCTGCAATGTGGACTGCCTTATTCTACTGCTTATTTCTTGTATGCAGAACCAAAAAGCACAACACTTATCAATTGCAAGCAAAGGAAGAAAATTTTTATTTATGCAAAATGGCCTAAGCCTAATGACTGCGTTAAATGCAGTTCATATCATTGACTTCCACATTGTGTTTCTTGCAGATTTGGCCTGAGAAATTCCAAAACAAAACAAATGGGGTGACACCAAGAAGATGGATCAGGTTCTGCAATCCAGAATTGAGTAAATTAATAACTGAGTGGATAGGCACAGAGGATTGGGTCCTAAATACTGAAAAACTGGCTGAACTGCGCAAGGTGGTTTCTAATATTAATCTGATGTTCTGGTTATTGTTGGGGAAAAAGTTTCGGATAGCTATGATGATTCAAAAACATGTTGCCATAAATCAAGATCAAAGTACTAAATCACCAAAACGCAGAAATTTAACATGAGTCGGCTTTTATCCTACATCATGGACAAAGATGATAGACAAAATTCACTAAGAGGAATAGGAGAGAGAGACTGAGATTATAAAATGGTTAGCCACTCTTAAACCCACACTCAAAGTACACCCAAAATACCTCATAGTTTTTCTCTGACTGGCAGTATATATTCTCACAAATATTGTATATACTCTTCATTCTCAGATGATAATTTCACAGAGAGTAAGAGCTAATTGCGGGCTCTCAGATAATCACTAAGGTTATCCACATGAGGATTACAAATACAAACTCTCTCACATGGGTCTCTTTGACAAAATCTTCATATCCAATACAAAGTATTTGAAGAAGAAATAACACAAATTTGAATCCTAGGTAAAGGAATCCTAATTTGAATAATAGGAAATAATGCAAATTGATAACAATTGTAATGTAATAATGCAAAATAGGAAATAATCACAAATTAGCAATTATTAGAATTTGGATCAAATTCTAACAGTTATAAGCATGATGTTCTGTTTACAAAATTTAAGAGATATGCATTATCTTTTTCTTTGTGTTCTAACTTCTCATACCTTTTAATATTTTTGTTTTCTGCACCATTCACATTACTTATAGTCTAATGTTTCACGAAATTCCTAAATAAATGATATTGAATTTCAATCAAATGGAATACAGGCATGGTTGTCTGTGTATGGGTATAAAAACAGGAGTAAGGAGGAAATTAGAATGGAAGTATATATTATAGTTTCTATAGTCTTCTTGTCAATCATTTCTATAATCTGTATTCATTTGAAAAATAATATGGATTCGTTAGCAAACTAGGAGATGCAAAACATTTTCTCAATTCTGTGTAATTCATGCTGACCAGATAAGTTCTATCTATTTATAGTTTGCAGATAATGAGGATCTCCAAAACCAATGGATGGAAGCAAAGAGGGTTAACAAGACGAAGCTTGTGGAATTCCTCAGAGAAAAGACCGGTTACTCTGTCAGTCCTGATGCAATGTTTGATATCCAGGTAAAATGTTCCTTTTGACTTGTTAATTTTCTTGTACAAACAAACTTGGCTTTGATACACATTTTAAACATGGAATGAAGTAAAAATAATTTTAGGTGAAACAAAATATAGATACTTGAATAATTATGTGAACAGAAGAACAAATCAGAAGAGTGTTAAAAGGGATATCACAATCTTCTATATCTAAAATATTAGAGCAGGACTCTTCGTTCACATTGAAATCAAATGAGTTGCCTTTATAGACTGGATTTGAGTCAAGTTATGAAGCATGGATTCCTCCTTGATGGCAAAGCACTAGTATCGTACCAGTATCAAATTCCGATATTCAATGGATACTTACTGACTCATATCAGAGAAGAACCAACCGATCATCCCTTTTATTATTTTTTGTTTTTTTTAAATTTCAAACATTGTGTGTGGCATGGATTCTTAATGATTCCCATAGGACATAGCTCAGATTCACTATCCTTGGTGCAAACAAGTATCCATTCTGTTACTTAATCAATTTGTTTCTTATTTAAATTCTATTATAAATTTTTAAAAATTGTCATATCCTCCCACCCACCTCGAATGCCTGTACCCTTCCATCATTGCTTCATAAGAGTCAAGCCTAATGCCAACTGTTTACGTAAATGATAACCATGAATGTTTAATTTTGAAACCATCTCCCTGCATTTTTACTACTGACATTAGTTTTTACCATTCTGTTGTGTGTTTTTGGCCATGAGTTTTCCTATATGATTTAGTCAAGAATGCAGTGGACTGAATTGTTTGTATTCAGGTGAAGAGAATCCATGAATACAAGCGACAATTATTGAATATTTTGGGGATTGTTTACCGCTACAAGAAGATGAAAGAAATGAGTCCAGCAGAAAGGCAAGCAAAGTATGTTCCACGAGTTTGTATATTTGGAGGAAAAGCCTTTGCTACATATGTGCAAGCTAAGAGAATTGTGAAATTCATAATAGATGTTGGGGCTACAGTAAATCATGATCCTGAGATTGGAGATCTGCTTAAGGTACATATGGATTTGATTTCTTTTCCACAAGTTCTTTTGGGTTTTCATCTAGGGTTGTCAAATTTGCTATTGTGATGGCTCATCTACATTGGTACTTTGACTATGTAGTCATCGTGAACTATCTTCAATTTAAGCTTCCATGTTGATTATTTAAAGCATCCACTTTAGCTGTTGGCATCTTTTGTGGTACAATTCCACTTGATGTTGCTTTAAGGGTTTTACTTTCCTCATGTTTTAGATTTGAATTTCTAACCTTGCGTTTGTGTATTAAGTGGATTACCACTCCTATCATTACCAAAAATAAAATAAAGCATCCACTTTAGCTCTCTCTTAGTCAACAATTAGGGATCTTCAATCTTTAGGAAACATATTCATTGGAAGAGTCACAAAAATTATAGTAGCTTATAGTTGCTTCATTAATCAGCATATAATACCATGCTATTGAGGTGAATTTTTGTTATATTACTTCTTATTTTTATGATGGCACTATGTGTTAAGTTATTACTTCTTGATGCGTTACACTGCTGGCACAATTGTAAGTTGTCTCATTCAGTTTATTATAGGTCCTGCAGAAGTTGTTAGAACTTTTCTTTAGTGTAATTATGAACAATTTTTTTGGCATCATCTTACTTCTCTAATATAACGAGATTAGAGATGAACCTGGTCCATTGCATTATTAAATTTATAGAACTGCCTGATCTTTTCCCAAGAGTGAAATTTCAAGCAAATGATTTGCTGAAGATAAAGTATGTTTATCATAAGATAAAGTAGACCTAGGAACTCTATGTGGAATAAAATGGTTGCCTTTGTAGCTTTTATTATTTGAGTAGTTTGGTAGCATTTGATTTGTGCTGTTTTGGGTCATTCTTCTATATATATGGTGCAATAATTATGGTGCTTTTTTAATTGTATTAGGTTGTTTTTGTCCCTGACTACAATGTCAGCGTTGCAGAGATGCTTATTCCTGCTAGTGAACTGTCACAACATATCAGGTAATATTTTTCGGTGAAGTTGGTTTCCATTATTTTGATGATACTATTGTTATATTTTTCTGGCATAGAAGTAGATATATACAATTCTGAAACGTGGACCATGGTATGGGAAATACTTATTATCATATGTAAATAGGGAAAAGCTGAATTAATCAGATCAAAATGTAATTTTTATGAATAAAAATGTCTCTGATAATTTTTAATTTTATGATTTGAAAATGAGCAACTCATCTCCCATATATCTAGAAAGTAGAAAGTATCATACAAACGTCTGGTGTTACCTATTTTTTCCTGACATGCAAGGCATCTGCCCATCATGAATTGAGCGTGATATGAGTGCCAGCATCCCAGTATGCCACACTCAAAACCTGAAGTGTTGGTGGTTCTTGGACTGATACATGTACCAACCTATAGCAATAGTTAGGTCCTTCTGGGATAATTTGAGTGTCCCTTTAGTAACATGTGAATCCGTGTCTTATGCATTAAAACCAAATGAAAAGTCAGACACAAATGATCCTTCATCAAACTCCACACTTCTTGAAACACTGCCATCCCTTCTGTTTCATCATCCAAATTCAATGCCACTTGTATCTGTATAATGTGTTAAATTACAATTTTCTACTTGGTTATCTAACTTTATATCCGTTCTTCTCATGTATGGGGTAGCTTGAGTGGTTTTATTTTCCTGTAATAAGCACATGCTTATGGTCTATAACAATAGTAGAGTTTATAGGTATCGCATTGATCATTGTCCTACTGTCAATCCAACTAAATAGGAAAACTTCATCCATTATGTTCAAAGCATGACGCTATGAGTGGTGACAGAAATTTTAATTTAATGGGGCAAAGCATAAAGGTTGTATGTGTCATGCACTACTTTTAATCTCTCTCTTTTGGAGGGGGCGTTATAGCACTGTGTATTTTTGTGACAACATCAAAATTTTTAGTTTTGTTCCTAGCTGGAGTTTTTGTGGTCAAAATCCAAAAGTATTCTTGAAACTTCGCTGAGGGAGTTTCTTCTTTCACTTATGATCCAGCTGTCTTGTTAACCAACTACAAAATGTTTTTCTCTGAATATGTGAATTATCTTATGAGCAAAACAACTAAGTTGCCTTTCATATTTTCTCCTCATCTGTAGTACTGCGGGAATGGAGGCCAGCGGAACTAGCAACATGAAATTTGCAATGAATGGCTGCATACTGATTGGAACGTTGGACGGGGCCAATGTTGAAATACGGGAAGAAGTTGGCGTGGATAACTTCTTCCTCTTTGGTGCCAAGGCTCATGAAATTGCTGGGCTTCGGGAAGAAAGAGCTGAGGGAAAGGTTTGTCTTGATAGCCACATTAAGCCTTCTGTTTGTCAGTGGCCAAAGTTGTGACTTATTCTACTATGAAATATTGATAATTTTGATCTAGTAGATGGTTGGGACCTAAGACAACAGTATTCTTATAAAAACTCATCATAAGAATTTTGAATGCATTCTTCTCTATTCATTGTTTGAGGAAACCTTGAAATATATTGATTTCTTTGAACATTCACTGCTTGTAAATAACGTAACTGACCTTTTGATGTAGTTTGTCCCTGATCCACGATTTGAAGAAGTCAAGGAATTTGTCAGAAGTGGTGTGTTTGGGCCTTACAACTATGATGAATTGATGGGATCCTTGGAAGGAAATGAAGGTTTTGGTCGTGCAGATTATTTCCTTGTGGGCAAGGACTTCCCCAGCTACATAGAGTGCCAGGAGAAGGTTGATGAAGCATATCGAGACCAAAGAGTGAGTTTATGGACTTCTGTCTGCTCACTAATGAACTGCACTGCATATTCTATTCAGTGAACTAGATAAATTCTATGTTCATTATATACATGCTCATATTATGAATATGGATCTCAATTTCCAGTAGAATTTGAGGGTATAAATTTAGGAGAGAAATAGATGCAGAAATCTTCTTTGTATTGAAATGGTGGGTCCCATTAGAAATCTGTAGGCCCTAGCATAAAAAAGTGCGTCCTTATCTCTCTTAAATTGAAGAAAATTGACAAGTAAGAAATTGAAGGATCCAGATCCTCGTTATCTGTCTGCATGGAGAAGAAGCGGGATTCTGCGTGTTCTATCATGTCACGTAACTTACTTATCATTTGCATGCACTTGCAGTAGCCCCGGATCGGCTTAAATCAGTTAAGTCATGTCAATTATGCTATACTTAAACGCTTTTGAATCTTGTGGGTGCAGAGATGGACAAGAATGTCAATATTGAACACAGCTGGTTCTTACAAGTTTAGCAGTGACCGCACAATTCATGAATATGCGCGAGATATATGGAACATTGAGCCTGTTCAAATACCATGAAAGGGTGCAACTGATCTAGCAGAGATAGCGTTGCCAGTCGATCATGATCATTACAGCTTTCACCATTCCATCTGTTTCTCTGAAAATAAACAAGAGAAAGAAGGGTTTTGTGGAGAGAAGCACCTGAAAATTACAGCATCTGTGCTCTTAGCCAAATGAGCTGCCTAACTTTTGTTATTAGCAAGAATAAAAAAAAGGGTCTGCAGCTTTTGTATATCTCTATTTGTTACTTTAGTCTAGTGGCTTTGTTGACCTCCTTGCACTGAGCATTGCTTAAGAGACGTTTATATGGAGTGAATAATAGTTAAATTTGGCTTAAAAGCCTTTCAATCCTTATGTGGGAACATTTTGTCATCTGGTTTGTGCCTTGCGAACTGTTAAAATTATAGTTTTTAAAATGGTCTGAGCATTGAATCGGTTGGTCAGGACACTTGGGTTCATTAGTTAAATAAGTTTTGAATTAAAAGTTATAAATTATACATAGGCATAACAGTATCATATATTTATAATAACATGTTTTATGATAAAAATAAAAAGGTAATACAATATAAATACAAATAAATAAGTTATAAAATAGAAGTGATATATCAATAAAGATCAGTTTTCCATATCCATGGTCATAGTGATACGTAGGAGATGTTGTATTTAAAAATAAAATAATTAATTTTATTAGAAATATTATATGGATTAACATTAATCAATTATTGAAATATTTATTTAGGTAATTAGTTTTGTGTTTTAACATTAAGCATAGAACAGATTGGGTCCTAGTTTAATGTGTATGATTCATGATAGGTTGGATCATGCATAAGCCCATATGGGTAGAGGTCCCAACTTACAGCCTTTTAGTGGTCAGTGGTTTCCTATCACAAGTCTGACCTTAAATAGAGATATCAGGGTTATTATTTTGACACACAGAAAAATAAAGATTCTCACTCTTCTAAATTTTTTCTCTCCCTTTTCTCTCTATCTTGATAATCTAAGGGGCAAAGTAAGTTATAATTCTACTCATCATCATTCAGATCAGTCATGACCTCATCAAATTATGTTCCAGGTATGCTCATAATTTTATTATGATTAATTTTATATTTTTGTGATTTTAATTCATACTTCCAATAATTGGTATCAGAGCCCGGTTGGTGTATGAATTTATGATAATGAGCAATCTGATAGATTCATAAAATTTCTCAATTTTTTTTTTTTTTTGAAATAATTAGATCCGTTTCTCTTTCGATTAAATATTGAATTCTGATCTCAAATACATCGGGAACATTATTATGTTATTTGATTGCATTAAATTCATGATTATTAAGCGCTAATTGGTTTCTGGATTTTGAGATTATTTGGATCTGTATTTTTTTTAATTGATTCATGAATTTTTATATACATATGGAATATTATACTGTTGTTAAATTATATTTTGGATTTCGTGATTATTCTGGAAGGAAGGCATGAAAATTTTGAATTTTTAAATCTTGTAGCATAATTTTAAACCCTTATTTTCTTTGGATTGATGCATGAATCTATGTTAAAGTAGGTTAGATATAATTTTCTAGGATTAAAAGGGCTTAAAAAATAAATAAATAATTTTTTTTTAAGCTTAAAAACCCAATTACGGCGGAAAAATAATAACAACAACGAAACTACGAAGGCGTAAAGTTAAATTTCGATTGCCTTGTCCGAGAGACAGTAGCCATTGTTCCAGAGCTTGTTGGTCTCCGCGAGCTATACAGCCGTGATGCGAAGTTTAAAGTTATAAGATTTGGGTAGAGCATGTGGGGGTGTAACCTTAGGTGCCTATTTAAATAGGCAAAACACCTGGACAGTTGGAAGATGGGGTAGTTATCAATATAATAATAAAAAAAAAGTCAATTGGTCAGCGCGTGAGTTACACGTGCTCGTTAGCATGCGGGGACACGCACCTGACAGAAGCTTTAATTTTTTGACCAGTAGCTAACCCTAATCTACGCGCGCGTGCTATGCGTGATACGCACACACCCATCAGTTGTTTTTTCTGCTTTAAGTCAATCCCACGTGCATCTTAGGCACGTGCATGTGAGTGAATATCCACGTGTTGGGATTTTGGGGTCCAATTTTGACCCAATTGTGTAAAATTTTATTTTCTACCTAATGAAATTTTTTCCAGAATTTTTTGAGGCCGATAACTATTTATTTTGAATTTTGAAAGATTTCTATTCTATAAAAATATATTTTACTTGTGGAATTTTGGCTTGAGAAAATTCATAGACATTCTTTATATTTTTTATGAGCTTGGTGTGCTATCACTTTCTCTAATTGTAAGCATAGGTATATTAGACAAATTTTGAGCCCTTAATTATGTAATTTTGTATATATAAAGATACATAAAGCTATTTATTTCACACCAGTGATAGATTAGTGATATAATGAGATTATTTTTCATAAAATACTATCCTTCTAGGATTTTTAGGAGTACATTGTATTGATGATAGATACACCCTATCGGTATGACATTGTTAATGTAATTTTAAGGTTTAAACTCCTTAGAATAGTCATGCAGTAATTATAATGTTTCAATATTTCATGTACTTTATCGGTATAGCTATATTGATTACATTCTTATGTAGACTCTTATACAAGGCAAGTCATATGGTACATGTAATTTTGATACCACTTTGTTATATAGTTGTTTGACTAATTTGTTTAATTGGGAATCTTGTGTTATAATTATGTTGTACACGCATAATTAATAATTTTTCCAATCCTGTTGCATCAGTCTCGATCTTTCAACAACTATCTGTGGTGATCAACAACTATCTGTGGTGAGGACTCTTAATGGAACAAACTATGACGAATGGAGAAAGTCCTTGAACATGTACCTGATAATCTCTAAGGAGGATTTAGCTCTTAGAGAACCAAAGCTGGCTAATCTCTTATCCGAGTCTAGTGCTACAGATAAGACCTATTATAAACAATGGTATGAATCGAACTAGATTTGTTTAGCAGTGATTAAGTTTACTATTGAAAAAGGAATTAGAGAGAGTATCTCAGATAAGGACACTGCTGTGGAGTATATGAAAGCTGTTGGTGAAAAATTCAAGAAGCTTGATAAGACTAAAAAAGTCTACTATCTCTCCATGCTTGATAACACTCGTTATGATGGAATTTCAGGTGTTAGAGAATACATTATGAAAATGATTCATTACTACAATAAGCTGAGATCATACGGTGTTAATTTAGGAGAGAGTACTCTGGTCTACAGAATCCTTCAGTTACTGCCAGCTGAATATAATTACCTGAGAACCTCCTATAATTCACAAGAGGGAGAGTGGAAAATAGACCAAATGATTTCTATAGTAACTCAAGAAGAAGAGACTATGAAAAGTAATCCACAACCACATTTTATCAACTACTTATCTCAGGACTCCTACAATAAGTCAGGAAAGAAACCAGAGACACATATATCTGGAAAGCCTGAGTTCAAGAAAAGTGGTGATAAGGGCAAAGGACAACAAAAGAAATTTAAAGGCAAGTGCAATTATTGCAAAATTCCTAGACATAAAAAGTCTCAATGTTATAAGCTAAAGAACAAGCGTGAGCAAGAAGGGGCTCAAAAACAGGCGGATCTCAAGTGAGATGGAAGAGACTGTATTGGGAGTAGTAGGAAGTAGAATAAAATTAATTACATAGGATCATATTTTTCTTTATGTTTATCTTCTGGATACTTTTAATTTGAATTATGTCATTTATGCATTTTTTTTCCTTTTCAAATTTAATTTCCAGTTCTATTTCAATAATTGTAGTTATTCCTTTTGACAAAGAAAATTTATTATGATTTTAGTATGCCACCTTTTTTTTTCTAGAGAGATTAGAAAGATTGGTAAAACAAAGGTGTGTTGTTAAACTTAAATTCTCATATCTTAAAACTTTTTAAGTGTGGAGTTATAAAGTAGAGATGAGACTCTATAATTCCTAGTTAAAGAAATTAGACTAGATCAAGAGGTTGTAGATTTTCTTGTCCCTTTTATAATACCAAGGTCATCGGATTTAATTGGACATTTTATTTTGAGAATGACTTAGATAGTGGGAGTTTGATACTTAGAGTTATCAATTTATGCAACAAGGCCACCATTCTGCCTGTACCTATTTAGATTCCCTTATCACTAGAGGAGGTAACATTGATAGTTTAGTTCAAATAAATAAAGATCCTCATGTTGAAGAACCTGATTGGTTAACTATTGAGTTTAGATCCATTGTAATAAAACTTATAGTATTTTGGGTTTGTACCAAGCCAATTGGATTGAACGGATGCTTGAAAGATTTAAAATGGATAAGATTTCTTACGCTTCCGCTATTAATAATCTTATGTATGCACTGGTCTACATTCGTTTAAATATAACTTTTGCTATTAAGTGTGCTTGGAAGATTATCAAGTAGCCTTAGGATGGATCATTGGAGAGCGACCAAGATAGTAATGTAGTATCTTTAAGATACTATGAATCATATGTTGATTTATAGACGATCTAATTTACTTAATTATAATTATTACTTAGATACCGATCGTGCCTTATATATAAATGATCATAAGTCAACATTTGGGTACATCTTTATGATGTCTGGAGGAGCTGTCTCATGAAAAGTGTTAAACAGACATTCACAGCTACCTCAACTATGGAAATAGAGTTTATCGCATACAATAAGGCCACTTGTTAGGCTATATGGTTGAGGAAGTTGATATCTGGCATGCAATTAATTAATTCTGTATCATGATCTCTACCAATTTTTATTGCGATAAGGCTTCTGCTTTATGCTTTTCTCAAAACAATAGGAATTCTAGACATATTGAACATTTTTCATGTTAAACTCCTGTTTGTTAGAGAGAAAAGATTGCTAAATTTCAAACTCACATTAAACATAGCCCTAATGGGAACATGCAAGGGATCCGTTGACTTAAGGCTTACCTATAGAAGTATTTAAAATCAACTAACTCATATGAGTCTTGTTAAATTTTTATGAAGTCTTAGTTTAGTGGGAGTTTGAGATATGCTTATTTTATTGATATTTGTGACCAGTAATTGCTCATTTTGAAACATTGGTAATATGTTATATATATATATATATATATATATATATATATATATATATATATATATATAAATCATTTGCTTTCCTATCGGATTCAATGATTTTAAGTTATTTTTCTTATGAGCTGTGGTCAAAAGATTAACTTTATATATATATCAAGTTCCTTTAGGATTATAAGACATTAATTTAACATCATTTGTCTCCCCATTGGATTCAGTGATTCTGTATGGTCTCATTCCACTTATGCAATCATTGCTCAGTAACCTTATATATATATATATATATATATATATATATATATATATATATATATATCCAGTTCTTTGGAATTATGAGACATTAATTTAACATCACTTGTCTGCTTATCGGATTCAGTGATTCTGTATGGTCTCATTCCACTTTTGTAATCGTCACTCAGTTTGGATATTGAAATATTGGGAATATGTTTTATACATATATAAATCATTTGTTTCCCTATCGGATTCAATGATTTTAAGTTGTTTCTCTTCTGAGTTATAGTTGAAAGATTAAACTTTATTCTATTCCTTTCAAATTATGAGACATTATATCACTTGTCTCCCTATCGGATTCAGTGATTCTGTATAGTCTCATTCTCTAAATTAAGTTTATAGCTTAATGTATAACTAATTACTTAATTATTAATATTTTAATTATTCCATATAATTAATTAATGCTATCCAAGTGGGAGATTGTTGTATTTAAAAATAAAATAATTAATTTTATTAGAAATATTATATGGATTAGCATTAATCAATTATTGAAATATTTATTTAAGTAATTAGTTTTGTGTTTTAACATTAAGCATAGAACAGATTGGGCCCTAGTTTAATGTGTATGATTCATGATAGGTTGGATCATGCATAAGCCCATATGGGTAGAGGTCCCAACTTACAGCCTTTTAGTGGTCAGTGGTTTCCTATCACAAGTCTGACCTTAAATAGAGATATCAGGGTTATTATTTTGACACACAGAAAAATAAAGATTCCCACTCTTCTAAATTTTTTCTCTCCCTTTTCTCTCTATCTTAATAATCTAAAGGGCAAGGTAGATTGTAATTCTACTCATCATCATTCAGATCAGTCATGGCCTCATCAAATTATACTCCAGGTATGCTCATAATTTTATTATGATTAATTTTATATTTTTGTGATTTTAATTCATACTTCCAACAGGAGATGCATAGTTGGCAATTCTCTAGCATTCGGGAGATGCATGGTTAGCAATTGTCAAGCATTAGAAGAATATAGCTTTAAGGTATGTGGTTGTGGCTTGTTTATACCCTATTGACCTGACTAGTTTTTTTTTTATTTTTTTAATGCACATTGGCTTTATCTACTTAACGTTGACCTCATCTATTTTGGAAAATTTGCACATCTTTATTATTCGTGATTTTCTAAATATAATTTGGGTCTCCACGTCTATGAATACTTGAACATTTTATGGACATAGGATTTGCAATTTTCATTAAAAAGATTTATATGATTTTACAACTTAAAAATAAGTATTTTTTTTATAAAAAAAATAGTTTCTTAAAACTTTTTATGTTGTAATTATGATTGATAAAATTGTAACTTTTATATACATGTTACATGAAGAGTTTATATACAAAAGTATGAAATATTTTGATAAAATATGTTTCTTAAAAATGTAAAATAAAAGCGAGTACGAAAATAAGATCCTAATAATTTTCTTTTTTAATTTATCTAGTACTTATCTTTACATTTATGCATTAATTTTTTCCCATATCCTTAATTTTTACAAAGAAATAAAAAGTTTAGAGCATTCATATTTTAGATTAACTCGCTCACAGACATTAATATTATTTATTTTTACTAGTTATATACCTTATGGACAGTATTTTAATTAGAATGATAAGATTAATTTATTTTCATATCATCTTATTAAAAAAGGAACACAAAAAAAAAAGATAAAATAAAAATTTAACTTTAAAATGTATTCACACTTCACTCTATTTAATATGTCAAAACCAAAAAAAAAAGGAAGAAGAAGAAGAAGAAGATCCGTGTTTCATATGTAAAAATTATCTCGAATATTGGAATGAATATTGGAATGCCTGTGTATGGGATAACTTTCAAAATACTTCAATTTGGAAAAGCATTTTAATAAGTTTAAGAAAGTTGAAGTGCTTAAGTTAGCAACTATATAACACCAATTAAAAGAAACGTGTGTTAAGTGATATTGACCTGTTAGTAAGGATGTAAACAAATTAAATTATTCCCGAGTTGTATGAGGTGAATTTACAAAAAAAATTTGATTTGAGTTTGATTTTAAAAAAGTCAAATTTAAGAGTTAAACTCGATTAATATATAAATCTGAATTTGAACTTCATACTTTGAATTATTTTTGAGCTTAAATGAGTCTCATCATAAAAAATAGTTTTATTTTTATACTATATAAATAATATAATATATAAAAAATTTAATCACGCTAGTAATTATAATTATTGAGGTTGCATAAAAAAAGTAAAATATTTTGATTGAAGTGATTAGTTTTCTAGTATATTTTATTTTTGCTATATATAATTATTGTTATTATATAATGATTGTTATTTTTTTTATAAATTTGATTGTTATAGAAAAATTTATATTAATAAGTATAATGAAATTTAAAAAAATATGATATTAGATTTATTTATGAAAAATAAAATCTCAAGTTTGTCTAAAATAATAAACTAATCAAGTAAAACTACATAAGCTTCAATTGGAATTCGAATATTTCAAATTTGTTCAAAAATTGAAGTCTAATAACATACTTTGTAAATAAATTTGTATAAACTTATTTAAGTACATGAATTATTCAAATTTAATGATATTCAGCTCAAGTTTAAGTTTATTTATTTTTTTGACATGTTTGGTTCAATTCTATTTATTTACACCCCTACTTGTCAATCACAAAATTCATACCTAGACTTTTAATTTAAGTATCATAGAATTGTTCCAAAAGTAATTAAAAAGAATAATACAAATTTGATTTGAAATTGTAAAAATATTGTACCACAATTGTTGCAAAATTATAAAATTTTTCTTTTTAAAAATATATAAAACTTGGAACAAATTGGTTTGCTAGTCCAAGTTACCAATTTTGATAATTCACACTAGTTTTTGGCCAATTCACATTAGTTCTAGGTATTTCATATATGTTTTTAACTCAATACCCATTGGCTGGTTTAACAATTCATTGATAAAAAACTATAGTTGAAATTGTATCTAGCTCTATCGTTTCACACGTTATGACTGTGATCATTTCAGTTAAGGCTAATGCCAACTCTACAATGCAAGATAAAATTTTGTCAATGTCTATTATTTTTGACAAAAATACAAGGAGAAGGTGTAAAATACTTCCTTCAATTTTAGGATAATTATATTTTGCCTCTTCAATTTTGGAATACCTATAAATCACCTCCCTAAATTTTAGAAAATTCGAAATTAATTCTCATCATCACACTTGATTAATCATTTAATCAAATTATGTAATTTTTTCATAAAATTTTTAAATAGAAATTACAATGTTATAGAATTTTGATTTATTTTGGCATATAATTTCGCACATCATTTATAAGTATTTGATTAAAAGTCTATGTATATAATTTAGTTTATATTAATCATATAACATAGAAATTATATGTGAAAAAATAATTAAAAAAATTAACATACTATAATATTAAAATTCTTGGTAAAAAAACTTAATGAAAAAAATCACATAATTTGATAAAATGGGTAATTAAGTAAATAATGGGTGTTAATTCTAAATTTTATAAAATTTAAAGGATTAATTTTCAAATTTTCAAAATTGATGAATGTAAAAAAAAAAAAGACCTCTTAGTGTGTGTGTGAATTGGGACTACGAGAAATTTCATTATTGCCGGTTATTCAAATACCAAATTACAAATTACTTAGTTTGGATATAATACGGTAGAATTTTACAAATGCTGAAGAATTTTATCGGAATGTACTTACCTTTGAAATTCGCCATAAAGAAGTAGAATTTGACAAATTCTTACTTTTATGAGTTCTATATGCTTGGTTGCATAAAGTGACAGTTAAACTTGCACTATTTAACTTGCTGTTATGTTATATAAAATTTTTAAAATTATAACAAATCGAAACTGAATATTTAATCAATTCTGGAATTTAAAATTACATGAATAAAAAAAATCAATTGTTGATGTTTCTAATATTTGTTGACAAATTAATATTATAAATAAAATAATGCTATTATCAATAATTTATCACGTAAAAAAATAGAATATGAAATGATTAATGATTTTTTTTTTCAAAAATTTGTAAATTCATGTTTACAATTCACTTAAGTTAATCTGTAAATGAAGGAAATTGAAATGAAGCCATCTCAAATCCTTTCATTTTAAATTCCTTGAGTTCCATCCAAACGTAATATTAGTTTTAATATTAACTCAATTATGATATCAATATCAAATTACTAATTTGTGATAGTTATCTTATTCGTCACAATATAACACAGTCCCATTGAAATCCCAAGAGTAGTTTTTTTTCTCCTCGCATATATGAGAACATAGTCCACAATGCCGGGTCGGTTCAAAGGCCCTCACGGTCCTCACCTGCAAGCTCCCTCCACTCTTACAATTACAAAGTCCTCTTCCCAATGATTCTTTCGCCAGTCAATCTCTCATGCTGTATGTAGTGATGGCGCCACTCTACGGACACAGATGATAAAATAAAACAGGAGAAATTCCTAAGTACTCCGATTATAATCGACATCTTTATTTTTATCCAATAAATAAATATCAATTATTAATTTTTTTATCTATTTTTAATGCTCCAATTATAAAAAAAAATGTAATCATTTTTATCCAATAAATGAAAGTTAATTGTCAACTTTATTCTTTTTTTTCAATTTTGATGATATAAAAACACGTACTATAATCAAATCATATATGAACCTTCATAAGAAAACTGCATATAAATTATGGAATCACAAACATCCAAGACGTGTTCGCAGAAAACAATGAAAATTTTACCCATTTACATTATTCTGGCAGTTGTACAGCTGATACTCTAAATGGAAGATAAGCAAAATAGATTGTAACTTCTGCTTTGCTAAATCCAATATGCAACAGCCCCAAAACACACCATAGCACAGATGAAAGCGGCGCACAGGATGACGGCCCTTGAAGAGATAATTGACGATCTCCTACAATCTCAATAGCTTAACTAATACCAGTTTTTTTACTGCTCTGTACAACAAATTTCAAAAGTATAAACTCAATTTAGTATAATGATGGCCGCAAAGACATTGTCAAGGATCCAGCGCAAAGATTGTTAGATAAAATGCTTAATGAAGGCTGCAAAGACATTGTCAAGAAAAATAGGTTACTCTCCTTAGATTTAAAGGGAAATTTTCAGCTGTTCAGATGCTTGTTTCTTCACCATTGCAGCATGCTTTTGCCCTGCAAGATGATAGTTAAAAACTGTCTCACTATTACACACCACATTACAAATTACACATTCTCTAACTGCTTCAGCAGCTGCCCCGCCTTCAAGAACCTTCCTTTTCTTTTTCATTAAATCCTCAGGAGTTTCTACTGCTTTCTTCCTACTCTTGGATCCACTAACAGATTTGCAGTTGTCTGTCTGTATTTGGGGCCCTATAAAAGTATTAGATGATGCTGTTGATGTAGGAACCTGGGGTGGCCTTAACGATTCTCTGAGTTTCTCCACATTCTTCTTGTGCTTTTTACCCAATTTATGTTGGTCTAGTACATCCTTGCTGGTGCAGTCTATCTTGCAAACTTCACAATATGCAGATTGCACAATTTTGGTTTTGGGTTTCTTCGGGCGTTTCTTCCATGCCCCATTGCCCTGAGGGTGAGTTGAAGTGTTGCTCCACCATGTAGTGCTAGGATTTGCAATAGCCAATTGTTCAGACCCACTTGAAGGCACAGAGATACCCTACATGGTCGTGTATATTATTTCCTACTCATGATAACATTAAACACAACTCAGGATGATATGAAAACAATATTTCATTTTAGAATCCGTTTTCAAAACCACAGGGGGGAGAACTCACATTAGCTACCAGATTAAAATTCATGCTGAATGTAGAGCAAGTTATTTATATTTTTAAACTTGGCACAGAATCAAATTTAATCATGATGCATTCAGAAACAAAAGCACAAAGGTTTATAGCATTATAGGCTCTGGTCCTAGCAATGAAAATTTATTCATTTTCAATTGCTTTACTTTTGAAATTCTTATTCAGGCAGATAACTTCCATACTAAAATGCAAAAGCTATAAATAACCCTGGTGAATGAAAGAGAAAAATTAGATATTTAAACAGCCAAAGTCTGCTTTTTTGTGAACCATCTACAAAGAACAGAACTCATGATGCCAGGGTTATAAATTTAGGGTTTAGGTCACTACAGAATTGGTGCTCAATTTCTATGCAAATCAGAGAAGCTCAACCCTCTGAAAAAAATCATTAGCTTTCAATCAAAAAGAAGCAACAAACAAAATCCTATTCCATTAAAAAACACTTGATTGAGATTGATTTCTGGAAATTCTAGCACATCATTCCAACCAAATGCACCAGGTAACTGAAAAAGGAGCACAATCCCAAAGAACCTTCTTACTCTTATTCCCCCCAGAATTCTTGAAATTAGTAGATAAAATAGACCTCAAATTTACTTGTTCCTAACTAAGAAAAATATCAGCAACTCGCATCCCGAAAAACAAAATAAAATAAAAGAACAACAGCATATTGGAAACATGTTGAAGTCGTTGGGTTGAAACATGAATGTTTTGACCTACTTCTTCTTGCATCTTTATGCTTTTCTTTCATTACCATTAGATTTTGAGGCACTAGTTAAATTTTCGCTTGATTATGAATATATACTAAAATATTTCTTTACTAAAATATTTCTGTCCAAATTGGGTTAATAAAAAGAAAAAGGGTTAATAACATAAGAGTTACAAATTGGGACAGACAAATGACTGTGCAATTTCAATAAAGAAATATTTTAGTATATACTCATAATCAAGCGAAAATTTAACTAGTGCCTCAAAATCTAATGGCAATGAAAGAAAAGCATAAAGATGCAAGAAGAAGTAGGTCAAAACATTCATGTTTCAACCCAACGACTTCAACATGTTTCCAATATGCTGTTGTTCTTTAATTTTATTTTGTTTTTCGGGATGTAAGTTGCTGATATTTTTCTTAGTTAGGATCAAGGAACAAGTAAATTTGAGGTCTATTTTATCTACTAATTTCAAGAATTCTGGGGGGAATAAGAGTAAGAAGGTTCTTTGGGATTGTGCTCCTTTTTCAGTTACCTGGTGCATTTGGTTGGAATGATGTGCTAGAATTTCCAGAAATCAATCTCAATCAAGTGTTTTTTAATGGAATAGGATTTTGTTTGTTGCTTCTTTTCGATTGAAAGCTAATGATTTTTTTCAGAGGGTTGAGCTTCTCTGATTTGCATAGAAATTGAGCACCAATTCTGTAGTGATTTTTTAAAATCACTTATCCTCTCCTTTTTTATTCTATCTTCTATCTATAAAAGATTCTTTTTCTATATATTAAAAAAAAAAGAAAAAAGAAAATTTGAAATCTAAAATAAATGGAAGGGAATAATTAAGAGTTGGCTTGATTACAGTAAAACTTTCCAATATAGATTACTCAGCAGAATCACAAAAGGTAATTCAAATTGAATGTCGGTATTCAGTATTCTCAGGATTTGCTTGATGCTTCCACTATCCCAAATTCAAGCATATTTTGAAGTTGGAGACTAAGATAAGGCCATAAACCATATGACACCCATCCAGAGCAAAACAAGTGATTTATCACTGGAAATATTATTTTTCAAAGCCTTTTAACTGGCTCCAGATCAAGGACATCATAAGCGATCTCTCCAATATCAAGTTTCAATTTCAACTATTTGAGTAAGCCAATTAGCATGCACAAGTATTACCAATTGTAAGGTATTTACAGGCAGGCTTCTTAATTCAACAGTATAATTCTTGGTTCTACTACTCACCAACACCTCCATCCCTCAACTTGTAACATTAAGTGATTAAACACATGCAAGGATAAATCTTTTTCCATTTTCCAACATTTCCCTAATCAAAACCCAATATTTTCTAGTCATTCCCTTTCACATTCATCATAATTGCAGCAATCCAACATAGCAGAAGCACCAATAAGCACAATAAATTAAAATTTAATGCAAGCAACAATTACCCACTTACAGCTCCGTAGCTAACCGGGTCTGCGCCAAACTGCTTAACAGCTTCCCTGGCAGCCCAATTCTGCGCATTGGGATCCCAATAGTACCCAGAAGAAGCCGTCAACGAGCTCGAATCTACCGCATGGCTTTGACCGTACGTGAAATTGGCGTTGCCGTCGTAACTCAGATAGATTACTGGATTTGAACTCGCATGGGTATAAGAATCAACACCAGGAGGGTTTACCGCAGGCTCCAAGCTAACACCACTCTGAATTTCATGGCTTCCGAGAGAGGATTGAGGGTCTGTGGTAGACGGATTAGGGTTTTGAGGGTAAGAATAATATTGGGCAGAGTAAGAGGCTACGGAAGGCGGGTAAGAATAGGAAATGTTCGCTGGAGTTGGATTTTGCTGCAATCCAGACCAAGCGGTTTGAGATTCCATGGCGAAAAGCGGTTCGCAATTTCATATAGAGATTGAGTATGGAGGAGAGAGAGAAAGGCACTGTTCTGGGAAGTAAAACTGCTCGGTGCGAGCAAGTGCATGGCAAACATGGTGGAGCTTTGTGAAGAAGGTGAAGGCCCAAGAAGAATGAAGGAGATCACGGGCCTTTGTTGTTATTATTATTTTTTTATAACCCATAAAAATCAAGACAAAAAATTCAACCTTTTTTTAAAAAAAAAACACTAAATTTAGAATATAAACCCTTATGCCAAATATATATATATGCATGCGATATTTCAATTTCTTAAAAGAAAAATTAAAGATATAAATTTAAGAAAGAGAGACATAAATATTTTTGTTAAAATGATGAGTCTAGAATATTGAATTTTTCTCTCTTTATTTTAAAGGAAATTGATAATCTCAATTATTAAAGGAATCCATATTGCTTATAAAAAAACCCAAAAATGATGTGTACACGTAAACATTGTGCATACAATCCTTACACAATAAAGGCTATTATGCAAGTCTTTCAAGTAAGATTCATATATTCCCTCTAATTAGGTTTTCTGTAGTTTAGATAAAAATTCAAGGTATAAATGTAGACACATAGCAATAAAATAACTTTAATTGCCAAGTTTTTTTATTTCAAATTTTATATTCTAAAAACTGTTTATTATAAAATAAACCTAAAAAATATTTACTGAATTAGGTCACCTTTCAATTTAAGTTAAGGAAATATTAGAGCAAGCATAATTTTAAAAATCAAATATTATGGGAAAGAAAGAAGGTTTAATTGGATAGAACATTAAAGAAAATTTTTTATCCTAAATAACCAATCTTAGATAGGAGTGTTTTGGCATCATAACTATTAAAAAAGGTCAGATCTTATGGCAACAAATAAAATAACAATGTAAATCAATAATAGAAATAAGGCCAAAAAGAGGCTAGGACTGCATGAATCGAACTAGTAAACCATTTTTATGGGTAGTCTTACTCTTAGATTAAGATAAGGCCCATATTGAGAAAATTGCTAATAATAACAAGTAGACAATCTTTATTTGATGATAGAACAAAGTAAGTTACAAAAAAGAAAGAGCTTTGTGAAAGGAATCATATTTATGGCTAATTGAGAAGTTATTCAAACGTGGCAATTAATGAAACATTGGAAGATATTGAGAATACAACCAAGATAGTTAACATTACCTCTATTTATTGTTAAGTGATAAAATAACTAATTTTCTTTTCTTTTTTTTTTTTGGACAAAAGTCTTTAGATTTTTGATAAAAATCTACTTGTGCTTGCATCACAAGGATAAGATATCTAAGGTTAGTTTTGTCCTTTTAAGCTAAAGTCACTAAACAAAGAAGGTTCTTTTTCTGATTTGACAAAATAGATTAGCTTTGTCTAACTTAATTATATGTCAAGCATTCAATAATTGTTTTGTCTTTTACCCAACTTAATTCTATGCAAAATATGATGTCCAATGGCATCCATTAATGACCTAATTGGCTAGCTTAATGACATGAATTAAATTTTCAGTTAAATAAAACTTTTAGGTTGAAAATATAAATTTGGCACAATAAATTTGACATAACTATTTTATAACAAGTTACTAATCTTTATAGGCCTAAGACTCATCAAAATTAACCTTTATTATAGTGACACATGGTTAAGGTATCAATACCTATACTTTTCCTTAAGGTATCATAGTCATGGTCATTCCCTTTTCTATTCAATGAATGAAGACATTGTACATATGAAACCTAATATTTTAAAAATTAAGTTGGTCATTAAATAAAAAACAAGAGTGGTTCAAGATTTATTGAATCCATTGGAGTTGAATTGGAATTTTGATATAAATAATAATATAAAATATAACAAATAACAATAATTAAATTATTATTCAAATTTAAAGTTATGCATATGAAATTATCTTAAATAGCATATATTTTTACAAATTAATAGTTCAAATTATCATAAAAAACTTAATATTAAATATGGTTTTCTTATTTTGTAACTTTCGTCTATAGAAAATAAGGTTATGTTTGATTATTTAGATCATTGAATTTTATATGTATGTCTATTATAAATTATAAAAAATATTTTTCCCAAGTTGTTGTAAATAAAAAAAATGGTTCAACCTAGGGATCATGATTGGTTTATTACCGATTTTCTAATCAATTTTTTTTTACAAATCATTTTCAAAGGTGAACTAGACTGGACACATGATTAGTTAGAATTTTTTTTATTGCATTAGTGGGTTTGATTTAATTTTTTAATCCTTGCTAAAACTTGTTCATGTAATAGTATTTTAGTGATAAACATAGATTTTAAAATAAGATTAATCATATAGAATTAAAATATTTAAATGCAATATGTTATTAATTTTTGTTGGTGTTTTTGCAAAGATAATAATTCCTCATTTTTAAAGTTATCAATAATTATGTTTGTTTAAAATAGAAATTTACCATTTATCATTTGAAAAGAAATTTCAATTATTATGATAACTTCTACGTCATACATATGCATTTCAAATAGTCATTATGTACTAAATTTTTCTATTTTATTTTAAGGTCAGAGCTCTTGGATGACTAACTTCTCATTTTACATATAATTTTCACATCTTATATATATATATATATGTAAGTTTCATGCATGATAAAAAAAAATTAAACTTCTACATATTTCTATTATAGCAAGAAATTCTAGTGATATTATAATTGACCTTAGAAATGATAATAATGAAAATTGTAACCTTCATTTGACAAAGTTAAGGCCACTTAATACCATGATAGATCATAAAAGAATTACCAAAAATTCAAATATATTTAGGTGTGTTAAGTATGAATGAAAGTTTTGCTTTAGGACAAATCTTACCATCCATTCAAAAAACAATTGTAGACAATGTTAAGGTATTGAATTTGATATCCATTTCCTTATAATTAATAAATGACATGTAAGTACAAAGAACAACATGAGTGTTAGAAGGATATTGAGTAAATATTTTATGTTACATTCATCATTTATGGAAGGGGAAAATATTTTTACCCCTTGAACTTTAACTAAATGACAATATATATATATATATATATATATAAACTTTAAAAATTTTATACTTTACTCTCTAAACTTTCCAAAAAATGTGAAACCCTTAGCTTTAGGCTAAGTTTAATGAAAATGCTAAATTTTTCTTTTTTACTATGCCAAGCCCCTTTAATTCAGATACAGAAAAGAAATTTAAGCTTGATAATGATATTCTCCAAGAAAATTGAAGAGGATCTAAAAGATTAAGGTCCAAAATTACCTCTAAAATTTAATGTAAAGTTTTTTTTAATTAAATATTTGTACATCACCTTCAATCTTCTTTGTCTAAAGTTTTCATTTTTATAGAGTAATATATATTAAGTTTCCAATTGATAGGGAACACTTATAAATTTTTTACACTTGAAATTATATAGTATGATCATTATGCATATGGGTTATTATGATGCAATTGGCCATGTGATAATTTTAGCATTATTAGTGATAGCAATTCTTTAGAAAATGAAAACTTTTAGACAATAAAGAAGGTTGAAGATGATGTAAATAATTTTTTTTTACTAAATGGAGAAGTGGTTAAACCACTAAACACATATACACACATAAGGATTAAGGATCAAACTTTAGATGCAACAAAATATGTAAAGCCTTTAAAAGACATCAGGTATTACTTGAGTTAAAGGCTTTTAGTCGATAAACTTTAACTAAATAAGAAAACCTTACTTTAAATTTTAGAAGTGATTTTGAACTCTAATCTTTCATATCTTTTTGGATTTTCTTAGAGAATTTCATCATAACACTTGCTTCTTTTTTACTCTATCTAGACTAAAGGTGGTTTGAAGTAGTGGGAAAAAATGTTAGCATAGGTCTCCATTAAACTTAGCCTAAAGTTAATGGTTTCATTTTTTCTAAAATTTTAAGAGTAAACTATAGGATTTTAAAATTTATATGCCATTTTTATTACTCATTCAAATTTCATGAGGTAAAATGTAAGATTTTGAAGTACATATACCATTTTTATCACTTAGTTAAAGTTCAAAGGAACCTAAATTTTCCTTTTAATGAAATTTAATAAACAAACAAATAAAATGTCAATTTCATCATGATAGCTTGCTACATTACACAAAAGCATATCAATTAGCCATTATGTGCTAATTTTTTCCAATCGATTTTATAGTTAGATAACTTACATACAAATTGAGTAACCTTGTCATCTCACATGTTAGTTTCACAACTTATTAATGTAAAGACATTTCATACATGATAAAAAAATAGAAATTTTGCATATTTTTATTATGGAAAAAAGATCAATAATATTATGATTAATCTAAAAAATGATGATAATGATACATGCAACCTTAGCTTAAAAAACTTAAGGCCATTTAAGACTATGTTAGTTTTTTAAAAGAATAAGCAAGAGTTAAATTCAAGTGTGCTAAGTGTACACAGAATTTCCATATTCAAGCTAAGTTTGTTATTCATTAAGAATAGAAAATGTTGAACCATTGAATTCATTATTCATTTCCTTATAAAAAATGAATGACATATCCATATAAAGAACAAAATAAGTATAGAAGAATATTAAATATACTTTTATTATTCTATTCATCATTTATCAAATTTAATAAACAAAGCCAAAAAAGTCAATTTCTTGATTATAACTTATTGTGCCACACTTGTGCATAATGAATAGTTATTTTGTATTAAGTTTTTCCATTTGATTTCATGACCAGAACTTTTACATATTATTTATGACTAGCTTTGTCATCTTGCATCTTAGTTTTGCAACTTGTTTATAACAATAAGTTTCATGCATGACTAAAAATAAAAAATAAAACCTTGTATACATCTATTCACGGCAAGAAAAGATGTTAAGTTTAAGTGTGTTGAGCATGGACAAATATTTTTCTTTCAAGCAAAGCTTCTCATCATAATGATAATTGTAGATAATATTGATGTTTTGAATTTTCTATTTGCATCCTCATATTTAGTAATTTATAATTTTAACAAAAATTGTAACTCTTAATCAACCTTTCTCATAATAAAATATCAAAAATTTGACATCCTTCATCTAAATGTATAAATGTCATACAATATTTTTTTAATACTTGATAAAATGCCAATAGATAGAATTAAATTAAAAATAGATTATTAACGGGTAATTAATAAAAGTATGCATTAATCCTAGTAAAAAACTTTATTAGAAATTATCCACAAAAGGTTTAGGAAAGTTAGAGTAATTTTAGAAATTATTTAAAATTCAAGGTTGATAAAGTTTTAGAATAACTTAAGGATTTTACTTAAAAGCATTCTGTGAAAGTCCAAAGGGACAAAATGGTAATATTTTAGACAAGTTAAGGAGGAATGCAAGGTTTTATGCAGATAAAGGAGAAAATGACTTGACTTTAAGACATTGGTGTAATTTCTAAATAAATCTCCTAATTATGGTTTTATTAGAAAGATGAATATGATAAGTTAGAAAAGAAAACAATATTTTAATGTGTGAAGATTTGATGAGCAAGTAAGAAGCTTCCAAAGATTAGTCTAGTCATCATCCTAGATAAGCTTACATTAAATGAGAATGAATATTCTTAGCATTATGTGATATGAATAGATTTAATGGATTTTCCTAGAATTTCTCCTCAAAGTTATGCAATACTTTTAGGAATAAGTAAGATGATGTCATTCTTAGAATAATAGCTTCGTCATCTTTTGGAGATAAGCATGCATTTAATAAAGAGATATTCATGGAATTAAACCCAGTTAAGATAAGAAGGGATTGAATGAAAAGAGAATATTCTTGAAGTGTACTTGCCCCGTTTCTTTTTAAGCATCATTTAAGGTTAATACATAATAATTAAGAAAAATAATAAATAATCTTAATTTTAAGAGAGATAAGATGTAATTTACTAATATATCCTTTACTAAAAGTTAACTAGTAAGTAAAGTTATTTAAGAAATTATTTAAATAGTAAGGGTATTATTTGAAAGAAAAAAAATGCAATCTTGGTTTTCTAAAATGACAGATAAATAGAAACAAAATTTTTTCTCTAAAATGACACTTAAAAAATAGAAGAAGTAGAAGATATGATAAGGTTACATTAATTAAGAAATTTTGACAAGATCTTACCTTATTTTTTTAAGGACCAAGCTATGAGCTTCATGGATGGAGCCTAACAAGATGATGTCATTTAGTTAGATAATCACATGAAGCCTTGGAGGTTACTTCACACTACCATTATAAATAATTTAAGTCTTAGATCATTTTTGAATATCTAAGAGCAAGAAAGAAAGAGAAAAATTGTGTAGAGAGAGAAAGTAAGTGAGAATTCTATCATCTTTTCCTAGCATGGTCTTAAGTGTTATTAATAGTTCTTTGAGAGTTGGTTGAAGATTTAGCACTTTAATCTTCAAAGTAAAGGTAGATGCCCATAGACTCTAGTGGGTTATTTTCTTTTCATAGTTCTTTCAAGGAATTTTCTACTAACTTCATGTTATTTTAATGACACAATTTGGATCCTAGGAGAAGAGATCAGGCATAGCAAGCTCATTTGAGTGAATAAAGATCCATTTCTTTTCTTATTGATTTTTTTAAGAAGATTTTATATATGATATATGTGCTTTGGTTAATGATGTCTTGAAGCCATGATATTCATGGTGGATTTGTTTGAAAAAGAGTTTTCATAAAACTTCTATTTGATATATTAAAGTGATAGTTGAGTAAGATGATCTGATTTCCATATTATTTTTGGAAGAAGAAAGAGTTTTGGAAAAGTTGTGTTTTTTGGAAACATTCTTGGTTTGAAAGATGAATTTTTGAAAAGTTTAGCTTTTTAGAGTCATCCTATGTTTCTAAAGGAGAATGTATGATTTTGAAAGATGAATAAAAAAATAGGTTTTCTTAAAATAGGAAGTGATTTGAAAAAGTTTTGATGTTAAAGTGATTTCCTTGATTTGAAAAGATTTTCTTGAAAAAGAAATAAGATAAAATGCATCTTTGAGAAAAGATTTGCAAAGAAAGTAAAAAGAAAACTCTTGAAAGAGATTTGTGAAAATAATTTTTGAATTGGTATTTAAAATAAATATTTGGAAAACATGATTTTATTCAAGGAAGAAACAAAATTTTTTTGTTGAAAAGTACATAGTGTTGATGTGTGTCCTAGGAATTAATCATATAAATGATTGAAATAATACATAATGTATTATATTTTATTTTAGAAAATTTAATTATTATATTTTATTTTCATAATTTTATTATTATTTTGTGCGATTTATAACTTAATATAATAATTATCCTTAGAATAGCTTCGCTATTCCTAAAATGCCCCTAGTCAAGTATTATTACGAAAAGAATAGTAATAATACATCGAGACTAGTATGTATAGTGACTGATGATTACGAATCATGGATATGTGATATCAAGTCAAAATATGAGTACATTGTTAGTGAATAATGTACTGGACTGATCCACTATGAGAATATTGCATGAATAGACGTGTCATAAGTTATTATCATATGATTACAAATACACATAAACCTTTGACCTGAAGTCACTACGATTCCCTACATGAGAAATTACTCACTTTAATATTGTCCTATGTCACATTTAATTAGGATGACGAATAGGGCATTGATTGGGTGTGTCATGAATCATGCAGAGGGAAGTGAGTGATGTAGATGAAATTTTGTTATTCTTGTATAAAAGAGAAATATCCTTAAGCCCCTTGATTGAGTGAAACTTAGAAATGCATGCTCATGCTCAATTGGATTAATATATGATATTAATCATTTATTTTAAGTTTACTCAATATCAAGAAATATAAATTGAACATTGATAAGAATGACACACTCCATGCCTCCAGTTCAATTTAAATATTATTACAAAATGAATTATGATACAAAATGTTGATCATATATTAGGTGGATATCGAATCACAAACATTCTTACTACTTGAATGGCAATGATGTATTGCTAGATACCGCTCACTGTCTATGGCTCAATAATAAGTCATTGTTAACGTAGTAAGAACCTACAGAGTCACACAAAAGGAGTAAAAATAAAATAATAATTAATTAGATTTTAATTAGATTAATATCTAATTAATTGGACTTATTTTCATGCATATATATTATTAAATAATAATATATTTTTCACGTAATAAATATAATTATTATTATGTGATATTATTTGATATTAAAGTAATATCAAATAATTACATTATTAGATATTAAATAAATATATTATGAGATAATATTATTTTGATATTTGATAACTATATGCAATTATCTAATAATTAAGATATTTATATTATAAGATAATATTATTATTTAATATTAGATAATTAATAGATAAGTCCTATCTCTCCCTATTATCTCTAGGATAAGGATAAGATGAGTTGTTAAGTGTGATTAGGATTTTTAGAAGCATTATCCTAGTAGGACTAAGATTGTAGCTTGCCTAAGTTCTATAAGAAGGGACTTGAGGGTAGCACTTTTATACACACGCTCATAAGCTTCCCAAAATCCTAAATCACTCAGAAAATATCCAATCCTAAATTCTAGAGAGAAAAATGTATTCTAACAGATTCGTGGAGGGTGAGAGGTTGTTGTTCACTCCGTGTGGATACTGTAGAGACGTTGTACCTTCCAGCTGGCATTTGATTCATCCGCTCTCAAGTTTTGATCAGTAGAAATATGAGTGTCCAATAGGTAAAACCCTAATCATTGATTTATACTTTTTGCATGGATCCTAGGTAGAATTCAGATCAAATTTTAAATTTCCGCTGCACGTGATAATCCGAATTCCCAACACATAGGGAGTTCATGGGTTTTCTTGCATATCATAGAGCAAAAGTTTAACTTTATTTAGTATACATTATTTCAAATCCTTATATAAATATTATATGATAGTTACATCAAAGTTTACAATGAAAATCATGTTTAAAAGCATAAATATAGCCCACGAGTACTAAGTTGTTTTGGTAAGAAAATTTCTATTTTTATGATAAAAACTTATTACAATATGTTCTATACTAACTAAGAGATGACATTAAACAATTATATCAAAGTGTTAGAGTAAAAACACATTTAAAAACATGCTTGAGAGCTTTTATTTTAATGCTAAAAGCATCGTTTAAAAATAATGTTTTCTAGAAGTAAATGTTTCCTACAAGTGGTTCTTGTTAGTAAAACAATTTAGTCTCTTATGTGACTTGATTTGAGCATGAAAATGTTGAAAAATGATCTTTAACATCATTATTTCAAGGTTGAAATTTTCTAAAAATTTTCATAAAGAATTGCATATAAAATAAAGCTTTAAAAACTAATTATGTCTACTTTAAGGTGTTTTGATGGTTAAATGTGTGGCTAATTTATGTAACATATGTTGAGCTTAAAAAAAGGATGAAATAGGAATTTCAAAGCCTCTATTTTAATTTTGAAAATAGGGAAATATTAATAAAGTTTGATATTTTAAATGAATTTTTTCAAGTGTAAAGGTGTTTGTTAAAACTTAGTACAAGTTTGTAACTATTTTCTTAGCTTTTAGATATTATTATATGGTGAAATTATTGGGTAGCAAGCTTATAAGCCTGAATAAGTAAGAAAAAATAGTTTTCCTACTTGTTAGAATAGTATATAAATATGCCTAGAATTGAAAGTTGTGGAATTTGGACAATTCAAGTTTTATCCTCCATAGTTTTGCTAAAAAAACCATGAGGTACAAGGCAATTTTAGATTGATATTTTGTTTATTTAATAGCATACAAATATATAAAGTTAGTAGCCTTAAGATATGCTTGAGTATTAATGAAAAATGTTTAAGAAAGAGCAAGTGAGGCTCCATGATACTAAAACAAAAATTGTAAGCAATATAGTGCTTTCTAGTGAATTGTTATATTGTAAAATTATTTATGAATGCACTAATGAATTGTTATGTAAGGGTAAATATGAATTGATTACGGAAATGAAATGAAATTCTTGCATATGGCATGATATCTAGCATGTGGAAATGAAAGCAAGGATGCTTGATAAAAGTCACTTGAAATGTAATGAGACAAATATGATTATATTCTTGCTAGGTTATATGGCTATGACTATTAAGGGTGAGCAATGTTTATCCAACTAAGTAAAACAATTCAAACCAAACCAAAAATATTGGATTCTAGTTAGTTTCAAATAATAGTTAGTTAGAGATAGGCTTTTAAGTTTGGAAATTCCTTTATCATTGGTTTGTGTCAAATGTGATGAAAGTTATCTACCATAAATCGAACAGACTAAGTATCTTTCATTTATCATATATAAGTTTCTAAGTTTTTATATTTCCTTAGTTAAAGTATCTATTACATATACATGTACAAGTATCTTTTTAGCTTTTAAATGTTTATTGATTGATTGATTTTCTTTAAGTAATTCATTAAAATATGTATTAACAGGCTCATTTTTTTTTATAATATGTTGTTGTGTGTCTTAGAAACCAATCATATAGATGATTGAAGTAATACACAATGTATTATATTTTATTTTAGGTAATTTAATTATTATATTTTATTTTTTTATAATTTTATTATTATTCTGTGCCATTTATAAATTAGTATAATAATTATCCTTGGAATAACTTCGCTATTCCTAAAATGCTCCTAGTTAAGTATTATTACGAAAAGGATAGTAATAATACATTGAGACTAGCATATATAATGACTAATGATTACAAATCATGTATATGTGATATCAAGTCAATACATGAGTATATTATTAGTGAACAATATACTGGACTGACCCACTATGAGAATATTGCATGGATAGATGTGTAATAAGTTATTCTCATATGATCACAAATACACATAAACCTTTACCCTGAAGTCACTACAATTTCCTAAATGAGGAATTCCTCACTTTAATATTGTCCTATGTCACCTTTGATCAGGATGACGAATAGGGCATTGATTAGGTGTGTCATGAATTGTACAGAGGGAAGTGAGTGATGTAGATGAGATTTTGTTACTCTTGTATAAAAGAGAAATATCCTTGGGCCCCTTGAATGAGTGAGACTTAAAAATGCATAACCATGCTCAATTGGATTAATATGTGATATTAATAATTTATTTTAAGTCTACTCAGTATCAAAAAATATAAATTGAACATTGACGAGGATAACACATTCCATACCTCCAGTTCAATTTAGATATTATTACAAAAGGGTTATGATGCAAAACGTTGATCATGTATTAGATGGATGTCGAATCATAGACATTCTTATTACTTGAGTGGCAGTGATGTATTTCTAGATACCACTCACTGTCTATGGCTCAATAATGAGTCATTGTCAACATAGTAAGAACCTACAGGGTTACACAAAAGGAATAGGAATAAAACAATAATTAATTAGACTTTAATTATATTAATATCCAATTAATTAGACTTATTTTCGTGCATATATATATTATTATTAAGAATAATAATGTGTTATTTACGTAATATATATATTATGTGATATTATTTAATATTAAAGTAATATCAAATAATTACGTTATCAGATATTAGATAAATATATTGTAAGATAATATTATTTTGATATTTGATAACTATATGCAATTATCTAATATTAAGATATTTGTATTATGAGATAATATTATCTAATATTAGATAATTAATAAATAAGTCCTATCTCCCCTCATTATCTCTAGGATAAGGATAAAATGAGTTGTTAAGTGTGATTAAGATTTTGGAAGCATTATCCTAGTAGGATTAGGATTGTGGCTTGCCTAAGTTCTATAAAAAGGGGCTTGAGGGCAGCACATTAAGCACTTCTCATAAGCCTCATAAAACCCTAAATCACTCAGAAAATATCAAATCCTAATTCCTAGAGAGAGAAATGCATCCTAGCAGATTCGTGGAGAGCGAAAGGTCCTTGTTCACTCCGTGTGGATACCGTAGAGACGCTATACCTTCCATCCAGCGTTTGATTCATCCACTCTCAAGTTTTGATCAGTAGAAACACGAGTGCCCAATAGGTAAAATCCTAATCATTGATTTATGCTTTTTATATGGATCCTAGGTAAAATTCGGATCAAAATTTTAAAATTGTGCTACATGTAATAATTCAAATTCACAACATAATATTAGTATAGTCACTTGTCTCCTTTACTTTATTTCTTATTTTATTATGACTTTTTTACTTTTGTCTTTATTTAAGATTTTTCCTTTGTCTTATTACTTCATCTCTTTTCACTATTTTTTTCTTCTCATTATATGTTCTCTTATCAATAAGTCGGTAGGTGTTATCTATTTTCTTCCTTATTTTTCTTAATTAAGTCTTTATCTCTTTTAATTGCACTTTTTCTTTTATGAACTCTTGTAAAACTTGTATTTTAGTGTAAACTTTAAAAAGTGAAGCTTAAAAATAATTTTTGTTTGATATTGATGTGATTTTGCTTTGTATCTTCTTTTATTTATTAATTTGATATTTAAAACTTGCAATTTTGCTCTGGATATTCTTTTATGTGTTAATTTAAGATTTCAAACTTGAAGAATCTTAACCCAATTAACCCTTTTAAAACTAATTAAATCCATGGCAATCTAAATAAGTAATTTTAGTTTTAGCTTTTTTTTGTCAATAATGGGCTTACTTTTCTCTATCCTAATAGGGTTCAATTGGATTAAACTTTCTCTCAAATTTGACCAAGATTGATTGGTGTACAAGCCTAATGACTATGTTATTGTTATATGATGATTTTAATAATGGATGGCATTTTGACCTTACCTTATTATGTGTGAAAAATGGGCTAGTAACCACCTTATGTGAAAAATAGGTCGATAAGTGCCTTATAAGTTAGTAAGAGCTTTTTATGAAAAGGCTTGAATGCTTATGTGATTATCAATTTGAATATCATATATGATGATGTGATATTATTATGATTATGAGACCTTTGTGGAAAGGTTAGGAAATTAGCTATTTCGAGTAACATGGAATGATATGAGGTAAGGGGTAAAGCATAAAGTTGGGATACGAGTAGTTTAGTTAGTTTAGGTTAACAATAAAGAATCTTTTATGCCTTCTTGCCTTTTAATTGTTAATTAATGATTTTGTCTATGATTAAAATGTCTAGTAGTGTAAAATTGCTATATGTAAAATATATAGGAAATTCTTAGTAAGAAAATGGTTTTAATATATGTTTTGTCTATACATGATTTTCTTGATGAAAACCTAATAGACAATTTGTGTAATATATATATTATTGAATAATTTATTACTCACTCTACATATGAATAGATTTTGTAGATTCTCCTTTGCATGACTCCTATTGAGATTATTGATAGTTGGTGGTATATCTGTAATACTTGGTACAACATCTTCATGTGGGATTTCCACTTTACACCTATGATTTACGAGGATGGTCATGCACATTAAAGGACCTAATAAACCTCAACGAGAGTGCCCTTTTTAAAGATTTGATGAACAAGTAGTTAGGTTGATAGTTATTGCTAATTATATATATATATATATATATATATTGTATATTACTACGTGTTTTGTTTACTTATTATTTTCTTACATAATTGCTATTTTTACCAATGGTTCATTAGTGAAACAAAAAGAGGGATCCCATGGAATTTTTGAATGAGGAGGAAAAATGATTTTCATCTGCATCAAGGTAAATATATGGTTTACTAGGGATGTCATTTTTCAATCTAGAGAAAGTAGATATGACCACGACACATAATTGGGTACTTTATAATCTTATCATCCATCAAGGAATTTGGAAGCTACTACCAATACAATTTATATCTAATGGATGATAACAACATTAACCATAATAACTAAGGAATTTATAAGAGGATACAATTAGAAAATAAAATAAAATCAAACAAAACCTTCAAAGAATTTTAGTCTTCTCATTATTGCATTCTTTAATCAAGATTCATCAATAAGTTTTGGAATATGGATAAGTTAGTTAGATCGGAAAACAATATTAGTATATATCTAAAACATGAAAACTATTAAGACAATGGTACAAAATATAAAGGTAAAACCATCACATTTATGTTGCATAGCAAAATGAATAATTTGATAATCTTTTCTAAACAACCTTTATTCAAAGACGATGATGACTTATAATATTGATACAATGATTAGTGCAAAAAAGTAAAACTATTAAAATAATAATGGTTTTAGATTAAAGATTATACTATAAAAAGAATTTAACATGGCAATGCACAAAAAGGTTTCATCAATTTTAGATTAAAAAATTAGAAATATTTATATATCACCAAAACATAGAACCAAATTTTGACATTTCCAAACATGTCTAAGCATTATAACTTTAAGCAAGAAAAGCAAAGAATTGAACCTAATGAAAATAAGACAAATTTCATATTACCTAGATCTTTAATTTTATGATTAGGGAGGCATATAGATAATCCACACCTATAGCATTACCTCATGCATAATAGTTAATATAAACTTTATGCGGGAAGATCATTGTACAATTTTTTTCATCTCTCTCTGCTGAATTTTCAAATTATTTGATTTTCTCTCCTTGTTAGATTTTTCCTTCTCTTTCCTATGAAATTTTACTTTATGATTTTTCCTCTCTCCTTCTCTTAGGGTTAGTAATTATTTTATAGTTGAGGAGGATGAGAACCTTCTCCTTAATATTAATTTTTTAAATAATTTTAATAAAAATATAAAATAAAAATAATCATAAATCATATTATATTTCTAATTGACGAGGGATGAGAATCTTTTCCCAATATTAAATATTTTTTAGTAATTTTAATATTCTTAATTATTATATATTAAACTAAAACTAATTATTTTTATATTATATTCCTAGTGGAGAGCGATGAAAATCTTCCCCTTAATATCAATCACTTTTAACATATTTAATTCTTTTCGCAAGCTAACCAATTAAAATAAAATAATTACTAATCAAATTATATTTCTACATAAATGGGGAAAGATAAGAATCCTTTCCCTAATGTTAGTTATCTAACAAATTAAAAATATGATTTCTTTTTATTATTAATATTTTTAAAAAAATTTATTTTTAAAAAAATCTTTAAAATGATAAACACACGTTAAATTAAAAGTATTATTATTATAATTATCAGAAACAATACTTTAACTTAACAGTTATGTATGTATGTATGTATGTATGTATGTATGTATGTATATATATATATATATATATATATATATATATATATTTAAAAAATATATATCTAACAAAATGATAATTAATAATAAAAAATTTAAATTTTTATATTTTCAAATTTTTTATACAAAAATAAAAGACTATTTACCAAAAGAAGTGTACTATGAATGAATTAAAATCTTATTTTTTTCAATTTTAAAAACAATGAAAAAAAGATATTTTTGTGTTTTTCAAAATTTTTTTTTATATTTTTAAATATAAACCCAAAAAATGTACTATTCATAATTAGTATAAGTATTATAATAACTTATAAATTTCAAAATAATGAAAAAAAAGATAATTCATCAATTTTATAATTGTCAAAATTAAAAATAGGTTGTAAAATTTTTAAAAGTTCAAAGAGAAATCTACATTGTATTACAATGGTTAAAGTGGAATAAGATGATTTTTTAAGGTTTTGCATTCTTCCACATCCTATGCTCGATCTTAAGATCTTATATAAGTATGTATATTGATATAACCACTTTGACCATTACCCCATATATATATAATCACTTATATAGAATATTATCATTTATTCATTTATTTGGTTATGATTTTAGGTTACGTTTGAGTTGTACTCTTGATCTTGAATAACAAAATTGAAATACTTTAGTGAGAAAAATGAAAATAAAATGAATAAGAGATCAAAACTTTTTCCATCATAAATAGTTAAAACTTGAAAGAGTTAACATTAGGGAATAATAAGATGAAATTAAGTAAGAAAGAAAAAAGATAATTGATTAATAGTTTGATTCAATTTTCTAAGCAGTGAGCTTTTAGTTTGGAAGTTTCAATGATGCAAATGTTAAATTATTGGATCTCTTACATCATGGATAATGAGCTTAGCTCTTTTACACATGTGACCTATTTAATATAGTTGATAGGAGATATAGTCAAGGTTAAGGAAAATCTTAAGTAAGTCCTTAATTTAAAATGAAAAAGAAGCCAATTTTGAGCAATAAAAATTAAAAGAATCATGTGTTAAATTGAGAATGAAATCATATACAAAATTAAATATGAGAAAGTTTAACAAGAGTGAGCTACCATAAATGATACTAGAAAACAAAATACTACTTGAGTGGCCAAATTGGTGTGTTGATAAGTAACAATTAGTGTCAGTTCAAAACTAGGAATTTTTTTTATCAATTTTATAGAGGCAAAAGTCATTTTTGTGTAAGTTTCCTATTCACTTTTGTATAAAATATGAATTTGGTGTATTGATGCTCTATTTGATTTTCATTTTGTTCATTAAAAAAATATTCACTATATTGATATTGATTTACTCTATTCATCATTAGTAAATACTTTTAAGATTATGTCATGAACCATTTTAGGGCACATGACCACTGTAGGAGGTTGTAATAAGTAATTGCTTATAAGCCTTATTTATATGTAATTGGTGAAACATTTTACATATGAATGAACACCTATTTCAAGGTATGTAAATGCCAAAAATTATAGATAAATGAATTGTAGTCTAGCATGGAAAAATGCATATTAACAAGTCCTTGACCTAACTATCTCAAAGCTTACCTAAATGCCATAATTCTAAAGTATTCCCTAAAGAGAAAAAAAAAGAAAAGGAAATAAGTTCCAAGGAACTCACTAAGTAACTAATAGATAAAAGAAATACTAATATAAGGTCACTGTTAGTTCAGATTGTAAAATCAAATAAGCCAAAGTAAAATAAAATAAAAACTAGCCAAAATCACTAGTAAGAAGGAGTGTATTCATATACCTTAATGGGGAGAAAATTTAAACATACAAAGAGTTCAATGTACCTTATAAACAATATTAGCTTGAATATATAGACTGATATTTCTTTAGAGTCCTTTACTCTATAAGACCCTATAAAAGAATAAGCAACATACAGAGTATAATTAAATCACTCTATAGGCATATTAATCCCAATAAAACCAAATTCCATACAATATAGACATAACATCCAAAATGAAATGATAAATTCAAGATAAGTAAGTAAATCTTCTTACGACTCACATTTATTACCATCCCTCACAAGCTTATTTTTATCCCTCCAAGGTTAACTTTATCCTCTTACAAATAAGCATATAGATCTAGTGTAATGAGTCACAATATGAATGTTAACTCCTCTGACATTGTTAGATCTCATGCATAGTACAATCTATCAAATTCAAATCATAACACTTTAATTTCACTGCTATTATAAAAATAATATCATAAATTAAATTACCACAACATGGTAAGGTCAAATCTTGCATATTCAATCATATTATAAACATAAATACGCTTACACATTTTTTTCATTATCAATTATTCACATCAAATCATCCATTTTCAATCCATATGAATGAGGAGGTATATTATGGTTTAAAATTCCTAAAACATATAAACTTTAAAGATGGTTAAGGTAGAATCGATTTTATAATTAATTATGCAAGCTTATTGAACAATTCTACTTATATATAATCGAATATGCAAATATAAAGAATAAATCTTTAAATATAGTTAATTATGTAAATACAGAGAGTAACTCTATTGGTACATAATTGATCATAGAACATAATACAATTTTTTGAATATAACTAATTATATAATCCAAAGAGCAACTCTACTAGCATATAATCAATTATTATGGAAATTTTTGTAAAATTTCTTACAAGAATACTATTCACCTAATACTTCTTACCATAGATCTTGCTCATACCTTTAAATCTCTTAACCAAATTACCAAAATGTATAAAAGACAAGTTGCAACCATTAGACCCATTATAAAATTCATAATTCTTAAACTAAAAACATCAATTGTCCTTTAATCTCTCCTAAAAACCTATATTAACAAAATATAAAGATTTTTATGAATTTAACAAAGCTTTAAGTAAAATGTTACTTTCAAGTTAGTGAAAAAAGGTTTGGAGTAGACTTCATTACGGATTGAGTCATTAATCATCAAAAAGAAGAAGATTTCAAGTTAGGCATAAAAGTTTTTATTATTGTTTTCAACCAATTCTTTATGTATTTCTTATGTAATAAAAAGAGTTCAACAAGAAAATTTTTTAAGGTTAAGGAGGCCATGAAATCCTTACTTGATTTTCTTAAGAATGATTATGAACATATGAGAGTAGAAAGAGACAGTTCTAGGTCTTTTGGTTTTTTAAAGGAAATAGGGAAGTGAAGAAATGAAGGAACTGAAGGGGTTTTGTAATTAAAAAAAACTAACCCTCTCTATGGGTAAAAGGAAAAAGCAATTGGTTTTTTTTGAAGTTTTTTTATTAATTTATCTTATGTAATGTCATTAAATTAAACACATCATGCCACATCCATCATTCATATTATCATGTCATCTCCAAAAATTGTTCATGTAATTTATAGTAATTCAATAAAAATTTATATATTTATGAGTCTCTTAGAAATTATAATTGCAATTTCAATATATTTCAACAAACTTTAGTATTCTCATCATCATAATTTGACTTACCTTTCCTCTTAATATCTTTAAATATGAAATAAATTAACAAATTACTAATTCTAATACTGTCAAGTGTAACATGGTTTAGAAGAAAATAAAAAGGAAAGCCCAAAAAGTAAAGCAATAAAAAACTTCTAAAAATCCCTTACTCACATACTCCATTATTCACATTTAGCTTTAAAACATTTTCACTAAATTTTCTTTACAACATCCCATACAAAAATTATTATTATTATTATTATTATTATTATTATTATTATTATTATTATTATTATTATTACATATGCCACTTTTATGTAAAATATTTTAATTGTAATAAGTGTTATAGATTAACCATATGCTAAATATATATTAGGGCTTTAAGGAAGAAAAGTGAGGAATATTTTCCAAGATTAAGCAATTTAATTAAACATCATAGAAAATGTAATGATTATTTTATCTAATGTTGTGTGTATTTAAAAAAAAACAAAAGGTTTAAGGAACATTACACAAGTAAGTTTGGTTGAAACATGGTAAATGTAAGTTGGAAAGGCTTTGTTAGTATACTATAAAAATGGGATGAAAGGATAATAATTGATGTAGTTTGGTATTTGAAAGATAATTTATGATATTAAATGTATCCTTTTCTTCACCTATGTTGTATGCAATGGCAAGGACTTTTACATGATGTCAAACATTGTAAGGAGTAAAGGTGTTATGTTAGAGCTAGGAGGAGATATGGATGGCTAAAGTATAAGTGAAAAAATTGAATGAAAATAATAATGTGATTAGAGGTTTCACATACAATGACATACTACATATGGAATTTAAAAATATGGCTAAAGTAGAAAAATGATATATATACAAGAATGGTTGACTTTGGTGTATATGGAAGTAACTTATGTCAGAATGGAAAAAATGAAATTACTGGTCTTACTTAGCTTTATAGCTTCCATGGTCATAAAAATAGCAACCACTTAAACAAAAGTGATAGGAAGAAGATGCATATACCAATTAGTAGATAAGGATGTTTTGCTCAATTCCAAGTTCATCAAGAACAAAACAATGGAATTTCATATTCAAAATTTATTGAAAAGCATATAGGTCACAATATAGTAGATTCAAAAATAGTAGTACAACCTATATGTACCATTTCAATATCCAATACAAATGGATAAGCATAAGTTCTTATAAAAAGACAAACATAAGGTGTTACAAAAAGATTACTAGAAAATTGTAAATGATTAATACAAAGATAGTAAAAATTATCCTAAATTATTTAGAATTATACATATGATAAATCCTTTATATTAAATGATAGAAAAACACATGTAGGAAAAATATCCCGAAGGCAAGATATCATACCACTTAAGGATGCATATTTGCAAAACTAATCTATGACATCTAAACTTAAACCACATAAAAGCCTCAATTTTAACTAGCTTCTAACACTTGCAATGAAGATTATGATATGTGCTGTGCATAGAAAAACTCCAACTTAAATTAACTTTTGCCATTTACAATAAAGATTATGATCTATATCATACACAAAAACCACAACTCCAATATCTCCTAGTATCTCTGATGAAGATGCTAGTCTTTGTCACACAAAGAAAAGTCCTAATTTTAAATAACTCCTACCATGGTAAGTCCCATTTACATGATTAACAAATGAAGGCTATGTTGTAATTTTTTATTATTAGTTTAAAAGCTTTTTTATATTGGAAATTTTGATCACTTTCTTTTAAGTTATCATGACCAAGATTACAACTTACAGTTATAACATTTAAAATGTAAGATTATGCCATATCATTTATGGCAAGTGATACAATCGATTTCATGTACTATACAATAAAGTTGCATTTTTAGTTGTAAAATTCATATAATACCCATTAAATATGCATAATTATATAGTTCTAAAGTTAAGAAAAAAGGCTTTTTTTTCTACATGAATAAGTAGAAATTGCTAATCTCCATATAAAAAAGTTAAGATTAGTATTTCCTTATGTGTGCATATAAAATTTTTACATACAAAACATGTATAATGCATGGCTTAGTTGTAAAAATATAGACATTAACTATTTTTTAATTCATATAAACAATGTTAAAGTAATGTTAATAAAATTTATAGATAATGTATGTTTGTGATGGCTATAAAATAATTTGAAAGTATACTAACTAATTGAAGTTATAATTATCAAAGAATAATAATATTTATTTTTCTACTATCTTTTGAAGTATTTAAAATTTTGTCCACTAGCATAAAAGTGCAACTTAATAAAAGAAAGCAAATCTTTTAATAGTAAACAATGAAGTATTAATAAAAAAATAAAAAGTTAAATCCAAAAACTTGTATTAAACACAAAGATAATAGTAAGGAATTGACTTTTAAAGATTGATTCATATTTGATTTTGTACCTCTCAATTTTAAAAAAATTCATAAAAAATATGGATAAGTAAATAGTAAAATTTTTTTATAATAATGTAATAGCATTGATGTCATCTTTAATGATTAATTAGTGTTTTTTTTTTTCTACCTCATAATTTTTTCTCAATTTTCAAAAATTTGGAGTAGAAAAAGATATATGACATTTTTTTATATGACTGTGTGACATTAAAAGATGTTTTAATCTCCGTGATCAATATGATATTTAATAACTATGATTCACTCATGTTATTCTTATATAAGACTAATATTTTCACTTGATACATTATATGTATATGTACATATAGAGAGAGAGAGAGAGAGAGAGAGAGAGGAAATACCCTATTTTTGATATAATAATATTCTTGGATATTGAAGAACCATTAAAAATATGAGGTCAAAATGGTTTAAAATGTCATTTTACTTTCTAATTTTTTCTTTATCCATTAACTTTTATTGAATTATTTTACTCTCAAATTCTCAAAATTCTCACAATGTTGGATACTTTAAAAAATAGGTTTTGCTATCTATAGCCTTAAGGGTTATGCAAAAAAATCATGTAAATACTCTTCATTTATTATTATTTTCAATTTTTTTAAAAATCTATGGGATAATATCAATTAAGAATAATTATTATAAATTTATAATGTATTTAAAAGTTAAATTATTAATACTATCCATAATAGTCTCTTAAATATTGGAAATAACATAAATGAGAAGCATTTACTATTCTTATGTATAAACCTTAGTGCTATGATTAGCATTTGCATTAAAAAAATTAAAATAATTTTTCATATAAAAAAAATCCTTGATGGATTGTTGACTAAATCAATGTAAATAATGGATTGGATTAAAACCTTGCTTTCATGTGCCTTGTTACTTACAAAAATAAATTATCATTTTCTTTATCATAGTTAGCATACAAATTTTCTTTCTATGCAAAATGAATTTTTAGACCTATTTTACAACTTCACCTTACAAGGTTATATACTTCTTTTATTGGTAAAAGGCTATGATAGGACATCACAAATTCTCACTAACTTAGAAGAAAGATGTTGATAAAATTGAAAGTTTTTTTTTTTAGAGTAAATGACTCAAGAGAGTCCAATTTTAGTTTAGTTGGTAACCTGTCCTTTACGGGCCATTGATCCATTATCCCATGTGTATTTTTTCATTCAAGAAATAATTTAATTTAATGTATCTGACATTACATCAATTTTAAAAATTAAAGACAAAGTCAAAATTCAAGTGAAGGATTAAGGGTAAAAAATATATTTTAATTAAAAGAAATGATGAAAAGGTAGAGATTTTGGTAGCATAAGATAATACCATTTTTTAATCGTTATTATAAATATAATTTTGCAAGTATATCACTATAAGAAAATTAACATTTAGCGATAGAAATTTAGCAATGGATTTAAAGATGAAATTTTAGTTAGTAATGAAACCTCATGAGTCATTTTATGTTATGAGTTTTGCAAAAAATTTGCCAACTTATGGATAATTCTGTCATTAATCTTTGTAGATTTTTAGTATTTTTCTCACTTAAAGCTATATCCATTACTAATTTCATGAGTAAAATTTATTGATAAAGTTAGTAATGGAAAAATTTTTAAGGTTCCAAATTATTAACAAATTTAGCAATATAATTTTACATAAAAATTTAAAAATATATTTGGCTACGAGTGAATTTTTCTTAAAAATTAGCAATGGATTTACAATATTTATCACTAATTAAAATTTACCATTTCATTAAATATTAATTATTGATGATTATTCCATCACTAATTCTATCACCAAATTAAATTGTATATCAAGTTCAAGCTAGACTCTCTCAATTTCCCCTTTCCTTTTCTCTTTTCCTTCCCTCATCCTTTGGTATTGTTGTTGTGGATTAATGCCTCCATCCATCTTCCACCCTTATCACTGCTATATATCATCATCATTGTGCTTGCCTCACACTATTGCGTATTTTGATTGATGATTATCTCTATTTCATGCTATTTTGTTAGATTTTTAATTTTTTATTTTTTTATTTAATTTTGTGATTTGTGATTATTTTTTGTGTTGTATTGTTTATTGTTATATTTTTGAATATTTTTATATTTGATTATTATATTATTGATTATTTTGTATAAAAAAAATTATTTAGAAATTTTTTTCACAAAAAATTACAATTTTTTCTTTTTAAGGTTAGTCTTATTTTTTAGAATTTAATTTTATGATTTGTGATTATTTTAGTATTGTATTATTGATTGTTATAATGGTGATTATTTTTGTTTTTTTTTATTATTTTGTAAAAAAATTCTCTTTTAAGAATTTTTATTAAAAACATGTAATTTTTCCCTTTTAGTGGTAAGCTCAAAATAGTTGTAATTCTTCTTTTTTTGAAGTTAATATTGATAAAAATAAAAAATTAGTTTACAAGAAAAAGTAAACTAAAAAAAAATTATTTTTAAGCATATTTTGAAATAATTACATAATCATATCAAATTTTAGTTTAAGTAAATTTACTTGGAAACATTTTATAAAATAAGCATATTATTCAAAATGCAAAATGTGCAGATAGTAATTGCAAGTTAAAGTAAGATTATACATACAACAAGCTTTAAATTTTTCCCTCAAATTCAAATTACCCAAACTAGTTAATTCTACAATCTCACTACAATATACAAGTACCAATCATAAAAGCAAAATTTGCTTGAATTAGTATATAATTTAGTATGATATAATAAATTAGCTATTCAAGTTAACAACTTCAACCTAAAATAGGTCTCTAATTCCTATAAGAAGTATAATCACATAACTAAATTATTATAGAATTAATCAAGATCATTATGTAGATAAAAATTGTCTTGAACTCTATCAAATACTACTTTAGCTATAAATCCTAAAATATTTAGCCTAACTATTTCATAATAACTTAAGTCTTTGTCAACTTGATTTACCCATAAATTAAGCTTGGAAGGAAAATTATTATAACATTAGAGGGTGAAGCTTTTACCTCTATATTTTTTATTGAAAAAAAAGTATAATTCTTTCTAGTTTGGACTAAAAAATATCTAATAGATAATTTTTAATCTAAAAAAATGAATTAGATATATGAAAAAGTAGGAAAAAAAATGAAAGATTCATGCTATTTGATTATGTCCATGTAAGGTTATCCTTCAAATTTTTTTCTTTAATGAATAAGTTAACATGTAACTTATGTAAATAATGTCATAGATTTTCAAGAAAATGGTAGCATAGCATCTTATTTTTTTATTATATTCCTTTCTTTATCTTAATTTCTATGTTCATAATTACAAGAACATAGTTATCATTGGAACTTTGTTATAATGCGATTGATTTTGAACTACCTACTATTGTAGATTTTGAATTCTATCTTTTATTTAGTTTTTATGAATGGAAAATTAACTTATTTTATCAGATATGCTTTGTTTAAGTAGATACAGAAGATGCACATTATTTAGGTCTATTGTAATTTACTAAGTTCAATTTCTTAAGATAACACATATGATAAATTCCCGATTAGCACTAATTACTTATTCTTATTTGCATTTATTCTTTTTTTTAATTCATTCATTATTGCTTCTCGTACTTCCCACCTACTATTAAAGAAGTCATCTTGTTAAAACTTAATATTTCCCACATTGGTAATACAAATTCTTTCCAATTTGGTATATCTTAAAAAGAGGTTATACCTCTACTAATTTTAGGTGGTAGGATAAAAACAAACCTAAGATCTCTTTTAGCCCACTTATGGATTGCATTTTATTTTCAACAATGAAAGACTTGTATTGTTGGCCATTAAGTGGGATCCACATATGGGTCAAAGAAGATCTTAAGTTAACTCTTTTCCTTACTACCACTAAAATTAGTAGAGATACAACCTCTTTTTCAAAAGAACCAAATGGGAAAGAACCTATATTGCTAAATGTCAAAATACTAAGTGTTGATAAGATTACTTTTTATAGTAGTAGGCAAAAAAATGAAGGAAACAATAGTAAATAAATTGAAAAGAAAATTAAATCACTTGTATTATTGATTTTTAGTTTAATTTATATTATTTATTGATATATATAAAGCACTTGACCACATGTTAGGGACATTTACAAACACATCTAGGGTTCAAACTGAATTGGATTATATTTCAAAGGTGATTCATAAGTATTAAAATGGAACATTATATTTAAGCTAAAAAAGGGAAGAAAATATCTCATTATTTGATTAGAGCAACACATTCAAGCTAAAAAGGGGAAGTGGTATTTTTGTGTGCTAGAAAACTTCTACAATAGATATAAATTATAAATGACATTTTTTATTAGCTTAGAAATATTTTAAATTACTTCACTATGATTATTATTTGCTTTCCTAATTATAAGAAGATAATGCACTTCTATATACCCATAACATAAGCAACCAAAGAGTTTAATATAGGTCTCACAGCTTTTAAAAAAATAGGCAAACAATTATGTATTCAAAGGTGGCTACATGATAGAGGAAATAAATAGTGATGGTGATTGTCTTTATGGTAACTTTGAAGTAGTGCCTTACTTTTATGCCCATAGCTATCCGTATAGCCATTATTAATGAACTTTTGTAGAAATACATATTCTTTCTTACTATTGTTATTTTCATATTCATTCAATTTAGTTAACAATATACAAAAGAAATAGAGTTATTTTTATCTATTTTAAAATAGTAATTTGATACACAATTGACCAAGAGAGGATAAAAACTTAAAAGTAGTGACTTGCATCTCAACAATTGATAATTGAGTAGCATAAGCACATCAATGAGTTATTTAAAGCAATTGAGGGTTTTTGTTTTTGTTTTCATATGTACAAACCTTTGATATCAAATTTTTTACGATATATATTGGAATTTATTAATTTTATTATCTTTTTACTTAGTATAAGTGAAATATCCACATTCAATTTTATTTCATAAAATTGAATTCGAGTATTTGATTGTTCATAAAGTTTAGGCTTTATCAAATTTGATTAGGTAAGGTATTTGCTATTTAAATTGCTACAAAAATGAATAGCATATTGATAAAGTGCATGATATTAGCAATGGCCTTTTGAAGACAAAACCATTAATTCTTCAAAAATTTCCTAGTTTAGCAATGGATTTACCAATAGTTTAAAATTAATGATAAATTTATCTGTTACTAAATTAATATTTAGTGCCAAACTTAATTTTACAACAAAAATATTCATGGCTAATTCATATTTTAGTGACAAAGATTCCATCAATGTCTATAAATTGAGTGATAAACAAACATGTCACTATTTCCTTCTTACCATGCATTTTTTTCATTGTCATCTCACCAATTGTGATGGAGTTTAGCAACAAATAATATTAATTTGTTGCTAATTCAATTATTGATGCATTGTTTACTGATGCCTTCTTTTCCATCACTAGTCTCGTCACTAATTTTTTTATTAATGGAATCTCCCTAATTAGTGATATATTTTTCCTTTGCTAATTAGTATTTTTTGTAGTGTGTAAATTTAATAGTTTTTTATGATTATAGAAGACCAATGTAATAGGTGGATATCATATTTTTTTTACTTTAACATTTTCATAAATTTACTTAGAGCTATTGAGACAGGTTTACAACTATGGCTAGGCTTATTTGTTCATAAATTTTTGTTAATTCCAATCTCTATAGGGCGTATTTAAATATGGGCCAATTTTGACCTGGTTTACGTGGCTCATAATCCAATAGGTTAATCCATAAATGGGGCTAATCAACCTATAATTTTTGTTTAATCCTTGGTTTCCTAATTTTTATATAGGCTTAAATTCTAATTTCAAATAAAATTAGATTCCCTTCTCTCACTTTTGGTTATATAGAATTGTGTTATAAATTATTTATGAATGATATTTCTATTTTTTAAGTGCTTTATGACATAATTATGTATGTGTAATATTTTTTAAGGTTAGATATAGATATTAAATATGTTATGATGTATGTATGGATAGATATATGGTACTTTGAAATGTTTTCAAATTTTTTCATTGCTTAAAAATTTTTTTGCTAAAAAAAAAGACCACAGTAATAAATGGTTAAAAGAAAACCAATACTAAAATTCCTTCATCATATAGCTTCAAGATCATACAACATACCTTGCTTCTATAATGGAGGTCGTTCTAAGTCATTGCTTAATACTTTTCCATGACATAGTTATTCCTATTATCATTTGGGTGTATTTAATGTGGATTTATGATTATTTAGAAAACTAGTGAAATCTAATTTTGAATAGCTTGTAACTATAAGATCTCCTAATCTTCCATAAGTTAACATGTATGTTTCCATGCCTCATAATTACCTCACTATTCTTTCAGTAGTAATTTAGTGTCTTTGGCTAAAGTCACTCAGGTATCTCATTAGTATAACTACAACACAAGCAATATCAAGATGTGTACGCACCTAAGCACACATTAGACTACCTATGATTGATACATGTGGGACATTATTTATCTTTTCTCTTTCTTTATTGCTTTGAGGACATTGAGTTTTTAAGAAAAATTTTACCTTTTTGAAGTCAATTGACAAATGTGAAAGCATATTGACATTTTAACCTTTTTTGTACTTTTACAATGTACAATTGTTGAGATAAGCTAAATACCCAGGGAACCTATTACAATGAGTCTTGATGCCTATGATAAAGTAGGCATTCCCATATCTTTCATTTCAAATTACTTTATCTCGATCAACATATCCACATTATTCTGACAAAGAGATTATCATCAACATGCAGAACTAAGATCACAAGACTATCTGTACTTATCATTATACATTAGTCTACGTTACTATCCTTGAATTCAAAAGATGTTACAATCTCACCAACTTGGGATACAATTGTCTAGATGCTTGCTTTAGGCCGTATATGGACTTTTTTCATTTCCATAAAAAGTGTTTTTTTTATCTATCTCTTGGAAACTATCTGGTTTTCTTTATGTATACCACTTCCAATAGTTCACTATGCAAGAAAGCAGTTTTAAATTTTGACTATTAGCTCCTAGTGAAGTGAGTTATCTATGTCATAATAGTTTGAAGTGAATCCTTAGTTGATATTAGTTTGAAAGTTTTTTTACAGTTTATGCTTTTCCTTTTGAGTGTAACTTTTTAACTATTAATCAAATCTTAAGCTCTCAATTTTGTTTGAGCATACCTTTTTGGTTTTATAGTCTCATTTGCTTCTGATTGGCTTACTATTCATGAGTAATTCAACTTAATTCCATATTCAATCTCATATAACAGGACCAATTCATTCTCCATTATAGTGACTCATTGTGAAAAGCTAGAAGAACTGAACCTCTTTAAGGGATTTTCATTTATCAATTTTTCAACTCTACATCTTTTGTACTCGTTACACTTAACTAAATCACGGGATGGCAAAAGATGATTCAGTAGATTGTGGTACTAATTGAATCACAACATTTTCTTTTTTGACTCCCACTTTTTATAGTATCTAACAATTCCCACTATTTAACTCATTTTCTAAAGGGATTTAAGAACTTAAATTTGAATTTATAATTAAGTTTCTTTTCTAAATTAATAGATTTAGCAAAACTTTAGTAAAAAATAATACAATCTATTAAGTAATGTACTAAAATAATCATATATGTATCATAAATAAAAAATAAATTTTATTAATTAAAATGATAAAATATTTATTATGATAAAACATAATAACTAAAATCAAATCTTTTAATAAAAGATACATATTTTTGGTAAAAAAATTAAACATAAACCCTAAACCCTAAACATAGACGCTAAGCAATCATCTCTAATGTCCTCTAATAATTCTTCATCACTTAGTTTCCTTAGGTTTCTTAGCACCTTTCTTCTTTTTCTCCATCAATCTGTTGTATTTGAAGTAATTCACCTCCTTATACCCATATTTCATGTAGAATTTGCAATTTCCCTTAAACTATGATTTCTTGGACTTGAGGTGACTATTCTTCATTTGACTTTTTTTTTTATTGTATGTGTATTTTCTATGATTATTTTTGAAATGCCCTATTATTTCATGTTCTAAAGCTAAATCATGAGAAACAAGGTTAACTATTTGAATATTTGACTTTCTTATATTTTCCTTATCCTAATTAATGATGGATATCAATTCATTAATGGTCCATTCACACTTTTGGGTGTTATAATAAGTCTTTAAAATATCAAATTGTGAAGGTAATAACTCTAATGCATGCCATATCAGAAAGTTATCTCCTAAATTAACATTCATTCTCTTTAGCTTGTTATAATAGTCAATTAGTTTCAAAATGCTTTTATGTAATCTACTAACTCTATCACATGTTGTTTTATCAAATAGTGAAAGATAGTGACCTTTCTTCGCTTTATCAAACTTCTCAAAATTTTCAACCATGAAGTTGAGAAAAGTTTTAGAATTCTCAAACCTAGGAATGCTATATCTAATGGTCTTGTTCATGATATATTTCATGACCAGTAAATATACTTAGTTTGAGCACATCCATTTTTCATGTTTTTTCTTTTGTTCAACATTCAAATTCACATCAACAATGAATTCTTTTCAATAATTGTTGTATCCATATTTGCAATCATTAGATATAGCTTCAAAAACTTAGCCATTTATCATAGTTTGTCCCATTTAGCATCCTTATTATAGCTAATTATATATAGTCAACAAAGTAGATGAAAATTCACTAATCCTTTAATACATTAATTATTTTAATCATACTTATATTTTTATTATAATATTAATTATGCAAATACATTCAATATTTTTTTATAAGGCATAATATGAAAAAAGGTATTTAAGACCTTACAAAATAATACAGTAATTAAATATTATATTCGTAAAACCTAACATCAATAAAGTGTTTAGGAGAAATTATAAAAATATAATATTTAATTTACATTTATATTATCGCCACAACAATATATTAACAATATAATATCGAAAAGGTACTTAATATTATTAATATAATACTCTCCTTAATGTACATTAAAACAATTTTCCCCTAATTTTTTTAACAAAATTTTATATAATTGGTCTCACGATTGGCTGGTATACAATTATATGAAATTTAATGGTATAATATAAATTATTTGTAATTCACATATTAACATATAATAATGCATAGAATCATTGCGTCATCTGGGTAGAGTCCAAAATTGCTAAAAAAATCACATTTAGTATTTTACAACATAGGAATTACATGATAAAAATTTTGGATTAAATAAATTTAAATACATGTTTTACTAAAATGAAAAAAATTAATAAAATTATTTTTAATTGTAGAAAATTTTGAAAAAATGCTCATAATTATATTCTTGGAGAGTGGAGTACAATAATATAATAACCACCCCTATTTGATGCCAGGATGGTGGCACGTGGCATTTATAAGCCTAATGTGCAATTAGGCATCGTGTGACACATCTTATTTATCATCTTCCTCACTTGATAGGTTTACAACTTGAGTTGGATTAACCTAGTTGTGACTCACAAGCAGGCTAGGTTGTTTTCTCATGATTTTATATGACTTTTCACTTCAAATCATTCCCAAACTGATTTTGTAACTAACCTATTCAAAATTTAATCCTAAAATGCATTAAGTTTTGAATTCTAAAAATTTTCAAAATACAAAAAACGGGGCTATGATTTTGGGAAGTTTTTCTTGATGGTCTATCTTCAAAACGGTTCTAGTTTCCTGCAAATCACATTTCTAAGATAACCCAAAGCATATTTTATCTAAAACTAGAAGTAAAGTTGAATTCAAAACTCTCCAAAAGAATTACAATATAAATGGACAATTCCAAAAAAATTTTGGGAAATACATTTTAACTAATGGTTCTTTACCCAAAATTAAACCAAAAAATGTGGTTTGTAGGAAGTACTATCTCAAAATTCAAAACTTACATTTTGAGGAAAAGAAAACCATAAAAAATGACATACGATGGTGTTGTGTTTCCTTTAATATTTTTGGCAGTGATGGTAAACAATATAGATATCTAGTAACGGTAAACCACATACAAGCAAACATGCATATATATGTTGGCATAAATCATCTTATTAAACTTCAGTGATCTACAATGCAACTCCATATCAAATAAAAATGCAAGGCAGGAACTCATTATATGTCAACATGCCAATTTGTTTTGCTTAACTTATTGTATATTCATAGGAAGCTACATTGTATTGCAATCAAACAATAATATTGAAATAATCCACATATGCAAAATAACTAGGTCATTAAGCATTAAGAAGATGCAAAAACCACATAACAATTTGAAAAACATATATGAAGCCCTCAACATCTTTATCATAGTTGCACAATTCTTTCATGATTGAAAACAAGACAAAAGTTTGCACAAAACACTGACTCATATTTAGTTTCACTATTTCGGAACCATCATATTTTGGCAAAGGAAAAACAATTTCATTTTAATATGTAAAGCACGTATATATGTTGGTAGAAAAATTGTATTTCATATACATGGATATGTGCACAAAATTATGATCAAACAATCATATGAAAAAATGTAGAATTTTACTCAAAAATTATTTCAATAAATCAATCATAATGCATAATTAACACGAACTTTGATATCAATTGTTAAATAAATTTTATAATTTCGTAATCATCAATTATGAATGATGGTATAAATTTATTAGCAACATCAAAAAAAAGAAATTAATAAACATGGATGGAATATAGGGATTTGATAAATTAAATCCAACTTGACTAATATGCATCCATGACTTTCTTTTGAAATTAGCTACTTCTTGTCTCCAAGAAATAATTGAAGTTTGAAATTCACAAACAATTGAATCCTCCAATAATTCCATGGAACACACATATAAAAAAAAGGTGATCAAGAAAACCCTTCTTCTGCTCAACCTCACACAATTTATTCTAAGATAAAACAAAAAAACCTTTATTGCTTCCTAATGGTACAAATGCAATATTTTGTATTAGGTTAGAAAGGTGGAAACCTTTTTATTAGCTTAACTAAGTCATAAATCCTACCTAGCTATCATAAGATCCATACCAATATATTTGGGTTTAACTTAAGTACCAACAAATAACCAATAATTTTAAGTCACTTATGTTAAGCCAAACATATTGAAATTAATTATTATTTAAAAATTACAGATTGATCCAAAATAAAATTTTCAACAATAAATGGAGCACAGATTCGGGCTTCCTATAATTCCTTGCTTGAGTTTCTACTTGTCGTATTGTAGGAAAAACTCCTCCAACAGCCTGTTTGGCTTTCTCTCATGGCTTTTCTGTTAACATGTTGCCGTGACAAGAGCGCAAGAAGAAGGTAGAACGCTTTTGAAATCAAATAAAACTTGTGAACCAATCATTAGAAAAAAAAAATGACCGAGGCTATACACAGCACAATTTCCATTTTGCTATTGAAGTCTCGACCTTGTAAGAAAAATCACATCATTATGATATGATATCATCGCTGAAGTCTGTAACATTACAACATTTGAACCTAAATGCTAGTAAGAGAGTGGGTGGAAACTATATCAAAGATCAACCCAGTTTCAGTTTGTAATATCTTTCCTCATCCTTACTTTTAATGAACCTTTTTTACCATGAAATCTGAGATTTTTTATTCAGTTTGAATGCAGTGTCATCCTTCCATTACTATCTTCCATGCTATCTTCCAATTGAAACTGACATTCCTTCAATAAAAGGCAAATTATATTTCATCTCTTCTAAGAGTTTATACAATTATATTTACATCTTTTTTAATTTTTAAAAAATATACATTGACATCCTTTTTTTTTTTTATAAACTTATCTTCTCTTCCTTTTGTTTTAAATATACACTCACTTCCTTATTCCAAAAAAAATAAGAGAGGCTAGTATATATTTCTAAAAGAAGAAAGAGTATGAAAAATAATTAAGGCAAACTTTAAGGAGTGATGAGTGTAATTTGTTCTATTATAAATTATTAGAGCAATAGATTCGCTAGAAATATATATAAAAGATGAAAATCTCTTACTTGAAAGTTTATTTAGGGATCTTAAAATATTTGGAACATTTCATCAATTGTGTTAAATGTAAGAGTTCAGAATTGCTTCCCTATCATCATTAGTAACACATCAGTGAAACGCCCTATTAGAAAAATAGTCATGCCAAACTTGAATAGAAACTTCTAGAATGTCATCCACTTTCTCCCGCAGTTGAAACTATTGAATATCTTAAGCTGTTATGCATCATAAAAAAAACTTATTCTTTTGAAACTCCGTAGATTCTGTGATTGAAACCATGATGGCGCCCTGCCGCTATCTTCTGCAGGAAGAAATGAAGGTTACTGATATGGGTTGTTAACCTTCTTCTTTTCCTTTTGTAATTAGAAAAAAATCCAAGATGGCCCCTAGTCACATTGCGATACCTTTAAATAACCGAAAGAGCTCTAAATACTCTTATGGAAGGAAAGAGCTTTAAATTCTCTTATGGAAGGTTTTCATCATTGCCATCGAACAGAAATTACAACTGCCATGAAGAAAATATATGCCATTACAACTGCCATGAAGACAATTGCTAGCCGGCACTCTTTTTAGTATAATAACACCGATGCTGGGTTGGACTTTTCCCCTTCAATGTCTTGAATTCCAACTTAGGAAATTAAGTGTGTATCAAGTAACTCATCACTCATACTATTACAACAAAAAGCATTTTACCACCACATCTAAGTTCGAATTGTGTCAGCTGACCCTTTTGTTTGATGAATGAGTAAATATTAAATTTAACACTTACAGTTTTTTACCACATAACTTCACATGATCTTTACAAAATTACTAAGCAAAATTTTAACCTTTTTTTCTTTGTCTGTTACCAGTTACCACATAAATAAGTTCATGTAAATCAAGTCCTCGTTCTGTCTAAATATGGACAAGAATTGGACTTTCGCCAAACTGATTATAACAGAAGATTGATCAAACATAAATTTCTCTAGTAAAATCCATAACATGCAAACAATAATGAATTGGAGTACAAAGCAAGGCAAAAATAACAAACAAATTCTCACCTTCCCTGAACTTATGCCAACTACTATGGGAAAGTAAAAATTGCAAAACAAAACTCTTACAAATAATAAAGAATTGAACTGAGTGCCTCAATTTGACTGAAAATGTAGCCCACTTGATCAGTGAATCTGTTTAAGCCACAGCAGGCATGTCCTTCAGCCATGCATCCAATGGCTTACCAATAGAGTAGACAATGAAGCCAATTTCGCGTAACTTATCAACCTCCACAATGTTCCTTCCATCAAAAACAAATGCTGGTTTTTGCATGTTGTCATAAATCCTCTGGTAATCAAGAGTCTTGAACTCATCCACTCAGTCAGGATGCAAATACCATGTGCATCTTTTGTTGCTTCATAGGCATCCCAAGTCACACTGACTTGCTTTACCGTTGTAGGACTCATGGCCTGCAAGTGGATAGGGTGGTCCCAATCAAATTTGTTCATTGTGAGATCCCTCTGGATTTGATCCTCGGTGACCTGTGGGTCATATATGCTCAGGCGGGCTTTGTCACCAAGTAGCCCCTTGCACACGTCAATGGCTGGAGTCTCCCTAGTATCCCCGGTATCTTTCTTGAAGGCAAATCCCAGAATGGCAATCTTCTTGTTTGAAACTGTGTTGAACATAGAGGAAACAATGCGGTTCACAAAACGGCTTTTCTGGTAGTCGTTTATCTTGATAACTTGTTTCCAGTATTCGGCCACCTCTGGAAGGCCATTGCACTCACAAATGTAAACAAGGTTCAAGATATCTTTCTGGAAGCAGGATCCGCCAAAACCAACACTGGCATTGAGGAACTTGGGTCCAATTCTTGTGTCCTTGCCAACAGCATATGACACCTGTTGAATGTTGCCCCGGTTGCCTCACAAAGTGCTGACATGGCATTGACAGATGAAATCCTTTGAGCCAAAAAAGCATTTGCTGCAAGCTTGGACAGCTCTGCAGACCACAGATTTGTGGTCAATATGCATTCCTCAGGAACCCACTGAGCATAAACAGCCTTCAATGCTTGAATGGCCTTTTCACCTTCTGAGGTCTCCCGGCCTCCAATAAGAACACGGTCTGGCTTTAAGAGATCTTGGATAGCAGTTCCCTCAGCAAGGAATTCTGGGTTTGATAGAATCTGGAACTTGATCCCCTTGCCATTGTGGGTCAGAATTTTCTCTATAGCCTCAGCAGTTTTGACAGGGACAGTAGATTTCTCAACCACAATCTTGTCAGATTTTGAGACATCAGCAATCATACGAGCTGCACTCTCCCAATATGTCAGATCTGCTGCCTTTCCAGCTCCAAGGCCCTGAGTTTTAGTTGGGGTGTTGACAGAGACGAACACAATGTCAGCCTCACAGACATGTTTTTCCACATCAGTGCTGAAGAAGAGGTTCTTGCCACGGCATTGCTTTACCACACATCAAGGCCAGGCTCATAGATAGGAAGCTGGTCGCTGTTCCAGGCTGCAATACGGGATACAGAGATGTCAACAACAGCCACTTCAATGGATGGGCACTTAAGAGCAATCACTGCCATTGTAGGACCCCCCACATATCCAGCACCAATGCAGCAAATTTTCACCATTGTTCCTTCTGAACTCAATTACCTATCCAAACAGAAGTTCAAATGAATGAGCAAAGACACAAGAATGCAAAAAGAGCTACCTTCATGTCTTCTGTGTTAATAATTTGCTCTGAAGTACTAAATGCACACATTGATTGCATTTAATTCCAATTTTGTTTGCATTTGATTCCAATTTGGGGAAAAGGACATGTGTAATCACAACTTATGTTTAACAATGCATAAATAACTTGAGCATAAATATAATTATATGCCTGAAATTACATGATATACATTTCTATGTGCAAATATTTGCCTCTCAGATGACTGCAGGCTCCGTTCAATCTCGTATGGTGTTTTTCTTAGCAATTACTAAATACAGTAAATAGCCAACATCATTATAAGCATTCTACTGGATACACATGATTAAGGTTGAACAGTCTCACTAGAAAGACTGACTGGTGAAAGAAGAAAACATATTGCTTTTTCAATATTGGTAGACATGATTCAGAATTTCAGAAATCTAGACTCTACACCTTGCAGATCATATCGTATCAGAAGCATAGACCTCAAGTCAGGTGGAGTATCAATGAAAATAACATATGCAAGATAGGAATTCAACTGATGTTTCTTCCAATCACAGAACAAGAACCCAACAGAACAAAGTAAGAAAGAATTAACAACAAACAAGACCCAATACCACAACCAAACATTGATTAGCTTATAATTAGCTATCAATATGAATTCATATTGAGCACTCAGGATCGATGTCAAGGAAGTAATGTTAGTAGATCTAGCAAACTAAGAGGAGAAATTATACACTAACTGCATACAAATTTCAAATATCAGCCATTGATTCCGTTAGATCCTTCCCAATGGGAATTGCAGAAGCCCACAAATTGAAAACCGCGTGCAAAAACCCATTACAATACTAAATAAGTAGAAAATGGTTAAGATCCACACATTTTCAAGCAAATCAGAATCAAATCCATTATATACACCCAGAATTAACAAACCCATGATACATATACACAGGAAAAAGCAAAGAAAAACAAAACCAGAGTGGTTCATTCCTACAAAACATCAGAAATTTCAACACTGAATTAAACAAAATTTGACAATATCTGTTGCACAAAAGACAGCAAAATTTATGCAATGAAAGAGTGAAGGAGACAGTAAGATTTACCTCTAAGGATGATTTAGAAAGAGACGCAAGGAGCAAGTATGCTGAGACAGACAGAAAGAAGAAAGGAAGATTACGCGGAGTGAAGATGAGCGGGACGAAGGTTATATAAATACCCAACGCAAACGGCAAATGGGTTCAGCACCTGTTATTGCCGAGCTAGGCAAAATGAGAATTAACGTGAATTTACGAAAGTGCCCATATTGGGTCCATAAGTCAAAATATGTCAACATTATACAATAATCAAGTGGGGTCACGCTCGGTGCACATTTTAAAATTAAGAAGCTTTTTTTTATTATTTTTAGAAAAAAAAGAGAGGAGAATTTAGCGTTGCAAGCTTGGTGCTGATCAGAATTTGTAATTGAAATAACCAATCATAAGTTGAATAATTAATAATAAGTTTTTTAGAAATTTTTAATTATATTTTAAAAATATTTCAATAATTAATTATAGACCCGAAATTTATTATACTAGAAGTTGTACTGAATAGCTCTTGTTCTAATCGAATTTCCTAAAAAATATTAAAATTTATACTTATATTATTCTCACTTATCTTCTTTTGTTATCACTGTTGTTAAAACTCCTATTATTCTCATTTCTCCTTACAATTTTTTTAGTAATTTAATAATAAAAAGTTATCTTTTATATATTATCTAAAAATAATAAATTTTATGTAATTAAATATTTAAAAATAATTATTACTAATAAATTATATTAATCAATTATTTCATTATTATACTAAATGAACTTTTAATTAATGAAATTATAGTTTTAAGCATGTCTTTTGCACGCAAAGTTTGCAATTTATAGATTTGCAAAAAAAAAAATTATTTACATATTTTATAAAAATATTAAATATTTTATAAAGAAAAGTGTGTGAAAGTTTTTTTTTTTTATAAATTGTGAAAATTTTTATTTACCAAAATTGCGAAAGTTTGAATACAAAAACATTGACCTATAGGAAATTTGCAAATTTTCCCGTACTTCCAACGGGAAGTGTTGGGTATCAAACTGGCAAGGAGGGGTTTACAGCTTCACAATGGCACGTTATTCCACGCGTTTTGCCGCGGAAGGAGCCTCTCACTATTATGTCCCCCCCAAGCATTTTGCCCCTCACCTTCCTGGATGCTCCCACTCTACTCCATTCACATTCATGGAAATTGTGCAACAAGGGTAATCTCGGAAATACAAATATTAATAGTTCAAATACCCATCTTGAGTGATTTTTTTTTCCTTTTTCTTTTTTTTAACCTTAACATTTCCCTTTTTACAGGAAAATATTTAATTTCTATGTCAACTTTTAATAAATTATTTATAAGATGATATATTTTTAAATACAATAAAAATATTCATTCATTAGTTTTTAAGATATCTTAAAATTTATTATTTTATTAAGTGATTTAGTGGCAACGCATTATGGAAGCTGTAAGAATTTTTATTGGTTGAGTTGTAAGTTTGAAAAGAGTGGTTGTTGACCATATTCATTCCGCTGGTTTTGGTTGCAATATAAGTAAGGGAAAGAAAGGAATATGCCTCCGTACGTCAGCTTTTTCTCCCAAAGGAGTGTGGGTAAGCAAGATAGTTATAAAATAATAAAATAAAAGAGTATGTTCTCTTTGGTTTAACGGGATGGGTTCGTAGAAAATAATATTTTTAGAGAAATTTATTTTTCTCATTATTAGGGTTTTTGATATATTTTTTATTATAAATATAAATAATATGTTACTTACTTTTTAATATATATATATTGAATAATATTTTTTATGAAAATTATTTTTTAATAAAATAAATAAAGTTTAAAGTGTCATTTATTGGAAGATATTTTTATAAAAAAATTATTTTTTATATATAAATGAAAAAATATCATTCTCAACTATATGATTAAAAAATAATATTTAAAATTATAATAATTTTTTAAAAAAATAAAAAATTATCTTCAATTAAATTTTTATACTTAATATTATATATTTAAATTATTTTTATTATTTTAATATTTTATAATTATATTTTTAATAAAATATTTTTCATTAAAATAAATTAATTACCTGAAAATCAGCGGGGTTTTATCCGCTAACAAATGCTAGTTGGAACTTCGAAAACCACGTTTTCGAGCGAGAAAAATATCATTAATGGTTTCCAAAACGGCCGCCCGCTGCAATGTAACATGGTTGGATGCAACTCTCATGACCAGCGAATCAGAGGGCGTACAGCTAAAGCACCTCTATTGGCCACTTCTGTGGAAAAAAAATGCATATTAATTACAATTTGAAGAGCGTGATTAACGAAATAAATAAATAAATTTATAATTTATTTAATAGTTATAAATTAAATTTTAGAAGTATTTAAGATATTAATTTATTTTAAAAAATAAACCTTAATTTGATAGGTTTTATAGAACATCTTATAATTTATAATTGATAATTTTTAAAATTTTTATCTAAATTTAATACTCTTCTTTTAATTAAGATTAAATAATTATTTACAATCTAATCACATAAATAAATATTTGATCTATTTTCATTAATTTAATAAAAATAAGTAAATAATTAATTAATCAAATTTTATAACTTCATCCCTAAAATTATCATGATAAAATTATTCCTCAATTATATAAAATTTTAATTTTGTTTATAAATAATTATTGGTATATACAATTTCACTTATTCTAATAGTAATTCAAGTATGAAATTATTTATATGGATCTATATTAAGAAAAAAATTATATATACAGATTATTATTTAGGAATAGAATTGTAACTTCATATAATTTAATAACTATTTTATAAGTAATTATTAATTTTATCAAATAACTATATGATGACATAAAATATAATTAATTAAATTTTTATTTTGGATATTTTGTTTGAATTAATATAATCTAATTTTAATATAAATATGAATTAATTTAAATTATACATATTTTGATATGTATTTTGATATTATTTTATATTTTTAATTAATTTAATAATTAATTTTTAAATAATTCTAATACAATTAATTAATTAACAAATTTTTAACAACTTGCGCCCAAGATATCCTATTGCTGCATACACATGTAGTTGAAAGTTTCAAGACTTTTCTGAGGGGTCTGAATATAACATTTCTAGAAGTTGTTTGGTCACAAAAGTTTTGTGCATGGGAAATATAATTTTTTAGGGAATGGGTAAAAGTTAAATTATTTGATTCGTGAAGTAGGAATTTTTAAGAAATTGTAATATATAGAAAGTGGCTTACTTATTTTCTCAAGTAAATTCTACTTTAAGTGTCTTTTATGATTACAAATATAATATTACCTTTTTATTTTTATTTAATGATAATTTTATCCACTTATTTTACACATGAAGTGTCTTACCTATGCTTTTTTAAAATTAATGGAATGTTGTATTTACAACTAATGGAATATATAAGAACAGAAATAAAAATTTTAAGTAATATAAATTTTTTTAAAATATGACTAGTTAATCTAGGTAAATATTTTTCAATTTTAAATTATTTTAGATAAATTTGTAGTATACGTGTTTTAAAAATAATATGATTTTTCAGAATAAAAATATTTAAATTATGAGTTATGCTTTAATCTAATTTTTTTATGAAAGATATAAAATTATGATTTAATTTAATTTCTTTATATAAAATATAAAATTATGAGTTAATGAAAATTATAATGCAAAGAATACTACATATATGATATCAAAGAAAAGGAATTAAAAATAATTTAAATTTATTATATGCATTAAAATAATGTTAAGGATATAATTATCATTTTATTAATACTTCCTAAAAAAATTAAAATTAAATTAAACAAAATATATAAACTTATTTTCTAAAAAATATCACTTTTTTATATCAACTAAATAATTTTGAAATTTTTTTAAAAATTAATATAAAAAATTACCTCAAAAGATTTAATTTATTTTAAAATTTGCTCCTTATATAAATCAAATGATTTCCTACTATCCAAATCTATTACCTGTACTTTCACACATCAAAGGTTTTTTCAGGATATTGATGAGGGAAATTTCAACATGTTAACACAAAAGATAGCCAACTCCTTCATAGCATAATTTAAAGAGTAGGAAAAGGAATAATAACAAATAGATGAAGCGAATTAAGTAGATCAATTAACCTAATTCAAAAATGTCCATTGTATGATATTTAACACTAGCTGCTCAATTTATCTCCTGATGAGTCTTCAATTAATATTTTTGATCACTTAAAATTCATTTGAAATAACATAAACAAAAGTAATGGTGAAAAGAATCACTCTTTTTATGATAATCATTCTACAAATTTTAGAGGAAAGAAATTCTTTTCTGTACTTTAGTATGGAAAATGCAACATCATAAAAATTTTAAAGATAGGAAATCTTTTAATATAATCAAGTAATTAAATTAGGATTATTAATCTTATCTATCATAAAATCCATACCCAATCAACTTACATTGGAACTTAAATACTATATAAAATCTATAACCTTATAATCATTAATAATTTGAGTATTATACAATATTAATATTAATAACAATAATATATTTATAAATTGAGTGAGATCCAAAATTAAATAAAAATATCATCAATTGACACTTTGATTTTGAAATTTTAAAGATTGTGCCTCTTGTTTTAAAATATTGTCCTCACTTCTTTTTAACATTTTTTTATTAGTTTGTACTATCACCTGGTTAAAATGAGTAGATTAGAATACTCACCACAATATATAATTTATTTAATTCAACTTAATTCTTTCACACAATTTAATTAATATCAACTTAATTCTTCAACCTAATCAAATTAACTGTCATCCTAATCCTCTAATATAATCAACTTAATGAATTAATATCAATTGTAATTAATAAAATTAATTACCACTTAAAATTGATAACAATAATATATTAAAAACTTTAATTCTTATTAATCTTCCTAATTATATATTTTACCATGGGTTTCTACTAAGCTTGCTATTGAATTTATTATGTCCTCCTTTCGTTGTGCACTTCACTCGCTAAACAAGAAGCTGATCCTTCCTTCTGTAAGGCGGTGCAGTCTATTCTCTGGATGGCAATATAGTATCCTACAATTTTCTATTTGGAAAAATCTCCTTTAATTTCTTTCCTTGATTTGTTGTGTTTTTTTATTAGTTTGTAGGCCTTTAGCAAATTTAAGGTTTTTTTTCTCAAAATTAGTAATGGTGATTCCATTTTGTTTTTTTTTTTTTTTTCATATTTGCAATTAAAGGTTTCAGATCGATTTTAAGGTAGCCTATCTTCCTTCTATACTCACTTTGTTCTAAGCATTCTTTTTATTGAGTGTTCTGCTACACTTTTTTTCTTTCTTTTAGTAATTATTTTTCCTTTCAAGCAAACACTTTTTTTTTGTGATATCTCCAAATTATGATTTCAAATTATGTTCTAGAAGAATTTTGTGAAGTTTTTTTATTATTTTTCTTTTATGCTTCAAGATCATGTACAAATACAGTTCATATAGGTCAATGAATCAAATAGTGATTGAATGGAAATGACATATATTGATAATTATTTGAATGAGTTACAAATATTCAAGTAATAATTTTTTGGCTTAACATGATACACAATGCATGAATTATATGGGGCAATTGAAAGTTATATCCAGCCATTTGGGGATTATTATTAATTCCATTAATTTTTATTTTTCTATTTTAAAATAATAAAATCTTTAAAAAAATTCTTATATTTACTATTTGGTAAAAGAGATGTACAAAATTTTCCCTTTCAACTCAAAGGCAATTAATATTTACATTCCATTTTATAAAAAATTAAAATTTGAACTTAATTCTATGTATTAGATTATATACGAAATTGAAATCTAATTTACTAAGAGAAAAAAGAAAAATTATCGTGCATGGCACAAGTCAAAAACCTAATAAACTTTATATTTTAGTTAGCCTGATTTGTCCAAATTACAGTAAATTTTAGAATGCCAATACAAATTGATTTAATTGATTGTAAATATTTAAATAAAATCTTTATAACTCCTCGTTGCCAAAAAAAAAAAAAAATAGTATTACATTAGCACAAAAAATTAAATGGAGAAGTTGCAACCCTGTATCCAAATAGAACACTTTGGATTACGAGAGACTTGAATTTGTATGTTGTAACAAGAGAGAGTACTTCTAGTTCTATATTAACACTAAGAATTTAATACCCATTTTATATAAATATTATTAAATATATTATTTTTTTAATATAATAATTTAATTTTTAAAAAATGATTAATTTCCTATCAAAAATAAATTTTTTTGTCAGATTATATTTTTGAATTAAAAAATAATTAAAAAATATTTGTATAAAAATAGTATTAATTTTTAATATTAATATAATTGATTTTTTTAAAACTTTTCTCGAAAAGAGATTTTCTGATACTTAAAAACTTTGATGTCTTTAATTGAACTTTTGCTGGCAGCTCTTATAGGTACTTATAAATTATTTTTTGATATTAAGTGAGAACAAAAGAAGTTGATAAATAATTATAGTTGTTAATGAATTTGTTCGATCTACCTAAAATTGTGAACTTTTAAATGAGAGTTTGAATCCTAAAATTAGTGGATTGCAGACTCCTTTTAAAAAAATAAAAATAATAATTATAAATTAAAAAAATCATATATTTAATATATTTTTAGTTCTTACCAATAATTCAAGATAAAAAATTATAATAAGAATTAATTAACTTTAAAATTATTAATTCAAACATAAAATTATTAATCTAAGTTGGATTAATTTCAAAGATAAAGAATAAATTTATAAGTAAATATTAAATTAGTTGAATGAAAATTTGCTATAATATATTAATTTAATTTAAAATTAAAAATGTATTAATAAAAAGCTATCTACAGATCATAAACCCGACGAATTGTACTATTTTAAATCTGGATTTAAAAAAATTCACTTGTTATAATCCAAATCTACAAATTTTTAGGAAGCCACGTACTCATCCACAAACCAAATCCATTCCAACCGCGGTATAAATAACACATCGTTTGGTACACTATCATTTATATGTTTGAAGCACTACACAAGAACTAATTTGTGTCATCAAGTCAGTTGAACTAATTCAGAAAGTAAAATATTTCCGCATTCCATTTTATCTCAAAATGATTACTTTAACGGTAAAAAAAAATCGAAATTAAAATGTGTTGAATAGTAAAGAAAGAGCAAAATAAAATAGTTGAACTAATTTAGAGAGTAAAATATTTTTGCATTCCATTTTATCTAAAAACTTTTTACTTTAATGGTAAAAAATATGGAAATTAAAATGTGTTGAATATAAAGAAAGAGCAATGTAAAATAATTTGGCTGTCTCTGACTCTTACCCATTGTTTTATAAATAGAATTCATTTACAATTAATACAAATGTAGTCGGAGCCTTTTTTATGAGAAAAAAAATTGAATAAGGGTGGATAGTATCCATTATTTTTCCTGTATATTATCATAGGAGTATTCATTTGATGTAAAATATTTAATTTAAGTCATAACTATTATTTAAAAGGATAAGTTTATCATCATAATATCAGTAAAGTGTTAATAATATCAAATTCTTCATCCATTCATTAATTACAAGCTGAAATTTTTTTATATCAAATATATGACTTCTAAATTAAAGTATTGATCTAGGAGTTGTTTTATTTATGTGAGAAATAAGTTCTTGTAGGAAGTTAAATTTTTTAGAAAGTTACTTTTCTATATAAATTTTCCTGAAAAAGTTTTCAATGTTATTTAATTAATATGAAAGAAGTTACATTTCCTTAAGGAAATAAAAGTTACCTAGGGAGAATAGATAAATAATTTCCTACATTTTATAGAAAATATAATTTTCTAGAAAGTAATTTTTCATATTTTATAAGCAATCCAAACAATTTATAATTTTTTATTTCCTAAAAAATATAACTTTCCACATTTTTCTGCGAAGTTACAGCAACTATCTTAATGATATAATTCATTTCAGTACTTACGGACTATACAATGACAGCCAACTAATTTAAATTGATCCAAAATTTAATTCAATTTCAATGCAGTACTTATAAGTTAAATGTGTATAAACAGCATATTGACTCAACTCTTTTTAACAAACAAATCTCCAATCACAATTTTAAATATGAAATTTAAAGGTGTCAAGCAAGAAATAATAATCCTTGGTAACGAATCACATGACTGTTGTGAAATCCTATTGTAATACAATCAATTCAATTATAATTCACATTAAATCAAATTTAAATCCTTAAACAATATGAGATTAACATAATACATTTTAAATTTAAATTATGTTCCCCACATTTGCTCTAGATTTCAAGTGAATTTATATATATATATATTTTACATTATTTTATAACAACATCAACATACATTCATTCAAATCATTTTGGTGTTAACATATAGGGAACAAGACAACATGCCCAGGGATGACATTTGGTTCAACTCTTTCTAGAACTCTGTTGCTTATATATAAAAAAGGTAAAATATATGATATTTTTATGGTATCAAATTTTTAAGAAGTTGAATATTTTTATTATTAAATTATTTTATTTTAGGATTTGCTAATTTCGTTTAACTTATTCATTTTGAAATTTAAAAATAATTTAATAATAAAAAATAATCTATCAATGAAAATACCTAACCTATCAAAATATAATCGTAACGTACGTGTACTTCATATATCCTAAATATTTGAGCTCATATTCTTTGTAATTTCAAAGAAAGAATAATGTCGGAGCAGTTTCTAATGCTTGATTGAACTTCCTTTCCTTGACAAATTAATCAAAGCTACCAATTTGATTTCCAACCAAAATTAAGGACAAGATTTCTCAAAAATCAAAATCAATATAAAATAATTGATTGGGCTTGATATGAACATCATTTTTTTCATGTGGGTTTAGTCCTTATCAAACCATCATAATTATAATACGGCCTTTGCCTTCCATTAAAGTAGTAGCTCAAACTTCAAAACTAAGAATGGACTTTGCTTCAGATCTTAGAATATATGTTGAGTGAACTTGAAGAAACTATTATTTTAAAATATTTCAAAATTAAAGTTAAAATACATCTTGAGAGCAGTTAAAATATTTCAAAATTAAAAATACATTTGAAAAAAAAAAATCCCCTCTTTAAAAGGTCCAGAGTGATGATGGCTCAAGCAAGTCTAGAAGGTGCTCATATGTCCAGCAATTATCAAAATTAACAAAACAAATATTTCTTTTGTTCTTTTAACAAAATATAGAAAAAGCTGTTAAAATACAGTATATTTCTAAAAGTTATTTAAAAATTAATTTTCCCCCTAAATTTTAAAATCTGACATGCAGATAGCTCTCTAAAATTTCAATTATAATAAAAATTTTATCTTTTTTTTAATGATAAAATTAATCAAGTCATTAGACACACATGCATTATCCTAAAATCAAACTCAAGATCTAGAGAAAGATAAAACTTTTATGTAATATCATATATCACTCAAATCAGAATTTCTCAACTAAGAAAATATTTCTCTTTAATTTTAATGCAAATTTTCCTATTTTAAATTATTTTCTCAATTTTATTGATGATTCGACTTAACTTTTGCAATTAAACAAATTACAATTTATAATTTAATCGTGTCAGTTCATATCGAATAAAACAAATTGAATAAAAACTTGTTGAAAATTTTAAAATATCACAAATAATAAAATCATAAAATTTGCATTTAAAAGTATATATTTAAATCTGAAAATTCATATAAAATAAAATAAAAGTAAAAGCCGCCGAATTTTATTTTAAAACCCAAATAAAAAAAACTCCTCTTCCATAGAGGGACGTCTTTCTTCATTCTATCAATAGAGAGTACACATTGAAATTATCCCTATTTGGTTACCGAAAACATGAAATAAATCATTATTTTTAACCAACATTAATATTATATGTATTGAAAATAAAATCTGAAATTAAATTTTAGATTCAAATAAAAGGTTGATATTAAATATAGAATGATGGAATAAATTTATAAAGTTTAATATACATTTCAAAACATACAATATTTTTGTTTAACTAATTGTGTTAGTAATGAGAGTTTGTTAACTAATACAAAGTCCAAGCATAACCAAGGATGGACTAAAATTTTAAAGATTTCATTATAACTAACAATTTATTTGACATTATTAGTTAAATTAAAAATTTTAGGGAATTAAATACATTGATTTTAAAACAAAAATCAAGAGATTGTGTTTTTATCATGAAAAATATATTCCATATAAATATAGTTATAAAATATTAAAATAGTAAAAGATAGATTAAATCTACAAACATTAAATATAAGGGATTTTGTGAAAAATAATTTGACCTTTTTTAAAAAGAAAGTTATTTTTCTTTACTATCATGACTTTAAATATAAATTTTTTCAAGGGCAAAACTTACATAAAATTTTTTAGGCGTTTACTATAAGATTCTCCATTCAAATTACAATAAGTATATTAATTACTTTATTTTAATTATAATATTGCCAATTATTGTAATTATGAAAATGAAGTTATTAATCAAAATAAGGCAATACTATAATTAAAATAAAGCAATTAATACACTTGTCATAATTTGAATAGAAAATTTTATAGTAAACACCTAAGGAACTTTACATAAATTTTGTTCTTTTTTCTTAAATTATAAAATATAATTATATATAATATCTTTTTATTTATATATAAGGAGATGAGATTTTTTTTATAAAAGATATCTTAAAAACAAACTGTGCTTGATATAATTTTTTTTAAAAAAAGGTGATTTGGGCTTTAAAATAAATTCCAATATAACTCTCAGCCCCACAATTAGTTCATCAATTAGGCAGTAAAAACTAATGCTTTATTTAGAAATAAATATTGTATAAATCACATCAATTACTAACCTAAAAAAAATCACATCAATTAATCACATTAAAAATTATCTATTGATGCCCATTCCAAATGGTTATATCATTATCATCCTTAAAGTCTAGCAGAAATGGACAACAATTCAAATGTTATGCAACATTTCACTTCCCCTTCTCTAAAAAAAACTATTTCAATTCATTTAAAATTAGATTTTAATGTTTGAAATTAATAATCAAAGTAGCAATTTAACTTAATTTTATTAGAACACATTAAAAAAATTGGAATTCAATTAAGATAAATTCTAAGGATACAATAATAAATAGAATGATGATAATATAAAAGTAAAATTTTGTATACATTATATGTAAGATTTAAAATTGATCCATTGTTGTTTGAGATGTAATTAGGCTTATATGATTGTCTTTGTGAATGCAAAAAATTATATTTGAACAATTTGCTAACAAATATTAAATCGAATAGCTCAAGTAATGCCTATACCATGTCTAGTGATCGATGGTTTTAATGCATGCTTAAATGTGGATGAAAAGTAAGAAAGTGGTGTCCATGATGCAAGGAGTGTTTAAGACTTTCTTTTCCAATCACTGATTATTGTTAGTATGTTATGCTCTAAGCTTTATAAATATTTCAAATAATTGTCTTTTTAAATTTTAAGCTACTTGACATCTATATGAAGAGTTTCAAGTGGAATTTCATTGATTTAGGCCTAGAAACAAAGGGTTAGGTAGAAGCTTCAAAGATGTTTATTAGCTTTATTAAGAGCCTGAACCAAGAGGTCTTTAAAAATACTTTTCATAGGAAAAAAAAAGGTTTTAAGTAGAGTCGAAAGTATTGAAAGGAGGCTCTGTTAATCTAGCAATCAATATCTCCTAAAGCTTAAGAAGATTCTAGTATAAAAGTGCAAAGATATCCTTAAACAACAATAACTTCTTTGGTTAGAGAAGCCTTGGTACAATTGTCTTGTTTATCGGGATTTAAATACTTGGTATTTTCATATGATAACAATAGTTCAAAATTTTGCTCTTTAAAAAAATTTGATGGCATTTGAATTATGGATGATGCTAATCTTCATGATATGTTTAGAAACTTTTATATTGATCTCTTTACTTATGATTAAACTTACCATCAATTTCTAATCCCAAATTTCCATATGTCATTAAAGATTGATTTATATCAATTCCATTATGATATTCTAATTAAGAAATTAAAAAAATCCTTTTTTTGGTATAAGCCCTAAGGCTTGATGGGCTAATGCTATTTTCTTTTAAATCCCATAGCATATAATTGGTCCTATGGTTTGTTATTTGATCAAAGGTATATTCCAAAAGTTGGAAGAAGTTAGGATTATTAACTTAACTTTGTTTGTCCTTATCTTGAAAGTTGATGATCCTGAGGTGGGGAAATAATTCCATCTCATAAACCTTTGTAATGTGGTGTATAATGTAGTGATTAAAATCATATCAACTAGAATTGCATAATCAAGCTTATTACTATAATTCAATGTAATATCATTCTAAGAAGGCATAACTCAGATAATATAGTTATTACTCAATAAGTTATCTACTCAATGAGAAATAAGAAGAATGAAAAAAAGGTGGATGATAATCAAAATTGATTTTGAGAAGACTTACAATCGGCTAGACTAGGAGTTTTTCAAAGATTCCTTGAAAGTTATTAGTAATGCAACTTATCATGGCATGTACGACTACCTTTACTATGTAAACTATTAGGAATAATGAGTTAACTTTTAAGTTTAGGCCTATCTAAATAGTTTATCAAAGGGATCCCTTATCTTTGTATTTATTTGTCTTATGTGATTAATAAAGTTGTATTTCAAAAGGACTGGTCTCCTATCAATATTAAGAAAAATGGTCACCTTTGTCCTATTTATTTATTTTTAGATGATCTAATGCTTTTATCCAAAACTTCACTTGAAAATGCTCAAGTTATTAATGTTTGCTTAGATATTCTTTATATGTCTCTTAGATAAAGAGTTAACAAGGAGAAGACCATAGTTTTCTTCTTTATGAGTGTTCATTTCAATTGTACAAATTGAATCAATAATGAGATGGATGTTTGTTTAATAAATGATCTTGGTAAGTATCTAAGTATTCCTTTACATCATAGGAGTATTACTAAAGGTACATAATAATTTATTATTGATAAGGTCAATAAGAGTTTAAGTGGTTTGAAAATTAAGAATATATCTTTTCTTAGTTGACCTACATATCAAAATCTATTATATCCATTATTTCAAGTTATATGATTCAAAATACTTTAATTCCTAAAAGTGTGATAGATGAGATCGAGAAGCTGGAAGGGGCTTTCCTATAGGGCATTACATTTGATCAATACAAGATTCACCCAATATCTTGGAATACAATTTCTAAAACAAATGAAAACTAATTTTTGGTATAAGAAACTTGCATGCCATGAATGAAGTTTTTATGTTTAAACTTAGATAGGGTTTGTTAAATAATAAGGATACTTTATAGATGCATGTTTTACTTAATATACAAGGTTAGGAGAAGGACATTGAGGTTGCTTTAGGTTATAATCCTTTTAATGTTTGGAGAGGCATATGTAAGATATGGCCTAATTTAATAAAGAATATCTATTATACAAAAATAGTGCCATTATTTTCTTCTAGGTGGATGATTAGGTTCCTAGTTACCCCCATTTAGAGAAATTTACTTCAATGGAAATTTTGGATAAAGAAAGGCAAATGATAGTTAATGGTTTTCTTACAAGTTTAGGTAGTTAAGATATTGATATCTTCAAAGGTATGCTTCCTAAAAAATTTTATGATGTAATCCTCACTATGCATACTCCATCTATTCATTTAGGTTAGGATTGTGTAGCTTAGAGCTTGCAATTAGATAGGGAGTTCTTAATGAATTCTACATATAAATACATGAATGAATATGTAGTTAATTCAAAAGATTTTAATTGGAAAAGTATATAGAAAATTTAGAGCCCTCATTGAATGAAAATTTTCTCTTAGCTTATGTGTTATTAACAAATTCTTACAAATATTCAAAGAGTGGCAATGTCTTTTTTTAAAGATGATTCATATCCAAGATGTGGATTTCATAAAGAAATAACTCTCTATGTTATTCAAGATTACCTTTATGTTAAAATGGTGTGGTGTAGTCTACTTGACCAAAAGGATAGGGTTATAAGTTAATTTTTTTTTGTTGATTTATTCAAATGATTAAGGAGAAACCCATCTTAGGAAGTGTTAAGTTGTACCATTGTAATGAATAGAATTGAAGTTCTATTTTTAGGATTAGAATTTGAATTTCATTTTTTGTGATGGTATGTTGGATTCTTAGTGTCAAAAAAATGAGAAAAGTTTTTTTGTAAAAATTAGTATAATTCTCAGGATTTAACTTATATGATGATTAATAAGGTGAAGAATTTATTATAAGGTTTTGCGATTAAGAGCTCCAATAGGAATTTTCTTCTACAATTTTATTGATCATTATTTTCAATCATTTAAATGGTTGCCTTTTACTCCTGGTTAGTTTAAGTTTAATGTCGATGGATTTCTTTATGATTATAGCTTAGTTCTTGCATATGCAAGTGTGTTATAGGATGATACAAGATCCTAAGTCTTTAGTTTTAGAAGGAAGTTAGGCTATTATTGTACCTTCTAAATAGAACTTTAAAGCATTATTATGGCCCTAGAAATTATTGAGAAAACAAAGGATTTGTAACTACCTTGTTTAAATTAGATTGCTTAAATACAAGCAATTTTGTATCAAAAGAATGTCTTAATATGTATTATACTTATGGAATGGTTCAAGTGAACCACACTTTTATCCAAAGGTTCAAACATATTTAAATGTTTCTTATTTAGTTGTAAATAAGTTAACTTATCTGATACATAAAGTTAATTATGGAATGCATATCATTTTGGAGCCTTCTTTTCACATTTTGGAGATTCTACATGAGGAGAACTTAAGGTAATATACCTTATACCTATTATGACTTAGCTTTGGTATGTTTCTCCTTTTGGCTTTGTTTTTCCCCCTATCTAAAAAAATTATTTTATTGTCATTGTAAATGAGTTTTACATTATCATCCATTTATATGTTGGCATGCTAGATTGAAAAAATTTAATTACCTTTATTTTTTTAATGATGTCATATCTTTTATTCACTTACTATAATTTTTTTACACTGATAGTTAATTAAATTTAAACTTTTTATCCGCATTTGATTTAGGAAATCTTTCTTATATTTTTGAAAACATTTTGAGAGAATGTTATATATACAAATGTTTTTTTGGTTTAAGAAAAAAAATTTTCAAGAAAGTTTTTTATCCTATATTCCTTTAAGCTATCTTATAGATAGAGGTGGGTATATAATATTCCTTTGACATTGGAATGTTTTAATGATATAAAAAGACTATTTGTCTACCATTCTATTATAATCTTGATACTATTACCACTTTAACCACTTTGTTTATCATCCACTATTATCTACTATTATTGATGACTATCCACTTTTATAATCATTATTCACTATTATTTGTTATTATTGATGACCATCCACAATCATTGACTATTATTTATCACTATCTATAATTATTGACTATTATTCACTATCATTCATCATCTTTAACCACTCTCTACTACCATATACCACCATTAACTACCATTCATTACCATCCCCTATTATTAACTACTATCGACCCTACCTGCCATTGTTGATTATTACTTACCACCACCTATCACAGTTAACCATTAACTACTAATATTGACTAATCAGCTTTCTATGTTAATTACTTAGTTTCCAATAAGAATATTTTTTATTAATTTAACAATACTTTTAAAAATATATTGGACCTTTAATATTGTAATGACATTCAATTTTGCTTTTGAGACTCTTTCCTTTTCATGTCCTTGGTTTGTGCATATGTTAAATAACTTATCACTATTGCAATCACTAGAACATATTTTTTAGAAAATAAAATTTATTAAAATATAATATTATAACATTTATAGGAATATTTTTAATTAAATCGAACATGATAATATGATATTTTTAGGAATTACATTCCTATGAATTACATTCCTAAGAATGTTAAAATTCTTAGGAACATGTAAGTTCATGAAATAAATGCTACCTATATATTTTATATAGAATTAAATAATCTTTTGTCAAATCTTATTAATATGAAATATATTTCTATACTTATTTCCATTTATATTTAGGCTCTTAAGTTGCATATGTGCTTAATTGAGTAAATCATGTCTTGTCATGTGATTGATCATAATTTTGAATAAAATTAAATTATTTGATTAATGCAAGAATTTTGATGTTATTTCAAGTTTTTATCTATAACTTAAGTTTTAAAATGTTCAAGCGAGTTGATCTTTATATAATTGGAAATCTATAAATCATATAAAGATAGTAAGACCCAATTTAGACATTTGGAGGTATGATTATGACTAGCAAGTTGATGCAATGTTGTTGTCCCACCTAATCTAGTTACAATTTTTAGGATATTACTAGAGATCTATAGATTAAAATGGTATAATCCCAAAGTCACAAGTTTGCTAAGGCCAAGCCTAACATTTCACATTCAAAGATTAGTAAAATGACATAGTTTTGATGGTGAAAAAGGGTTTGGAAGTTGGATTACATGATTTTACTATACTTAACAATTTTAGTGTTTTAAGTTATAAGTAAGGGTTTAGACTTTTAAAATCAAGCAAAGCTAGAACAATTGTAATTCTAAGAGTTAGTTCTAATGACCTTGAAAGGAAAAAAACCCACGGCACTTAACTTTTAGGTTAATAAAGCCTCCAAGGGTAGCACACTCTCTATTTTAATCAACATTCTTTTATTTTCTTTGTTTTGTTTTTGAAGAAGCTATAAGTGGCTAGATTTTGTATTTAATTTAAAGGATAATCACTTTAATTTAGTTTGATTTTGAAACCTTGTTCTAGTTTATTTATTTTTTTATTTAATTATCTTTATTTCTATGTTCTGAATGTTTATGATTTTCTAGATGATTAATTCATATAGTCTATTTGTTGATTATATTCTACATTCTAATATTATACAATTAATTATGATTAATTTTTTAATGTAAAATTATTATGATTGATTGTTATTAATAGCAATTGTATTTGGAGATTTGAAGTGTAGGTGAATCATTAGTTATCAAATAAAAATAGAGAAAAAATTAATAAATTTTATGTGTAAAGTTATTGATTCAATCTTAACCTATTTCTACCTGTTTAATGTTATTATTAATTAAATTTGGGCACATGACTTGAATTGCAAATAGTAGTAAATGGTTAATTTAGATGTTTGTTATGAATTAATAAACATTAGGAACTTCGCATGATTATTATTGTGTTAAAGTAATCCTTAGTTAAATAGTTAAATTAAAGGTACATTTATTTGATGTTGATAAATTTGGGAATTACATTGTGATTAGCTTATAGAGTGAAGCTTTTCGATTCTATTTTAATTTTATCTCATTTAATTGTATTTAGAACCCTCTTATTTTAATTTTTCTTCCTTGAATTAGTCATCTAATTTTATGAGTTTAACTTGTACTTAACAAGAGTACATTCTAGTGGAAACAATAAAAAATTTTAGTGTAAGTAATATACATCACTTATCAAATTTAAGTAACATTTAAAAGGACCAGAATTTGATTCATTATGGGTGCAAATCAATTTTATATTATTATTCATTTATGTGTTACCATATTATTAAAAAAATATTAAAATTCTTTTACCACTTATTAAAATGATTTCTTGTAAATGCAAATTTTTTATAATACCATCAAATGTCACAAGAAAATCAAGAATAAGTAAAAATTATGAATTTAAATTTTATTTATTATTAGTATAAATTTTTTATACTACTAATAAATATGATAAAGATGAGCATAAACTTTTAATCTAAAGGAAACCACCCAAATTGAGGTGGTAATGTAATTTAATCAGTTAGTTGAAATATTAATATAGTTTCATTCAATTACATAACTTTAAAATTTTTGGCTTTATAAGTTAGTTTGATTTTGAAAAAATTATATCTATAAAAAAACTAAATCGATTAAATGTTGTTTATTATAAAAATATTTGAAATGTTCTTATACAAAGTAAGTTTATTAGTTAAAACATCTTTAATATTTACTTTCAATTCTACAGTATTCCTTTCTCTAAAGAAGTTAACTTTTACCTCTATTTTTGAGACAAGCCTTGCATTATCTTTTTATCATTCCTTTTCCATGGTAAAAAAATTAAAGCATTCTCCTTATAAACCTAAGATTACAAATTAAATTATCATCTTCCCTAATTTCTAGCATCTTCTATTAATAACTTTCATCTCCTCACCATCCAACTTTCTTTCTTATCTTTATATGACTTGTTAAAGCTAGCTAAATAATCTTTATATTGGTAATTTGACTACATATACAACACATCTGAACTAATTGAAGTATTCACAATTAACAATCCATTAGTTTTGGTTGCTAAATGATTGATAATGGTTCTTAATTTTTAAACTTAATAGCAATTGATAAAACTTATAAGTCAAGAAGGAATGAATTGACTTTTTCAAAAATTAACAAATCAAATTTGTGATAAATGTTCATATTTAAAGCATGAAGTATGGTAAGAAAAATCTTAGAGCTTTGATAAATATGTAGTTTTAAAAATATGAAATCATTTAATAGAAGTTTAAAATAGATTGATTGTAGATCTTTTCAAGTCGAAAGAATTTATTTAATAAAAAAACCATGCAACTTTGTTTATTAAGAAAATGGTATTTTTGAGACAATAAATACAAATAGAAAAATATAAAGAGAACACCAAGAATTTTTATAGAGATTTAATAGTCTAAAAGAAATGCCTTTTGGGTCTACTCCTCTTTTCTCAAGCTACTAAGTATCACTTGAGATATCACTAACTTTTCCATAGTTACAACACTTTGCTTTATAAGATACTTCTAATCTCCACTAGAATTTTCACAACCACATAACTTTACAAAATTCTCCCAATCTCCACTAGAATTTCAATCACCATCTTGCTGTACAAGATCTTCCTAATCTCTACTTAGATTTCAATCACCACCTAACTTTACAAGATTCACGAATCTCTACAAGGATTTCAATAAGATGCAAGAAGGCTTTTTCTCATAACTTAAGAGATTTTACAAGCTTTGACTTATTAACACTGTTAGAATAGACATGTAAGTTTTGGTTCTAGAGTGAAAAGGAGAAAAGAGCTTCAATTTTTACTAAGGAAAGAACTAGAAAGAATTTTGCAAGTTTTGGTGCAGGACTTGTTCTTCTCTTCTACAAAGGTATGTAACATATTTATAGATAAAAAAATAATGAAGGAAACTTTAGCTTCAATTCATCTTTTCTTTAGCTCCAAGCTTTTTTTAGCTACAAGTCAATTTTAGATCCAAATTTAAAGTTAGAACTTTTAGCTCTAAGATACTTTTAGGCTTCAATATTTGAAATTTGAAAAAATCATTCCATAAAAAGTTGACTTACCCATGAAGCTTCCTAAAATATCACATGTGCTGAATACATCATGTATGTATCATAAAGGTCAAAGTTCAATCATTTTTTTACCTTTCTTTGATTTTTTCCTGAGATAGTAACCAGGTTACTATTTCGTTGAAAGTAGATTTTCTTTAAGAAATTTGATCTAACTAGCTTGCACTGCATGAATACTATTTGAAACTATCCTTCCAATTGTAAAAAGAATGTCTTAAAATCATATATTATTTTTTATTAATTTATCACATATTGGATAATTTAAAATTTAAAATTCCCTTTCACTTTGATTTTTCCACTTTTAATCAATCAAAAGTCATAATGACTAATAAATATTAATCATTTGATTTAGTTATCTTTCCTTTGAAAAAAATATTATATTGTAGCCAATAAAATAATTACTTAGAAAGCGAGTTTAGTATTTTTGAAAATAAAAATAAATGGAAAATTTTGAAGGACTTTTGTCATATGGGAAAATATACTTTTATGAAATAAATTAGGCTTTTAAAATATGGAAGTGTGATGGCCCAAAAGTAAATGGGTTTGAAATTAGTAATTCATTAAATTTGTACCCAAATAAGTCAGATATATAATAAAACTAATAAGTCTAATTTCCAACTTATATTTGCAAATATTAGATAAGTCCAATTTATTTTCCCTTTGATTCCTTATTCTCTCCTTTTTTTGAAAATGACAAACCTTTGCAAAGTTTTGCCAAAGAATTTCAAAGATGTTAAAGCATATGAGCAAATCATTAGAGGTATCAAAATTATAAATATATCATAAGAGGTATTAGAGCATATTGACATAAGCAACATTTGAGTATTATATTAGTGTATCATCGTATATTAAGAAAAATTAAATCATGTAATATATCATACCCCATTTATGAAGTTATAACAAAAAAAGTGCTTGCAAAAACTATTTTCCCCTTTTGAAAATTAAATCATGTAAGACTTTATTGTTTATAAAATGCTCCCCTTGAAACTATGATTTTTATTTCTAAAAACTTTATTTCCCCTAAAACTATAGGTATTTTGAAAAGAAAATGAAATATTTAAAAAAAAACAAAATTTTGTTCATTAAAAAAACTTTGTACTTTTCATATTCTCTTTTTTTTATCATTAATAAAATAGTATGAAAGCAGAGGAAAAGGTAAGAATAGGATCAAAGCAGAAATAATATTTCAAAATTAGAAGTAATAAAGTAAAGTATTAAAGCAAAGATATCAAAGTAATAAAATAGAAAGAAAATAACAAAAAGACATATCAAAGCGAAGAAAATAACTAAAGTTGTGGTAGTTAAAAAAATGGAAGTAAAGTAATAGAAGTGGTGCATAGCAAAAATGATAACATGTGGTAGGTCAAAAATTATATAGGAGAGATTAATAGTGATGAAAATCAAAATGTGAAAGAAAGAAAAGAATATTAAAAAATTGACAGATTCAAGTAAAAAAATGAAGAAACTATTAATAAAGATGAAAATTAAAAACATTTAAAAAATAGTGATAAAATCTTAGATAGAACAGAAACACCATAACAAAAATAATAGATAACAATAGATAGAATAGGAAATAATAGATAATAGAATAGTAAGTGATTAAGTATAATAGAGAAGAAAACAATAGTAAAAGCAATGATAAATATGAGTTAATGATTATAAGTAATAGCTATATATAAAAACGTATATGTAAAAGTAAGGTCTAAAAGTAATAGGTAGCATAAAAGCATGTAATATCCTAACTAAAACTGCTAACAAAAGTTAATAGTCTGAATAATTTTAGATACATATGCAAAGATGAAAGTGCTATAAAACTACAATGTATATGCTTAGACTTAACAATGAACTAAGTTATCCAAGGCTTCGGGGAAAGTTTGGTATAGGAGAGTAGCAGATTTATGATAATTTTCATCTATATTTGTAAATCTTGGAAACCACTACCAACTCTATTAGAAAGATTGGTAACATCTTCTTCAAGCTTATCAAGTCTAGCTTCATCAACGAGCTTGGAATTGGATGGACTTGCTTGATCTGGCATGGGTAGAAGATAGAATATAGTTCACAAGTGTGCTTTATAAGTTATAGGATTAGTAAAAAAAATAGAAGCATTAAGTGATGATTAATTGGAATATAATGGACTGATCTAAGATTTTGGTGGAATTGCTTTAGCTTTGGTAGGTAAAGCTACTTAAGCAGGTGGAACTTTATTAAGGTTATAAGATGGGTGTGTAGGAGTAGCTAAGATTTGTGGTGTATAAGATAAAGCTGGTTTAGTTTAGTTTAGTTGCTCTACCCATTTGGTCTATTATATTGGTTCATTTTCCTAAGTTGTAAAGAATTTAGTGATAGTTGGACAAAGGTTGCATTGGATGGGTGATTAAGGTCTTCTCATTCTTTATAGTACAACTTAACTAAGTTGGAAATGGTGAAGGGATCTTCAAGTGAGGGTGAAACATAAGAAGTTTAGTAGTTGAAGCATAATTATAAAGGTTGTAGCTCAAGAGAACTTTGAAGTGAACTGCTATTTCCTTCAGATTTAGGTATCATGTTAGCACCTTCTAATGATTCAACTTTAATATCTGTTTTTAAAAATGCTTGCTTGTTGTGAATTCTCATTTACTTCTAGTTCCTCATGTAGTGAAGTTTTTGAAGGTTTTTCTTTGTCTAGACTTTATTTTCACCTATAACAGCCTCTTCTAGCTCTTTTTCTTTTTCTATATCTATTATAAGCTCATACTATATTTCATTCACCTAATTTTCTCTTTTAGCAAGATGTTCTTTTTCTTTATCCTCTTCCTTCTTCTCTTCTTCTATTTCTTCCTCTTTTTCTTTTTTCTATTTCCATTTCCTCCTCTTCTTTTTTATTTTTATTTTTCTTTTTAATTTATTATATTCAGTTCTTCTTACAATTTTTTAATATTTTCTTCTAATCTTCTCTTTCTTTTTATGGCTATTTCAATTTGAATGTCAAGAGGCCTATTTAAGTAATCCTCATCCTCTATTTTGGTTTTAGATTCAACTTGGAGAATTTTCACTACTTCCTCAAAAGGTGAATAACTTGTTTCTAGCTTGATCATTTCTTTCACTTGTGGCTTTTTAGTTAAACTTTATAGTAATTTGGCATATTGAAAGCTTTTCTTACTCTGATTGATCTCCTTCTTTCTCTTTTATTCTTCTTCTCCTTCTTTTGATCCTTTCTACTATTACTTCTAAATTTTATAGTTTTAAAGCTTTAGCAGCTATTTTCATTTCTCTAGCCTCTATTTCTCTTAGATCTTCCTTTATTTTTCTTTTACCTTTTCCTTTGTTAATTTTATTTTCAGATTCCTTTCTATTTATTCCTTGCCTTCTTTCTTTAATATTTATTCCATTAGTAATAGGCATCTGAATGGGATTAGGTTCTCCCTCCTCATTGATTTCTTTTCCTTTCACTATATTTTTCTATCTATTTCTTCTCCCTTTCTTCTTCCAATTTCTTCAAGAAATGTTTTTTTGTTTTTCCTTTTCTTACTCCATGAATCTTAGTAGAATAATTCTTTAAATTTATGACTTTTCTACTCACATTTGTAGGACCTTCAGGTTTTTCACTAAAGGCTAATGTTTTCAACTAGTTATTATTTATTACATTACCTGTTATGACTTTTTAACATTTCTCTCTAGACATATTCACTTCAAAGTGTTAATAGATTTTGGTAATTATCATACCATATTCAATATGGGCATTAACCCATGACTTAATAGATATAGTTTGCCTAGTCATCAAATATCCTAGATTTATCTTATATTTAGTTTCAATAGCCCGTAATAAAAAAGCTTCAAAATTACTCATATTACTTATAAAACTTCTTTTAGGGCACAAAACTTTACTAATATAGTAATGGTGTATCTTTCGATTCATAGTCAGCTAATTAGCCAAGAGAGCTTTTTCTGTATTGTCATTTCCTAACTTTTAAATGTATTTTCTAAGGTTGAAACTATTGTCATCCTTAATGATCTTACTCAAGTTTACCTTGACTCACTAGTGAGTAGTTCATTAAACCCAAGCTTACTTTTTATTCTTCTCCATTAATAAAAATCAATAAGCCTTCATAATCCCTTGAAGATTCTACATTAGCATAGAAAAGCTTGGTGTGCTTTTAATACACCAAGTTATCCATTTTGAAAAATTCTTCCCACTACATCTCTTTTAACCATTTGAAGTATTTCACGCCTTCATTTTTTCGAGATTGGACATCCACCCTTCTAAGTTTCATAAATTTTCTCTTTTCAAAGTCACTATCATATTTATTGGTTGTAAACATATCCCTAAAATCCATTTCATTAAAGATTATGGATTAAGCTATTTTTCAAAATAGAAAGATATGGTTTATTACAAAAAAATAGAGACAAATTATGATAGGTATTAAGTAAAAAGTTAAATTATTGGGTTGAGATAGAAGGAACTATCAATTTTAATTAGACAACTTCATAATTTTTGGGTTGAGAAGTCATAAGTTTTAGTATTAGGAGACAAAGAATTAAATCAATTTTAGGTTTTTCAAAACAAAGAGCAATATGGTTTGGCTTTTGAGTTTCAGGAATGATATATTATTAGTGAAATAAATTTAAATTCATTTTTTTGGAATAAAATAGATTCATAAAGTACAACCTAGAATTTAATTGAATCATTCTTATAAAAGTAGTTAGTGGTTAGTAGATGATTTGGAAAATTAAAACACTATCTAATTTGGATTAAAGGTGTTGACTCTATTTTAGAAAGAAGATGAAAGTACTTCTAGGTATAAGATGATAATGTAATAGTAAATTTTGTGAGATTGTCCTTTTAGTGCTAAGGCAATGATTTAACACAATCCAAAAAATTCAAAATTTTGAATTTTAATTCTTTCAAACTTTTTAGAAGCTTGAGATAATAATGAGCTTGCTATCTTGCAACTCTATTGTTATTTCCTAATAAGACTGGTCTTATTTCTAAATAATAATGCATGTGATGACATATGTGTATATAATAGCATATAAATCAAATATAGAGCAATTTAAATTTATTCAAAACTAACTATACTAAGTTCCTTTCCAATGTAGCAAAACTCATCTTCATATAGTGGTTTTGTAAAGATATCTGCTAATTAATTTTCACTATTTGTAAATTCAAGTAGAATATCTCTTCCAAGCACATGATCTCTCATAAAGTGATGTTTAATTTTAATGTGCTTTATCTTTAAATATTGAATAGGATTTCACATTAAATTTATAGTGCTTATATTATCATAATAAATCGATATAGATAAGAATTTCAAACTATAATCTTTAAGTTATCTTTTCATCTATAGAATTTGTGTGTAACAACTTCTGACTGCTATATATTTTGCTTTAGCTATTAATAAGGCAATTGAAGCTTGCTTTTTACTAAAAATTGAAATGTTTCACTAGTGCTTTTTTTATCCAACTTGCATCTTTCAAAGTTACCATCCAAATATCCAATTAAGCCTAAGGTGCTATCTTTGGGATACCAAAGACCATAGTTCTTAGATCTAAGTAGATATCTAAAAATTCTTTTAATAGTATATAAATGAGATTTTTTAGGATTTGATTGATATATAGCATATATGCAACACTAAACATATACCTGGTTTACTTGCGGTTAAATAAATTAATGAACTAATTATACCTCTATATTGCTTTTCATCAACTGAGTTACCATATTCATCTTTGTCCAATTTGATGGATGGATTTATAGGAGTGCTAATAGCTTTCGTATTTTTTATCCCAAATTTCTTTAAAAGCTCATTTGTATATTTTGTTTAATTTGCGAATGTTCCTTCTCTTGTTTGTTTTATTTGAAGTTTAAGGAAAAATATAAGTTCTCCTATCATGCTTATCTCAGATTCATCATCAAATTTGAAAATTCCTTTCAAAAAAGGTCATTAGTAGACCCAAATATAATATCATCTCCATAAATTTGGACAATTAGTGTATTATACTTAATGGTTTTAATAAAAAGAGTTATATTAACTTTACCTTTTGTAAAACCATTTTTAGTGAGAACTTTCTAAGCTTTTCATATCAAGTTCTTAGAGTTTGGTTTAAACCATTAAGGCGTTTAGTAAATTTGAAAATATGATTAGGCCTTTCTTTATTTTCAAATCTAGAAGGTTATTTTATATAAGTTGCCTTATTTAGAAAACCATTTAGAAAAAGCACTTTTCACATCCATTTGATAAAGTTTGAAATTTTTGAAGCATGCAAAAGATACTAGCATTCTTATAGATTCAAGTTTAACAACAAGAGCATAAATCTCATCATAATCAATACCTTTTTGTTAATTATATCCTAGTGTTGCTAACCTTGCCTTGTTTCTTACCACTTTGCCAAGTTTGTCTAATTTATTTTTGAATACCCATTTAGTTCCAATGATTGGATGATTTGAAAGCTATAGTACAAGCTTCCATACTTCATTTTTCTTAAAATGATGTAATCCTTCTTTCTTGCCTTTGACCTAACTTTCATTATTAAGAGCATCTTGTACATTCTTGGGTTCTACATATGAAAAAAAAGCTAAGTTAATTTTATTTTTAAAAAATGATCTAGTTCTCATACCTTGAGATAGATCACTAAGGATAAATTTATTTAAATAGCTTAGGTGATTTCTCTATTCTTTTACTAGACTTCCTTTATCCTTTTAAGGTATATGTTGGTACTCTTTAGCTATATTATCATTAATTTCATAAGTACTATTCCAGATAGTAATGATTCTACTCAATTTTAGCATTCTATTCAAGATAGCAACCTCTTTACTCTTTTGAGGGAATAGTTTTAGACTATTTTTCTTTGACTATTTTAGTTTGATGCTTACTCTTTTAAAATTATTTGAGCTTCATCATCAGCTTACTTTCTCAAGGAATATGTATTAAATTCATGAAAAAGAACATACATAGTTTCTTTAATTGTGAAAGTTCTTTTATTGTATACTTATGTTAAAGTATCCAATAAAAATTCCTTCATCACTCTTTGAGTCAAATTTAGTAAGATTATCTTTTCCATTATTTAAAAGAAAACATTTGCATTCAAAGGCGTGGAAATAATCAATGTTAGGTTTTCTACCCATCCTAACTCATATAAATTTTTTCATCAAAATGAGTCTTATGAAGCATCTATTTGAAATATAACATGATGTATTGATAGCTTTAGCCTAAAAATATTTTAGCAAATTATTTTCACAAAGCATGCTTCTAGTCATATCTTGTAATGTCCTATTTTTTTTTTTACAACCTCATTTTGTTAGAGAGTTCTGGGATTAAAAAAAAAATATAACTAATGCCATTTTCATCATAAAATTTTTCAAATTTTTTATTTTCAAATTCTCCATTATAGTCACTTCCAATATTGGTAATGCAAATGTCTTTTTCATTTTAAACTTTCTTGCAAAATTTTTCAAATATTTTAAAAGTGTCATCTTTATATGTAAGAAAATATACTCAAAGAAATCTAAAGAAATCATCAATAATTACCAAACTATACCTTTTTTCTCCAAAGCTTAACATTTTGTTAGGATTGAATAAATCCATATATAGAAGTTTAAGTGGTCTAGAAGTTGAAACCACATCTATAGGTTGAAAAAATAATTTTACTTGCTTGCCTTATTAACATGTATCATATATATGGTCCTTTTTAAAATTTATTTTTGAAAGACCTATTACTAAGTCTTTCTTTAAAAGGTTTGAAATGAAATGCATATTAATATGACCAAGTCTTTAATGTTATAATGATGCAAGAAATTTTAAAAAATTTGAAAAAAAATATCTTGTATATTTGAAACATAGATATTATTAACCCTTTCTCCAATAAAACAAATTTTATTTTCCTTTTTATTTTGAATAAAACAATGTGAAAATTCAAAAATCATTTTGTAGCCTTTATCATATAGTTGGCTAATACTTAGAAGATTATATTTAAAGTCATCAACCAAACTAACATTATCAATAAAAATAAAATCCATACTTATTTTACCTATACCGATGATTTTGCATTTAGTGTTATCTTCAAGTGTAAAAAATTCACCATTCATGGTTTTGAGGGATAAGAATTTACTCAAATCTCAAGTTATATGCCTTAAGCATCTAAATTCTACAAACTAATCATCCTTTTTTATTATGGATTTAAGACACATGTACAACAAAAGATTGATTTTTCTTAGATATCCAAATCTTTTTAAGTCCTTGGGGGATAGTTGCTGCTTCTTTTTATTATTTCGTTTATTAGGCATCCACTCTTAATTTTCCTCTACAAACATTTTTCTAAATAACACAAAAAAGCAATATGACTTCTATCTCTACAATAATTACAAGTTACATAAGAACTTGATGGACGAGAAGCTTTTACAAAGAAATTTTTGTGATATTTGTCACAATGTAAATAAAGATATCCTAATCCTTCTTTTTCCAAGAAATACTTTTCAATCCTTAAAAGAGTACTCAAATCATTCTTTCTTTTGACAAATTTTACAAGATCATTTGTTAGAGCATTTATTTTCTTTTTTAAGATTCAATGATTGGTGCTCTAATTTCAATCTCATTTAATGATTTTTTTATTTTTAAAACTTTAATATTATTTTCTAAAGCTTAATTTTATTTCTTTAAAATATCTTTTTCCTTTAGCAAATCTTATTTTTCTTTCTCTAATTTTTCATCCATTTTATCAAAGAATCAAAATCATTTTCTAAAACTTAATTTTCTTCTATCAAGCTTTTAAGAGCTTCATTCTCATTTTTCTAAGTTTTTCAAATCTTTTATCAAAATCTAATTTTCTTTTTCAAATAAGTTTGAGATTTCTTTATCTTTTTTTAGAAGATTATTTTCCTTTATCAAAACTTTATTTTGTTTTCTAAAGAAAAATATTTAGTTAAGACTTTATGAAAATCATCCATTAATTCATTATAAGATAAAAGAAATTCAAGTTCATCATTAATTATCTTATTGTCTTCTTCACTTCTAGCTATAAAGTAGTAGTTGGAAATGTCATTTACTTCTTCTTTAAACTCTTTTTCAGATAAAATATTTTTATCATCTCATATTACCATCATAGCCTTTCTTTTTAGTTAATTTCTTTATAGGCTTTCTTTTTAATTTAGGATAATCACTTTTCTTATGTCCTAACTTTAATGCATAAAGCAAAAGTTGCTTGTTTCTTTATTTTACTATCTTTTTTGAAGTGGTCTAAGTTTAAAACTACCTCTTCTTTTGTACATTTTAAAAAATATTTTTGCCATAATAGCTAGCACATCTTCTTATTTTTTTATTTCTTGATCAAGATCATCATTTTCTTTATCATCTTTTTGTGAAGATGTTTTAAAAGTTATTAATTTTTTTTCTTTTCTTGATCATCTCTCATGTATATTTTTTCATATGCCAGGAGTTTTCCTTTTAACTTATCAAAAGTAAGTGTAGAGGGATTATTTCCTTCTTGTATGGCTTCTACTTTGGATTATCATGTTTTTAAAAGAGTTCTCAAGATTTTTATCACTAGTTTTCCATTCATAATGGTTCCTTTCAATGCATAAAGATCATTGACGAAGGCTAAAAGGCTTTCAAACATTAACTCTATCTTTTCATTTTCTTCCATTTTAGATATTTCATATTTATGTACAAGCATATTTATCCAAGTCTTTTTTACTTGATTAGTGCCTTTATAAGTCACTTCAAGTTTATCCAATATGGCTTTTGCAAAAATATATTTAGAGACCTTTTTAAATTCACTAGGTATAGTAGCATACATAATAGCATTCATGGTTTTAGCATATGTATTCATGGTTTTAGCATGTGTTACTTATTTCTTGTAATTAGCTTCCATCCATTCTTTCTCAGGCTTGGAACACTTTTATTTTTCCTTCAAGTTTTATAGGTGCTTCATAGCCTTCTTTGATAACCTAACATATTTTAATGTTAGTGGATTTAATATAGATCATTATTTTGAACTTCTAATAGTCATAGTTTGCACCATTAAAGAGTGAGATATAGTTATAGAGTATCTTTCCAATCCATGATTTTGGCCTAAAAACTCTATTACTTACAAGATCTTAGCTTACAAAGTTGTTAGACTTTAAAAATGTAAAACCAATCCCAGATACTAATTGATAGAACTTATGGGCTAAAAAGAGGGGTGAATTAGCTTTTTAAAAAATTAGCAAATTAAATTTGTGATAATCGTGAAGTATGATGAGAAAAATCTTGAAGTTTTGATAAATATGTAGTTTCAAAATATGAAATCATTCAATAAGAGTTAAAAATAGATTAATTGTAAATCTTTTCAAGTCCAAAGAATTTCTTTGATAAATAATCATGCAACTCCTTTTTCTTAAGAAAATGGTATTTTTGAAACAATAATTGTAAATAGAAAAATATAAAGAGAACACCAAGAATTTTTATAGAGGTTCAATGCATTAAAAGGAATGCTTTTTGGATTTACTCCTCTTTCTTTAAGCTACCAAGTATCACTTGAGATATCTACTAACTTTTCTAAAGTTGTGACACCTCGCTTTACAAGATATTTTCAATCTCCACTAGTATTTTTAAAATCACCTAACTTTACAAGATTTTTTCAATCTTTACTAGAATTTCAATTATCACCTAACCTTACAGGATTCACAAATCCCTATTAGGATTTTGATAAGATACAAGATGGTTTTCTCCCTACAATCTCTTAAAGAGATTTTACAAGCTTTCACTCAATAACTCGCTTAGAGTGAATATGTAAGTTTAGGTTTTGGAGTGAGAAGAAAAAGAGAGCTTTGGTTTTTAGTAAGAAGAGAGCTAGAGAGAATTTTGCAAGTTGTAGTGTAATGCTTGTTCTTCTCTTTTGTAAAGGTATATAACCTATTTATAGACAAAAAAATCATAAAGACAACTTTGGCTTCAAGTCATCTTTCTATTGGCTCAAGTTGTTTTAGGCTTCAAGTTAATTTTAAACTTTAAATTTAAATTTTAAACTTTTAGCTCTAAGATACTTTTAGGCTTCAAAATTTGAAATCTGAAAAAATGGCTCTATAAAAGGTTAGCTTACACAAGTAGCTTAATAAAATATTATATCTATTGAACATATCATGTATGTACTATAGAGGTTAGAGTTCAACCACTTTTTTACTTTTTTTTTATTTTTACCCAAGATAACAACTAGGTTATTATTTCATTAAAAGTGATTTTTTTTTAGAAATTCAATCCAACTGGCTTATACTACATAAATACTATTTAGAACTATTCTTCCATCTATAAAAAGAGTGCTTCAATATTGTATATTATTTTTTATTAATTTTAGTACATGTTAGATAATTTAAAATTTCAAATTCAGTCTCACTTTGATTTTTCACTTTTAATCAATCAAAGGCTCATAATGACTTCTAAATATTGACTATTGAATTTAATTATCTTTCCTTTGAAAAAAATATTATATTATAACTAATGAGACAATTACTTGAAAGGTAAGTTTGGCATTTTCAAATTAATACTTTTGTCATCTAGGAAATATACTTTTATAAAATAAATTAAACCTTAAAAATATGGAGGAGTGATAGCCCAAAACTTAATAGGTTTGAAATTAGTAATCCATTAATTTTATACCTAAATAAATTAGATATATAATAAAATTAATGAGTCTAATTTCCAATTTATATTTGCAAATATTAGAAAAATCCAATTTATTTCCTATTTGATTTCTTAGAGGTGTGATCAATTAAGAAACTTAATCAAAATCGACCGCAACCACATGTTGATCATGCTTATTCATAACTGTATGACTAAAAATTCATTGTTTATTTTAAGCTACAATGACTTAGAACTAAAAGAACCCATAATTGATTTGGCTTTATAAGTACCAAATCTATTGGAATAGGCAGACTAAGGTTTAAGGCTATGGGTGCATTTGCACCTATTAACCTTTAAGATTCCATTTGATATTTATAGTAAAATGACAAAGTTTTTGTTAGTCTTATAGTAAAAGTACACTATTAGCTTAAGTGCATTTCATGTTTTAATTTTAACGACCTGTTTATTTATAAATTTGTGAAAACAATACTTTATCAACCTTTATTAACTTTAAGTAAGTATGTGCATGTGTATAAAGTGATGGAGTTTACATTATGTTACAATTATTAATTTAAAAAGAAAATAATATATATTTGTCATTTAAGTTAGGATTATATGATTATAATTTTTTTACAAAGTGATTATCTATCCAATTTCAAAATAATATTTTTTATCAATAAAATTAACAATTTTATCCTTAAAATTATAAGGTGCTAATAAAATAGCCTTTGAATTATATAAAATTATAATTTTATCCTTAAATAATGATCTGTATGAATAATTTTATCTTTCCATATAAAATTATACAAATAATTTTGCTCCTGAATTACTATATGAAATGACAAAATTATATGTAAGAATTATTATTTATAGATGAAATTATAACTTTATATAATTTAAAGGTAATTTTACTAGCATTTTATAATTTTAGAGATGAAATTATTAATTTTATCTTTTTTAATTTATTTATTTTAATTTCTTTATAATAATTGTAGAAAATTTATATGTAAAATATTATTATGTATAAAATACTACCCCTATTGGCTTAAAGTAGCATTTAGTTAGCAAAATCTTTCTCATACTCCAGGGAATGTTTTAAGGGATTGTCAAATTCTCATATTTAGTTGAAATTTTAGGAAAATATTTTTAAGAATGTCTTTAGTTCAATATTCCTCCAAAATATTCTATTAAGGAAGTTAGGTATCCTATATTCCCATGATATAGGATTGTTTTAGTGATATAGACTATTTTATCCAACTTTTTATTAAAGTCTTATCTCCATTAACGTCTTATTTCACTAGTAACTATTGCTATTGATTGCTCTCAGCCATCACCCATTATCCTTAACCACCTTTAAGAATGTTTTTAGCCTAATATTTCTATAAAGTATTGTCGTGATGGCAGTATGGCGAGATTCGAAAGAGGCGAGCGGGCTTCCGCACCCCCTTCAGAAATGTGATTGTTGGTGTGGTGCGAATAAAAAAAAATGGAGTCGCTACCAATCATTTTTATAGTATAATTGAAACACCGAAGATGATCTGCATTCCTAGAGTTTAGATTCAAGAGTAGGTTACTGTAGGGAAGGTGTTAGCACCCTACAACGTCCGTTCAATGAACGATTGTCTGTTTATTCTAATTTATCATATGTATTGAATTATGATGACCCTTATTGTATTATATGTGTGTTTTTTTAAGAATGTGATTTTTAATTTTAATTAACTTGTTGATCTGATTATCCAAATTTATCCAACTTTATGGTAGAATTCAGATGAAAAGTACCTCAATAATGTTAAATTCTGTTATGATCCCACCTGCAATTGGATTACTTAACTTTTGATATATCATAGGTATAAATATTATTATTTTTGAAAAAAATTTATATTTTATATTTTTAAAATATTTTTAAATAATTTATTAATTTAGTTGTTAAATCCTTTTAACTTCATGATGAGATTTGAACAAAATAACATGCCTTAATAATATTAAGTACTATTATGATCGTACTTATAATCAGATTACTTAATTTTAATATGTCATAGGCATAAATTTTATCATTTTTTGAAAGATTTTTATTTATTATATTTGAAAAATATTTTTAAATAGTTTTTATTTTATTATTGATTAATTATTATTTTATCTTTTTATAAATATTTTCATTTCATTATTTTTAAAATATTTTTTTAATAAAATAATTATAATATAATTTTTTAGGTAACAAAAATCATTTAGAATAATTTTATTTATTTAAAAATATTTTATTAATATTTTTTATTTAAATTATCAAATTTATTCAACTTCATAGTCAAATCTAAAATAAAAATTTGAGAGAATTGAGATTATAACTCCGATATTATTTCTTAATTTTAGAGTATTAAATTTGTTAACTTCATAACCAAATCTAAATATATAACTATTTATAAAAATTGAAATCAAATTCAATTTTATTTTTTATAATTTTTGAAACATCAAAACTTCTCAACTTTGTGGTCAAATCTGATTAAAGAATTATTCAGGAAAATTGAAATTATTTTTATTGTACCTAAAATTAATTTCAATATTATTTCATCATCATAAAATTGTATATAAATCATAATTGCACATGGTGAGTATAAAAATATTTTTTATGTGCAAAAATATTGAGATTCTTTAATTTAATCTACTCACTGATTTTTAAAAGTATCTTTCACCTTAAGAATATTAAATAATTTGAACCTATAAATTATTTTATTTTATCCCATCATAGGAATTACATAAGAAATATTTTTAACATTACATATTAAATAAATAAAATATTTATTAATTTTATTGAAAGGAATATAAAAATAAAAAAAATAAAAAGAGGTGGGACGGCACTGGGCATCCCACCACTTTAAAATGAAAGTGAGGGGTACATCCTTTTGCAAAGGATGCCCCCCCACTTTATATATATATATATATATATATATATATATATATATATATATAAGATATAAAATTAAAAATAAAATTTAAAAAATAAAATAAAATAAAATAAGAAAGAGGATGAAATAACACAAATAATATATTTAAAAAAAATTCTTATTCTCTTCCTTTTTCTCTTACTCTCTTCTTCTTCTTTCTCATTTTGCAAAATCTTCCCCTTCTTCTCTCTTACTACTCTTTCTCTTGTTTTTGTACCTATCCTCTTGCTCTTTTTTTTATATCTTTTGTTTTATCTTTTTTTTTCTTCTGCAAGATTATCCCTCTCTTAATAAAATGCTCCTTCTTTTTGAAAATAAAACTTTCCTTTCTCTTTTTCTGTGTCTCCTTATTTTTTTTTTACTCTTTATCTCTCCTTCTCTTCTTTATGCCTTCTTTCTCCTTTCTAGCTCCCCTCTGCCTCTTTATAAAATTGACGAAGGTCCTTCAATAACAACCTTTTCCTTATTTTCAAGAAAAATTGATGGAGAAATGTACTCCATAACTAGCAGAAAGAAGTCATAAAGTTGTTCAGGGCATTGGAACAAACTTCAAATTTTTTTGCCAGAATTTACAAAAATAAGTTAGGAAATAGCTGCCCATATTAAAAGTGAGAAATGGGATAGTTGGATATAGCTCTCCTTTAATTTATTTATTATTTTTTAAAAATTTTAATTTTTTATATTTTTAATTTTAATTTTTTTAATTAATTTTTTTTATTTTTTTAATTTTATTTCAGTTATATTATTAATTGGATAAAATTAGGTGTCAACAATTGCCACCCTTGATTCATCCTTCTACAATTAGGAGGTGAGTAAAATTGTTAACACACAATTATACTAAAAGCAAATCAATTTAGTAATAATAGAATCACAACACTAATTACAGACAGTTGGGGACTATATCTGGCAGTTATTTCTTCACAACAATAGCAAATAATAGTAGTAGCATGTTTACTGTTGTCATAGGAATTAATGCGTTTAGGATTCCATCTGGCAGCTACATCTTCACGGCAAAAGCCAAAAGCAGTAGTAGTACAATTACAATTAATGCAATAATCAATGTTGTTCGATTATTCACAAAATGAGGATTCATAATCTATCTTTGAAAAAAATGGCAGAGTATCCCCTGTTGATCCAATCCTAACCATGGGTAACTATTATGCTGCCATGGATCATAGATCACCGTGCAAGCCAGAGCTATAGCTTGGAGGATAACAGTCAAAACATACAATTTTCACATCGTGGTGTCCCTTTTTTAAATTTCTACAAGATCAACAAGCTTTCAAAATTGTTTGTTTTAGCATGAAGCATGGCAATAATGATCTGAAGCAGAAGCAAAAGAAACTAAGAAATTAAAGAGAGGTAACGGAATTGAGTGATGGAAGCTAACAAAGATTAAAAGTGGTGCTAGCCAATAAAAATTAAAGAAAGGCAGATGATGGGGGTAATAGAAGGTAATTTAAGGAAATTGAATTGAAAGAGATGCAGAGAGATTAAGTGATGAAAATCGACATAAGGTAAGAAAATGGAGATGGGGAAACTGAATTAAGAGATGCAGATAGGTTGTGTAATGGAAAAAAAGAAGGATTTCAAAATTGAAGTAAGGATACGGGAATGAAAGTCGGTGAAAAAGAAGAAAGATGATTGGGTAGTGGAGATTTTTTAAGATAAGGGAATAAAATAGGATAAAAAGAGATGAAATCAGGAAAGTGAGCTTAGTGCCAAGAATGAGGGAAAAAAATTTTAATGTGTAGGGATCATAATATTAAGCAAGATTGGAAGGAGAAAAAGTACGGTTTGGTCTTACAATTACCGGGTTAAGAAGGGTAAATTAACTTCACGGGTGTAGCCCAAATTAATTAGACTAATTCTGGCACAACAATTGAAATGAGATAAGTTTGACCCAAATTAATTAGGTTCAAAAGAAATGATTCAAATAGACATAGGCTTAACCCAATAATGAAAACAAAAATGACCTAAATTAATGTAGGCCAAATTAATTGACTTTGATTTAATGATGAAATGAAAAATAATTTGAATTGACGTAGGCTTGACCCAAATTGATTGAGTTCAATTTAATAAAGAAATATAAAATGACTTAGATTAACGCAGGCTCAACCTAAATTAATTAGATTTGATTTAACAATGAAAAGTAAAAATAACTTGGATTAACGTAGGCTCAATCCAAATTGATTAGATTCAATTTAACAATAAAAAGTAAAATGACCTGAATTGACATAGGCTCGACCCAAATTGATTAAGTTCAATTTAATGAAATAAAAGAAAATGACTTGAATTGATGTAGGCTTGACCTAGCTTAACTAGGTTTGATTCAACAATGAAAATTAAAATAACCTGAATTGACACAGGCTCGACCCAAATTGATCAGGTTTGATTTAACAAAATAAAGAAAAATGACCTAATTAATGCAAACTCGACCTAACTTGACTAAGTTTAATTTAATAATGAAAAGTAAAAAATGACCTGGATTGATACAAATTCAATTCAAATTAATTGAGTTTGATTTAATGATAAAAAGAAAAATAAGTTGGATTGACACAGGCTCGACCTAAATTGATCGAACTCGATTTAACAAAATAAAGGAAAATGACCTAAATTGACGCAAGCTTGACCCAGCTTGGCTGAGTTTAATTTAATGAAAAAATGACTTAGATTGACATAGGCTTAACCCAAATTGATTGAGTTCGATTTAATGATAAAATAAAAAATGACCTGAATTGACGTAAGCTTAACCCAAATTGATTAGGTTTGATTTAGCAATGAAAAGTGAAAAATGACCTGGATTGACACAGGTTCAACCTAAATTGATTAGCTTTGATTTAATGAAATAAAGGAAAATAGCCTGGATTGACGCAGGCTCGATCTAGCTTGACTAAGTTTGATTTAACGATAAAATGAAAAACGATCTGGATTGACATAGGCTCAACTTAAATTGATTGGATTTGATTTAATGATAAAATGAAAAATGACTTGGATTGACACAAGCTCAACCTAAATTGATTGAGTTCAATTTAATGATAAAAAGAAAAATGACCTACATTGATACAGGCTCGACCCAAATTAATTAACTTTGATTTAATGATAAAATGAAAAATTACCTGGATTGACATAAGCTTGACCCAAATTAATTGAGTTTGATTTAACAATAAAAAGTATAAATGACCTGGATTGATGTAGGCTCGACCCAAATTGATTAGGTTCGATTTAATAAAATAAAGGAAAATGACCTGAATTGATATAGGCTCGACCTAACTTGATTAATTGGGTTTGATTTAACAAGGAAAGGTAAAAATGACTTGAATTGATGTAGGCTTGACCCAAATTGATTGGGTTTAATTTAACGATAAAATGAAAAATAACCTAGATTGATACAAGCTCGACCCAAATTAATTAAGTTTGATTTAGCGATAAAAAGTAAAAATGACTTAGATTAATACAGGCTCGACCTAAATTGATTGGGTTCAATTTAACAAATAAAGAAAAATAACCTAGATTAATGCAGGCTTAACCTAACTTGATTAGGTTCAATTTAATGAAATAAAGGAAAATGACCTAAATTGACACAGGCTTGACCTAACTTAATTGAGTTTGATTTAATGATAAAAAGAAAAAATGGCCTAGATTGACTAGATTTTATTTAAAAGAGTGAATTCTATAAGAATGTGATGCACCTAATAATGACTTTGGTTGCTTCTCAGAAGAGTTGCTTTCTTTATCCTTTTAGGAACCTTTTTTTCCCAAGAAGATCTTGTTTGGAGAGTGTTGAATTTTGAACATTTCCTCTTTGTTTGGCTCAATTTTTCCATCAACATTGCCTTTGATTTTTCTATCTAGTATAATTGAGACAATCCTAATGCTTAATTCAAATATATTTGCATTATTGATTTCACTAAGACACATTCAGATGGATATGACATCTTATAGTGTTTCAATACAACTTGCTATATGAAAATGCATGATATTTTCACAAGAAACAAAGGGGTGACATAATGATTATTATCATTGCAATAGAGACTAGGATTAAAGCATGGATACCAATACATATCACTTGCAATAGTGCTTACAAAGGATTCTAGCCCTTTCACGATATGTTTCAAAATAATAATATTAGTTGCCCCCTACATATGGTTTAATGATCACAAAATATGAAACCAATCTCGATAAGCCTCATAAAAGCATGTGATCTTTTCAGTTTATGTTCACATCAATTCTTTTTTAACAGAGTTAGCCATGGCATAATGTAGACAATCTTTGTTAAGACTTAATTGATCATACCAAGCCTGGATTTACCTAACCTCCTTTAATGGTGATAGCTTAACCCAAATGAGCCCAATTCAGAAAATATGAATAATTTAAGCTTGATGCAAATTTTAGGGAAAACTTAATAATGAGGCAATGGAAATTGGTTCCATAAAAATTTCTCACAAAAAACATTTATTATTGTTGAAATCAAGAATGTAGATTCACAAGCAGGAAAGTCATTACAATGTAAAGAGATTATAGCATTCATGAATCAACAATGCATGTTGTCCAGAGTCAAAAGTATGGCAATTTTATTTAAGAGAGAGAGAAACAAATGGATAGTATCTCACAAGTCATACTTTCAATCTCTCAAGTATTTAAGGATAGGTGTCTCACTCAAATTTAACCCATTAAGAATTGCACTACCATAAACTTGCTTAAATTTTTAATCTCCACTACCTAATTCAACATGCATAAAGCAAATCAAAATGACTTATTAAAGGTTGTAATGAGGTCAAGGTAAAGGAGGCTAATATCATGGAAAGAAAAGCTATCAACCAAAGAGATTAAAAGAGTATTGATGGATGGATCAAAATAGTAAGTGACAAAGAAGTCATACAATTGTAATTGCTTTAATGGTGTATCACCTTTTCCTTTTCTATTTCTTTTGCTTTTTCTTGTTTTGCTTTTCTTTTTTTTGTTTCTTTAATGGACTTTTCCTTTTCAAACATTTGATATACTTCACATTTATTTAAGAACTCATCCTTTTGTTGATTCAATACTCTTTTAGCCTTTAATGTTATGCAGAATATTTTTCTTTCTTTTTTTGGCTTGAAACGAGCTAAAAACAAGAGAAGGTAAATTAGGCACGAAAGGGATATTTAATGGATATGCAAAGCTTAGCTATTTAGGCATAAATGGTTCATTGAAAGAAAAATGCCTTAATCATATTTGCTTATGCATGCAAAAATGTAATCTCAACAAGAATTCAAGCAAGTTCTAGAGTGACAACCTAATAGGTGAATCTTTTATAGAAGAAAGATAGTCATGATCAATCATATAGGCTCAAAGTCTTACTACTAAAGGTTGCTAAACTTAGTTCTTTCAATTTAAATTTCATTGCAAGACTTGTCAATTCTAAGAAACAAGATAATTGTTCAATCATGCTATAAAATCTTTAAACCTAGTTAACTTATACTCATGACTTATGCAATTCTTAAAATTAGTGGAAAGCATTTGAATAAGCAAAAAAACTTAGAACACTTCAAATAGAATTTAGAAATAGATCATTTCTTCTTCTTTTTTTGAAATGAGGACAAATCATAAAGAAAAACATGCTACAAATAGGATAGGTATCAAGAGTTAAAAAAATAACTCTTTACTCGGCCATCTTTTATACATACAGTTAGTTTGATGGTTTCACTAACAAAAGATGAGGATACATTAGGAAGAAAATATGTTACAGATAGGATACGCATCAAGAGCAAAAAAAAATGACTTTTTACTTAACCATCTTTTACACATAGTTAGTTTAAAATTTTCACTAAAAATATTTTTTTTTAAATGAGGATAAGTCATGCAGGAAAAATCTACTACTGAAAGAATGCGTATCAAAAGTTAAAATAACTCTTTATTTAACTACCCTCATGCACACAGTTAGTCTGATGGTTCTACTAACAAAGGATTTTTTGTAATTTTTTTTTATTTTTTGAAATGAGGATGAGTTATACAGGAAAAATATGCTACTAAAGGGATGCATATCAAGAGCTAAAAGTAAATCTTTACTCTGCCACCCTTTACAAACACAACCAAACTGATAGTTTTACTAATAATTATTATCATTCCTACTTCCTAATCTAATTTGGACATCGTTTCTAATGTCTTTATAGATTATGAGAGGTGTAGAAAAGAAAGATAAAAACACAATAGCACAAATAATGGAAGTAAAACTATGAGAGTGAATATGGTTACAATCGAAAAGTGATGTTTGGCTCTTGCTCCTTCATGCTATCTTAGGCTTACCAATCTATCTATTTCATTAATGGGTTAGGTTCAGGTATAGAAATTTGCATTTAGTCAATTAGTTAATCAGTAATTAAAGTAGACGTTATGGAGCTATGAATCACTTGGGAAATAAACCCTTGTTCCGCAGTTTGATCAAATAAAGACAATAAACTATCATAAAAATCATTAGTATTAATAGTTTTAATGATTTTTTGTGAAAGTTTAGTTTAGTCCAATATGCAATGTTGGAAATTGCTTCCAATGTCACTAGACCACTAGGTAATGCGATAAAGGCTTCGGTATTATGAAGTATGTATTCACAATGCTTGGGCAAGCTTGAAACCTTTAACTCATTACCCAAGGCATAGTTAGTTGTGATTTTATCATCCAAACCCCTCATAGTAATACTCAATACTTTACTCCCCCTAATGAGTGTAGATGCTGTTGCAAATCTCTTTAAACCTTGGATTCCTCCTTTATACACAAAGTTGATATTTTTAATGGTTAATACTTTACCAAGCTCATTTGCTGCTTTCACAAACTCTTCATCTTTTCCCTAAGTAGATCCACCAAAGACACAGACTGATTTAAATTTGTGTATTGATGGTCCTCCCACTTTTTCCTTTTCCTCAGGATGAGCCATGTGTCAATTGACATGTGTAATATGCATATTTATATAGCAATAATAAGCGATAAAAGGATTATGCAAATCAACCATTGTCAGAAAATTTTGAAATTTGAGGAATCGAACATAACAATTTTTAGAAAGTGGTGGGAAAAAAGTAAAAAAGGTCATGTGAATTAATTATCATCAGAGAATTTAAGATTTGAAGAGGAAAAAATCAAAAGTAAATCTCAGATGCAATAATAATATAGAAAAAGTAAAGACAATTACATAGAAAAGTAAAAAATGACCAAAAAGTTAAAAAGAAAATATATGTACATGAACAGTAGTTGTAATTCTAGCTCACATCTTCCTCTAATTTTACGTCCAGTAACGGCCTTCTATGAGTCAAGGATTTGCTTCCCATCTAGTTTTCCTATAAACTGGCAAATAGGGTCTTTTAACATTAGATTCCTAAGACGGTAATGCTCATATTCTTTGTGGAATAGATCTACTAAATTAAGAAGAACCTTATGAACTTCCCCACTAGGATGCATCTCAAGAGTTTGAAGGTCCAATGACTTTTTACTCAGTCCATCCTCTATGAACTTGATTTTATTTTCCTGATTGTGGGAAACCATTCCAACGTTCCTACATTATGCATTACATGTCCACCTTGCACATTTATAACATACTTTCATTCTTTTAGCTCTTTGTTTCTTAGTATAAGAACTTCTTCCCATTCCTGGCATGTGTTTAACAATTGAATTATAACACTCACCAGCTAGACGTACCTTAACTTCAATGATCTAGCGCACATCTTCAGGAAGACCTAGATGCATGAATACTTTCATTCTTTTAAGTCGACATTTGTAGATTTTTCTAAGAAAATTCTTGGGAAAAGTAGAGAACCTAGTTTTAAGTTTTGTGAAGGCTTCCTCCATATTTTCTAAGATTCTCACTCAAAAATAGGATAGAAGCGAGGTTTCTTTTCTAAGATGGGTTATTCAAATATGTGAATGCATTTGTAAGCCATTTATTTATTTCTTTTTTTAATGGCTTTATGGCTTATTTCAAACTATTCATAATCACAAACTTCCAATTTTTGACAATTTAAAGCTCGTAACCAATTGTCAATGAGTTCAAGCAGCTTTTAATGATATCTATGTATGATAAAAGGATGGATGCAAGAAGTCAAGGAACAACCGTATTCAACTGAGCAGGAAAAGATATGGCATAAGCCATTCAAACAAGCTACCCAGTTTAATTGATATATGGCTTAATTCAATTTTTGGGTAAACTTGTATGGCTTTAAAAATTAGTCATGGAAAACTTCTCTTATATGTTCTTTAAGGATTTTTTCTAGGCTTAGAAATTTCCTTACATAGGATAAACTTCTCTAGAACAAAATGGTTATAAGTTTATTCCAATTTGTCCTGGTTTGGGTTCTATGATATTTAATTGATGAAAAGTCCCCAAATTGTCCTTACTGTCACCATTATAGGCTAGTAAGGCATCCAATCCTCACCTATGATAGGTTACAAATAGAAAGGATTGAATTTGAGCAGAGTTGTTTCATTAGCCTGCATGGAGACCGGCAGTTCACGAAAGCATTGCTACTTTACCCCCTAACTAATCCTAAAAGGTATTCTAAAGCTCGAGTAGGAGGCTTGTGATATGTGTGTGAGATTCCTAATGTGCAGTGCGTGAAAGGGAACATCAATCATTTCAATGATTTTCACATAACTAATTTACCATAGATAAAGATAGTCATAATGAGACAAACATGATAAACCTATGTAAAGAAAACATTGAATCAGAATGGACTAAGAAAATTCAAAACTAAGATAGAAAAAGAAGAAACAAAATGGTCTTACTCCGATTTAGTCCCCAATGGAGTTGCCAAGTTGTTGTGACATGCCCTGCAGTGGGATCCAAGGGAGGCCAGCAAGCTTCCGCGCCTCTTCAAAAAACGTGATTGTTGATATGGTGTGAACAAAAAGAAAATAGAGTTGCCACCAATTATTTTTATGGTGTGATTCTAACACCGAAGATGGTCTACATTCCCAAAGTTCAGATTCGAGAGTAGGTTACGTGTAAAGAAGGTATTAGTACCTTACAACATCCATTCAACGAATGGTTGCCCGTTTATTCTAATTTTATCTTATGTATTGAATTATGATGATCCTTATTATATTACATGTATATTTTTCTAAGAATATAAATTTTAATTTTAGTTAACTTATTGATCTGATTATCCAAATCTATCTAACTTCATGATAGGATTCGGATGAAAAGTGTTTCAATAATGTTAAGTTCTGTTATGATCGCACTTGTAATTGAATTACCTAACTTTTGATATGTCATAGACATAAATTTTATTATTTTTGAAAGATTTTTATATTTTATATTTTTAAAATATTTTTAAATAATGTGTTAATTTAGTTGTTAAATTCTTTCAACTTCATGATGAAATTTGAACAAAATAGCGTGCCTCAATAATATTAAGTACTATTATGATCGCACTTTCAATCGAATTACTTAATTTTAATATGTTATAGGCATAAATTTTATAATTTTTTGAAAGATTTTTATTTATTATATTTGAAAAATATTTTTAAATAATTTTTATTTTATTATTGATGAATTATTATTTTATCTTTTTATAAAGATTATTATTTCATTATTTTTAAAATATTTTTTAATAAAATAATTGTAATATAATTTTTTAGGTAATAAAAATTATATAAAATAATTTTATTTATTTAAAAGTATTCTATTAATAATTTTTATTTAAATTATTAAATTTATCTAACTTCATGGCTAAATCTGAAATAAAAATTTGAGAGAATTGAGATTATAACTTCGATATTTTTCTGTAATTTTAATGTATTAAATTTGTCAACTTCATGACTAAATTTAAATACATAACTGCTCAGAAAAATTGAAATCATAATTTAATATTATTTTTATAATTTTTAAAATATCAAAATTTTTTAATTTCATAGTCAAATTTGATTAAAAAATTGTTCAAAAAAATTAAAATTACTTTTATCGCACCTGCAACTAATTTTAATATTATTCCATTATCAGAAAATTATATATAAATCATAACTGTGAATGTTAAGTATAAGAATCATTTTTATGAGCAAAAATATTGAGATTCTTTAATTTAATCGATTTATTTGATTTTTAAAAGTATCTCTCACCTTAAGAATATTAAATAATTTGAACCTCCAAATTATTTTATTTTATCCCATTATAGGAATTATATAAGAAATATTTTTAACATCACACATTAAATAAATAGAATATTTATTAATTTTATTGAAAGGAATAAATGAAATAAATAGAATAAAAAAATAAAAAAAGGTGTTGTCCCACCACTTTAAGATATAAAATTAAAAATAAAATTTAAAAATTAAAAAAAAATAAAAATAAAATAAGAAAGAGGATGAAACAATACAAATAATATATTTTAAAAAAATTCTTATTCTTTTCCTTTTTCTCTCACTCTCTTCTTCTTTTTCATTTTGCAAAATCTTCCTATTCTTCTTCTCTTTCTCTGGTTTTTGTACCTCTCCTTTTGCTCTTTTGTTTTATACCTTTGGTTTTATCTTTCTTTCTTTTTTTACAAGTATTATCCCTCCCTTAATAAAATGCTCCTTCTTTTTGAAAAAAAACTCCCCTTTCTTTTCTTTTGTGTCTCCTTACTTTTTTTACTCTTTGTCTCTCCTTTTCTTCTTTATGCCCCCCTTTCTCCTCTCTGGCTCCCCTCTGCCTCTTTATAAAATTGACGAAGGTCCCTCAATAACACCTTTTTCCTTATTTCCAAGCAAAATTGATGGAGAAATTTACTTCATGACTAGTAAAAAGAAGTCATAAGGTTGTTGAGGGTAGTGGAACAAACTTCAAAATTTTCAGCCAGAATTTACAAAAACAAGTTAAGAAATAGCCGCCCATATTAAAAGTGAAAAATACGGTAGTTGGATATAGCTCCCTTTTTATTTTTATTTTATTTTTTTTATAATTTTAATTTCTAATTTTTTAATTAAAATTTTTATTATTTTTTAATTTTATTTTAGTTATATTATTAGTTACATAAAATTGGGTGTCAACAAGTATTCTCATGGAAAAAGTGAAGTATCTACATTTCCATGATGTAGGAATATTTTAATGATATAAACTATTTTTTCCACCTCTTTATTAAAGTATTTTCACCATTAACATCTTATTTTATCACCTCCTAATATTGTTAACTACCATTAATCACTATATATTGCCATTAATCCCCCTTACCACTACTAATAACTACTATCGACCATCATTTATTATTGGTAACTACCACTGACCACTACACATTGTTGGTAGCCACTATTAGACACCACTTATTACTAATGACTACTATCAACCACACTTATTGTCAGTCACCACCTTCTACCCCTATCCATCTTTGATAATAATTGTTGACTACAATCTATTATTAGTGAATACTGTTGGTTACCACTCACTATTAGTGATTACTATCTATATTGTTGACCATTACAGTCACCATCACTTATCATTGATGATTACTATTAGCAATTAATCAATATTAATTACCACCATCCATCGTTAGTCATCATTGGCCATTATTTACCCTCAGTAACCACCATTAGCCATTATTTATTGTTGGTAATTACTATTTAGCATCACTTATTATTGGTAACCACCATTAACCACAAGCTAACATTATTAATTGCTTAATTTTCAATGAAGGTATTTTTTATGATTTAATAATATTTTTAAAAATATACAAAATAAGTAAGATATAGTATTGTAATATTCCTAAAAATATTCTTGATTGAACAAAACACAGTAATATCACATTCTTAAGAATTAAATTCTTAGGAATTACATTCTTATGAATATTAAGATTCCTAAGAACATTTGATTTCACTAATCAAATGCCAAGTCTTAGGTTTACCATTGCTTATTTGTCTTTTTAGTCATTATTAGTCATATAATGAACATATATACACATAGATACACACACAAACTTTAAATCTTCAAATATTAATAGCTCTTTGATAAAGATTTACTAATAGGTCATGTGTTTTATCCCACACAAAAATGTTTAACTAGATTTAATTTCTAGAAATTTTGTATGCGAGAATTAATGATACATTTCCTTATTAGTCAAGCCTTTTTCTTTCTTCCTTTTTTTTAAAAACCTAACAATTAAATCTTTTTGCTATGATCAGTGAGCATAATAACTTGAGAAAATGTTGCATACTATGCCTTAGAAAAATGGATCAATAAGGTAAAGATAAGGAAGAATGTCAAGGAAGGAAAATGGATTAATACAATTCCTCACCTTACCTCTATAAATAAAATTACTCTCATATTAATTATTTTTTCTAAAAAAATTGCTTCTAATAAATGTTTAAAATTATATTCATAAACATTTATTAAAGAGGGAAAATAGAAAGATACTTTCTATTATTATTTATTTATTTATTATTAATAGTAACAATAATAATAATTTAAATGTGCAATTATACATAGACTAATAAATCAAATTTTTTATATCCTTACGAGCATTTTATAAAGTTCTCCATTTGAATTAGTCATTTGTTAATGTAATTTAATTTACTTACTTTTAATGATTTTCTTTGAAATAGGAAGTCAATTATAGTATCTTTAGTGGTACAATGATGCTTGAAATTATTCTTTGTGGCTTTCTTCATTAGTATTTCAAATTTGAATATAGAATATCACATATGTGTTATATGTGTCTAGCCACTCTTTTGAGAAAATTAATACAAATTGCTTGCTTGAAGCAAAAGGATAGGTATACATTTATAAGATACAATTGATATACTTCTATTTCATAAATATATTATATACCCTCTTCATAGAGAGTAAAAATCACAAAATTATGAAGCTTACAATATGTGAATGAAAGTAACTTTAAGGTGTTTCTAAAAAAGGTCCAAGTATTATTAGGTAATGCTTTTAAGGTCTCTACCCCTTGTAGTATTGGTTTGTAAGTATTTCATTTTAGGTTTTGGCCTCATTTATTTACATAAAAAGGAAATGTTTATGTATTATGCATTAAAACTCAAATCATATAACTTTCTTTTGAAGTGTTTTTCTTGTTATATATAAAAGAAGCCATTATTTGATTCATAAGATTGATAGTTAATAAATAGATAAGTGCTTTCTAGCATAAAATAAATACAAATCATATAAGAAGTTGCTTTCTTCAGTTTCTCCTTTTTCTTTTAAATATATTGGCATGCACTTAAATCTTAATATGTACTATGCAGTCTCTTAGCTAAAACAAGTTCAATTGCTATCTATCCTCAATGTAGGTTCTTTATACATATAAAAATTATGTTAGGTTTCTAGTACAGATGCAAGGTATATGTAGAAAAATCAAGAAAGCTAATTTTGACAATAAATTAAAATCCTACAAAATATTGCCTAAACTTATCTAGAAATTCATACATACACATCATTTAATATACTAAGTTACTTATACTATACTATGGTATATGTTAAAAAATTTAATGCAAAATTAATTATTCATTTTTATTTTTATTTTATCCTTAAATTAGTATTGACTAATAAACCTCTTTAGTATCTAATTATAATATTTTCCATGAGAAAATAAAAATTTGAAATTGCAATGCTTAATGGAAATATTGGATTTTTTTTCATTTTTACCAAATCAACCCTTATATCATAAAGTAAGGGAGAGAATAAACTCTTAACCTAAAGGAAACAACCCAAACCAAGATGGTATTATAATTTAATTAGTTGGTTGAAATATTGATACAATTTCATTCAATTATAAAGCTTTGAAAATTTTAATTTTATAAGTCAATTCAACTTTGAAAATATTATATTCATGTAAAACTAAACTAACCAAATGCTTTTAATTATCAAAATTTTTAAAATTTTATTATACAAAGTAATTTCATTGGTTAGAATCTTTTTAATATTTACTTTCAATCCTAGAGTAATCCATTCTCTTAAAAAGATAAGTTAACTCTTACCTTCCTTTTTGAGACAAACTTTCCACTATCTCTTGCCTATTTTTTTCCATGGCACTAGAATTAAGGCATTCTCTTTATAAACCCAAAAATGTAAATCAAATTATCATCTTTCCTAATTTCTAGCATCTTCTATTAATAACTTCTACCTTCTCATATCCAACTTCTTTTCTTATCTTTATTTAACTTGTTAAACCTAGCTAAATAATCTCTATAGAAAAATGATATAGGACCTGAAATTAAGAGGTGAATTTTTGCCCTGATGGAAAAACTAAGTTTGTCTACCTTTGGATGATTGAAATTGGCCCCACTTGCATTTAATAAAATCAATTATATTTTTTTGACACACAAAGTATAACATTACTGATCTTTATATTGGTAATTTGATTAATTGTACAACTCATCCAAATCAAATGATATATTTATAATTAGTAATTTGTAAGTTTTTCTTGTAAATAGTTGATAAAACTTCCTAATTTTTAGACTTGGTAAAGGTACAATTAGTTGAAAAAATTAGGCTTTAATGTAATTTTAGTCCTTTAAAATTAAAATTATACAATTTTAGTCCTCTATAATTTAAATAATCTATCTTGTCCTTTTATGCATTTAATTAGCTTGATTTAGGTTTTTTTTTGTGAAATGTTTGTGAAAGCTTTAACATTAAAGTTAATGTGGCATAATTTTTGCCACCTTCTATGCCATCTATTGCCATCTAGCAAGCAAATTAAAAGGAAACATTTTACAATTTTTTTTCATGTTATATTTTTAAAAAATTCTTGCTAAAATAAATTGTGAATTTACAATAGAATAGTAATAAATCCTTAATTTAAAAAACTCTATTTTTCCTAAAAAGTTTCAACAAAGAATGATGAAGAAAGCCTACTAACCATTCACTTAGCTACCATCATCGATTGAATGCACCATGTTTTAGATGGCATAAAGTTGGAATCACTACTTTGAGGATTTTCTTGGGTATTTATCAAGGTATTTATTCTTTAAATAACGTTTTAAGGCTTTTTTACTTTTTATTTATTTGTAGAAGGTGGAAGAATTTATTAGGGGTTTTAATGTGGAGTTTTTGAAAGAATATTTTAAGTCTCACTTCCTTTCTGTGGAGTTTCAATTTCTTTTACTAAATATAGTTCTTATTAGCTTGTTTTTATCCTATGCATGTTGCTTTTTATTTTTGAAAGAGAGACATTGTGTGATGTATGTTATTTGCATATAGAAAGGAATCTTTATATTCCCTATGTTTCAAAGTTTAGCACTAGTATAAAATATATATTTTAGATAATTAAATAAGTTTATTACTAATTAAATGATTATTTAACATATTTTTTATTGTAAAGTAATAGAATACTTTGATGTTATCATTCACCATAGGGAACAATTTGTTAAGAAGCCCACAGTGTCCACATTATTGTATCTTAGCAAGACATATAGTGATGCTATTGAAATATATTTTCTTCAAGTGTTTATGGTGGAAAGTCCTAGGTTAAAGCCTTGCAATTAGAAAAAGGCTATTAGAAAATGATGTAAATGTGCTTGAGTTAGCCAAAGCTATAAAAGGGGCACACAAACATTGATAGTTTTGTTAAGCACCTAATTGATGTTGTAGAAGTAGTAGGGGAGAAATGCTTGTAATTGATAGTGTTGCTTATGATGCATCTTAAGAGATAATTCTATTAGAAGGGAGGAATTAAACAAAGGCCAAGTTGAAGAAAATGCAAATTATCATGGTGTTGAGATGAAGTATGAAGCAAATCTAGATCCATATTATGAACAAGAAGTTAAGGTTAAAGTTTCTAAGGATGATAATGTATTTGATAAATCTAGGGCTTTTATTCATAATAGTAATTATAATGAGAATTGGGGATGGCATGATCTAGATGAGGATGAAGTAATAGAAAAAATACAAATGGAAAAGATAAAATAGCCACAATATAGGCTAAAAAACAAGTATAAATGTGGAATATGAGGCAAGTTTGGATGACTACTAAAACTAGACACTATTGATTAGAAAAATAAGGATAATGACTCAGAGGAGTGTGCAAGTCCTCATAAGACTAAGGAAAAATAAGATATAGATCCAAATTCAAAAGATTTTTCAAGCTCGGATTGGACTTTGGTAAAAGACTTTAGCTAAAGATGTTATATGTAATTATGGTTTTTGCAACAGCAAGTTGGTATAGATTGATAAAGATAATAAGAATAAGTTAGTTGTAAGATATAAGAAAGCTTGCTCATTTTATTTAAGAGCAAGTATTGACACATATAGAAAGGTATGGAAAAGGAGGAAGCTCATTAACACCTATAGATGTCCAAGGCAATTCAAAAATTCACAAGCAAAAACTGAATTGCTTGGGAAGAAATTTGTTGACAATGTTATAAAAGATCCTGAAGATAATTCAAGGAGATACCAAGAAAGAGTAGGGAGTGCATTTATCAAGGCATCAAGCATAAAGGGTTATAAGAAAGGCTATTGAGCTAGTTGAAGGTACTTTTGAAGATTAACATAGCAAGTTGTAAAGTTATGTCAAGGAGTTGATCTGGAGTAACAAAAGGATCTCTATTGTTATAACTACCAACAAGCCATCATTAGCTTTACCTCTAAAATTCCAAAGAAAGCATGTTTGTTTCAAAGGATGCAAAAGGACATTTGTTAAGTGTTATGGGTCATTGATAGGTCTAGATAGTATTTTCTTAAAGGACTGCATGAGGCGCTATTGGCTATTATAAGAAAAGATAGAAATAATTAAATGTTTCCTATTAGTTTTATTGTAGTTAAGACAGGGGTGAAAGACTCATAAGAATAGATTGTGAAAAGGTTGATGAATGATTTAGGGCCCTGTTTCAAAGTGTCGGTGATCCTTTATTTTGAACTAGCAAAAGGTATGTATTCTTATCTAATTTTTTTTTATAAATACATTAATTTTTGGATTATTAATGTGGGAAGTTTTATTTATGAAAAGTGTGATAAGGCTATTTTAGCATTAGATAAAAGGGTTGAGTATAAATTTTGTGTGAAGCACATGTATGCCAACTTCAAAAAGAAGTTCTCTGGTGATGAGTTGAAAGACACCATGTGAAAAGTTACACAAACAACTACAATACTAATTTTTCAAAATATAATGGAAAAGATAAAGAAGCTCAATGTTGATGCATGGAATCACTTAATGGAATTTCAACCTTAATAATGCACTAAAGCTATATACTCTATTTACATAAGGTTTAAAAGTTAATAAAGCATGAGGCATTTAAGAAGCAATATTGAAGCATTTGGATAAACCTATAATTAACCTTGTTGAAGATATTAGATGTTATCTAATCGACATCATTATTTAGAATAGGAAAAAGGTAATAAGGTATAAGGGTTCCATGGTCCTAAGATTTAAAAGATTTTAGTGACCATTAAGGAAAAGAGCAATTTATAAACCCTAAAATAGATTTTATACATTCTACTTTCAAATAAAAATATTTAAAAACTAGACTTATTTTAATTTTATCATTATTTTTTATATAAATTTTTAATTGTTATATTTCAAATTAATGATGCATTAACTAAATTTTTACTATGACTTTCCAATTCATGCTAAATATAATAATAAAAATAAAAAAATTACAATATATTGTATTGTATTGTATAAAATTAGAATAATTTATTTCATTTTTGATATTTTTATTCTTTTTATCGATAAATTAAAGTGAAATTTTATGTATAACATGAAATATTTTATTTTTATCATAGAAATATTTTAAATAAGTTAAAATTTAATATATAAATTAAAAATTTTCATATAAATATTTTAAATAAATTTTAATAATATAAGTTTTTATATTAATTTTTAAATAATATATTTTAAATTAAATATATATCAATTAAATTTCATCTAAATTTGAAGTTTATGCTAAATATAATAATAAAAATGAACAATAATACATTATCTATTATATATATTCTATCTATATAAAAAGTATGCAAATTGTGTTATGAATAATGATAATTAAATGTGGATGTTTATAAATTAAACATTATATTCTCATTATGGTTAACTATTATGTTTTCAATATGTTTTAATTTTCTTTATGAGCTGTTATTATGAAATTGTAACACTTGACTTATCTATCTTATAAATATAGGTTGTATGAATTATTCAATGTACAATCAAATAAAATATACTCTTCATTTCATAATTCTCCTTCATTTCTTTTTTTTATATTTCTTTGGTTATCTATTTAGTATTCAGCATTTTTATAATACATTATTAGCAAGATTCTTTTTTAGATTTGAGTTTTTGGATTCATAAGAGAAGTATTATTATTCAATCTATTTAGATTTGTAAAGTTTATGAGCATGACTTTTCTCCTTATCAAATTTAGATATAATCAAATAATGATCTCTATTATGTTGTAGAGATTATTTATTCAAAGATCCTTTTTATTTTTTTTAGATCATACATATTAAGTTTGATGCATAAAATAAGAAAAACTTATGTATTATTACTCGTATTATTGGTGACCATTATTATTTGCACATAAAATCATTGCATTGCATAGAAAATTATTTCTTTATTCACAAGTTGTTGCTTTACACCATGATGAATGATTCTTGCATCTCCATTTTATAATATTAATTTTGTTACTCTTTAAATTTATTTTACTAATTCAAGCATTCAAATTATTTGAAAGGAAAATGAACCTATCAATGAATTTTATTTATCTAATATTGCATGCTATTTAATTTTGATTTAGCTATACTTTAAAACATTATTTACACGTATGATTTAATGGTTTGAATGAATTGTTTTTGTTTTAATTAATATGTCTTTTAATTCAATTAATATTTATATTGTAGCTATTTATATTCAATATTACAATAAAATTATAATGAATCTTAAAAATGTGATTTAAGAAAGAAATAAAGTGTTAATGTAAAGTTACGTAAAAATACATAAGAAGATTATTATTCATATCTTCTATAATTGCATTTGGTAGGCTTATTGCGCCAATGGTAACTTTATTGAATTTACATACCTATTTTTTTATACCTCTTTATTATTAATATGCAACTTTGTTGTAACAAATCTATGATTGAATCATTTTAATTATAATTAGTTAAAGGTTAATATGTTTAGACATAAAGTGAAATTTTGAAAATTTCATATTATTCTAAATTCTTTATTCTTTCTTGTCATATCTATTTAAAATTTAATCTGAACCTAATAAATTTTTTATGTTAGTCTATGTTTTAAATATTTGTTTAGAAAATCTTTATTGTAAATCTAAAATATTAAAGAAAAAATACATAGATTTATAGGTGGGAATCATGCTTATGTTGACTTTTAATTTAGTTTGAATTATTTAATTTTATTAAATGATCTATCATTTACCTTATATTTTTACATATTTAGTAACTTTCTATTTGCTTTGAGTGTGCTGAAATCATCATATGAAAAAAAAGCTTGAGATTCTTCCTTTTATTATTAAATTCCAAAGAACAAGCATATATACAAGGGTTTGAACATTTTACTTTTGACTCATGCCTTCCAGTAAGCTACAATTAGATTATAAAGAAAATAATTTTCTTTCACCATCATCTTCATGCTAAATAAAATTTATAGTGACAATGATGAAACAATTAAATGAATTAAAATTTCATTTAGTATTTTTTATCAATTACATGATCTAGTTTTTCTTTCTTTCTTTCTTTTATCATCATGTAAATGCTTCATCATGAATTTTGTTGTTTAAATAAAAAAACTAATTTTTGATAGAAAAATAATAGAATTCGTCTTACTAGTTTTATTGTATTTCTTGAAGTAAAAACATTATTAATATAAGAAGGTTTAGAAGGACACAGTCATGGTTATATCTATATATGTAGAAAAAGGCCAAATTAATTTATGCAATTGTTGTGGTTATAAGAATAGTATAAATAACCATAAGATTAGTTTTCTTCACTAAAAGTTGGAGAATATAATAAGAAAGGTCTATGATGTCAAATGCTATTAGAAATTTTGAAAGCATATGCTATTAAAATCATACAAAATTTCTTAGTTACATACCTATTGTATATCTAAACATTTTGTGAAATTTTACTATGTCCCATTTAAAAAAAAGGTCAATTTTGTTAATAAAAATAATGCTCTTAGTCATAATTCTTATAATATAACACATTTCAATATTGATAATTTGATGGATAATTATAATGGCTAATTTTATTTTTTATTGAATTAATGTTGAATATTTGTCTCTTATGGGTAGTGCAATCATATACACCATTCTTAATAATGAAAAATATTTTTTCCTAATTAAATATTGGTGAAAATTATATCAATATAATATTTGATAGTATAAAGTTGATTAATATGCATTTTTATTAATTAATTCTTAAACATATTTAGTTGATTGATATACATTTTTATCATAAGATGAAATAGATACTTCATTAAGACAATAAGATATTGAATATCTTTATATTATAGTGATAGTCTCAAGTGAGAAAAATGTATAGGAAAAGGTCACTATTATTCTCTTTTGATATGTGTTATATATACACAAAGTTAATTGAAAGAATGGTGAACTAGAAATTCATTAACCAAAATGTTTTCATTATTTGACATGATCGAATGGGTCATTCTAGATCAATAATAATACAAAAAATAATTAAAATTTTATGAGGTTATTCTTTAAGATCCAAAAGATTCTTTAGCCTAGTAAAATTTTAGGTGCTAATTATTCTAAAGCAATTATAAGGTTATTACCAATTAAGGTTAGGACCAAATTCTTATTATTTTTGTAATGAATATAAGGTGATATATTTTGATTTATTTTTCCATTATGTGAATATGTGAACTATATGGATATTTTATTATTTTAGTTAATTCTTCAATAAAATAGTCACATATGCATCTATTATCAATTTGCAACCTAGTGTTTATAAGATTGCTTGCTCAAATAATTTGATTTTGAGCATAATTCCTTAATTATGCAATTTAGACAATATGTCTTGATAGTGCTATGAATTTATATTAGAAATCTTCATTGATTATTATATGTTAATTAAAATAATTGTTGAACATCTTGAAGTATGTTTATATGTAAAATGATTTAGTATAATATTTTTAATATCCCAAATTATTAGTTATATCTTTACAAAAACAAACTTTCCTATATTATCTTGAAGGATATATAATTTTACATGTTACAAAACTTATATGCATTAAGTCAAGAAATTATAGTTCCCCTTTGTAATTAGTTTTAGTCAAAAGTTAAAATGTTTTATATATAGAAATTTTTTTATTGTGTAATATATATTTATTACACCATAAGGCATATAAATGATTTTGAAAAGTGATAAAAAATATAAATTCATATGTGAAATTATATTCCCAAAATCATAGGGAGAAAATATGCTACTATAAAATTAATATGATATTCAATCATTTGAATCCTCGCTTAAAGCAATATGAACTAGAAGTTCATAAGATGATTAGTTTTATAAAGTATAGTAAAATTGCAAGATATATTACTAATTAAAAAAGAATAAATAATTTATTTACAAATGCTTCTATTTAGATTAATGCCTAAGTAAGGCAATTTATTTATCAATAATAATTGGGTCTAGTACATATTTGATGCACGATAGACCTATAAGTTTCAAATACAAATATCCTTAGAATAAAGAAAGAGCAAATAAATGACTTTACTAAGGAAATAAATATTTTTAAAGATATTTGAAATATAATTAATAATAAACTTTTGAAAGAAGTTAAGAAACATAAAGATAAACTTATAGAAAAAGTTCAAGTACCTAAAACTTATAAAAATAAAAAAAAATCTTAATTAATTATGTTTTTGATAAGGAAGATGGAATCAAAAAGAAAATATTTGTTGATAATGTTTACTTTTATATACAATATAATGCTTAAAATTATAAAAAAATAATTATTAATAAGGATCTTAAATTTATAAAATAATGATGTATAATTATTAGCAAAAATAAAAAATAAAAATACAATTTAAATAGAAATGCAAAGTTTCAATTTATTTGCAAAGTCAAGAAACACTCAGAAGCTGTTAAGTCAATGAAATACTTCGAAGGTGTAAAGTTAAATGTATAATTGTACTAAAATAATAAAAAATTGAAGTTGAAAAGAGAAAATATGATTTGTATACAAGGGTTTTTATAATGATTTTCATTGGTTATGGGAATATTTATTTTTACATGATGGATATAATTTTTTGACAATGTATTAAAACTTGATATGCATATAATGGATTTAATATATCATATTTCACATGTGACAATTGACAATAATATTATATGAAAATTCTTGAATGATTTTAGATACTTAAAGCATGAAATTTGCATTTTTAAGAAATATCTTTAATTAAATTACAAAAATCTTTGTATGAATTAAAACAATTTAGATGAATGTGTTGCAATCATTTGAATGAATATTTGTTGAAAAAATATATAAAAATTCCTTGTGTCTTTATTAAGAAATCTAATGTAATTTTAGTATAATTATTACATATGTTAATGATTTAAATATTATTATAACTCATGAAGAGCTTTTAAAAGTAGAGTATTTGAAAATGAGAGTTTGAGATGAAAAATTTTTAAAAATTAAGTTTTATCTTGGCTAGTAGATTAATCATTTAAATGATGAAATATTTTTTTATCAATTAAAATGGAAAGATTCTAAATATTTTTACATGGAAAAATCACGTCCATTGAGTATTCCAATAATTGTTCAATTACTTGATACTAATAAGGATACATTTCAAATTCCAAAGAGTAATAAAAAAAATTTTAGTCTTGAAGTACCATTTTTTAGTATAATTGATACACTAATATATCTTGCTAATTATATATATCTTGATATAGCTTTTTAGCAAAATATAATTCTTTTCCAACTAAAAGATATTATATTAAAATTAAATATACATTTTAGTATTTTTGTAGAACAATGATATAAGATTATTTTATTTGTATGAAGTTTAAGTCATAACTATTTAGTTATACAAATACAAGATATTTGATCTATATAAAGTTTGATCTCATATTACTATTTTTGATGATGTACTTGTATCATATTTCTTATTAAAGTAAATTACATTTTCTCCAATATATATATAACAATTGAAGAATCAATTTCCTTAAATTTTGAGGAAGAAATTTTAATAAAAAGTAATGTTATATGCAAAAGTTTAATTAAAGGATAATACATCAAAGGAGATAGAACAAATTATATCTCATTAGAGCTATTTCTTATACTTACAAAAGGATTGTGGTTATATTTAATCATGACAACAAATTTAAGCAAATGAAAGGTATTGATTCAAAGATCTTAAGTGATACTCTCAATAGGAAAAATTAAGCTCATACTACACTCTTTTTTTCTTGATCATGATTTTTTTTCATTGGATTTTTTCGGCAAGGTTTTTAATGAGATGGAATATTCATTGAAAGAATAATGTGCTCTTTTTCCTTCATTTGAATTTTTTTCCCATTAAGTTTTTTTTCCCTCAATAAAGGTTTTGAAAAGATATATTCTTTACAAGATAGGCATCAAAGGAGGAGTATTATGAATAATGATAATTAAATATGATATCCATAGGTCAAATATTATATTCTCGTTATAGTCAATTATTAGATTTTCAATATGTTTCGATTTTCTCTATAAGTCATTATTATGAAATTATAATATTTGACTTATTTGCTCTATAAATATGAGTTGTATGATCATTCAATATAGAGTTGAACAAAATATATTTCTCCTTTCATAATTTTCATTCATCTTTTTTACATATTTCTTTAGTTATCAATTTAGTATTAAACATTTTTATAACAAATTTTACTTTCTTTTACTTTCAAATTTTAAATGAAAATTGCCACATTGCTTCGTTCTCTGAAAATAATTCCTGCCTATTGACATGAGTTATATTTTTTTCTTTTTTTTTATTTTCTACACTTCATCAACAAACACATATTTAATTTCAATATAAACTAGTTATTTTAATCAAATTAAAATTTATGGAACAATTCTAGACACTGTGAACCTCTAATATGAAAATAATACACAAAACCATTCATATTTATGTGTAATTGGATGGTGTGAATTATATTTAAATCCTAATCCTAAATCATAAACGGATCATAAACAAATTAAAATTAGAATTTATAAATATTAATTTTTATTTAGTTTTTAAATAAATATGTCTATAAGATATTGTAAAATATTTTATGTGGCCTACTTTATTATTAATATTATATTAATTGACTAACATTATATTAATTAAAATAATCTCGGTGAACTATAAAATAAAAGGACAAGATAAAATAAGGAAAATTAACTTGATTGAGTTAAAGCACAAACTAAATAAATTAAAGAAATTATTCAATATAAATTTTAATAAAAATTATTTTTAAAATTCAGTGAAAAATAATAATTTTTATAAATTTATAGATGCCCCAATTATTATAAAAACTATCTCATATATACTGATTAAATGTTAATTCACAAACCATTTACACATGAATAGTTAAATTTTCAAATATGTGAATTACCTAAAAAAATTTAAATATATACAAAATGTATTTGTATTTAGAGCTAAAAATATTAGATTAAAAAATAACACAAATTTTAAAAACATTCATACTATTGTGTCATTGTTAATTTAAAAAAATCACAATAATTATATTATATTTTTATCAGTTGTTTTTCTTTTAACAATCACAATTACTTTTAATTTAATAAATTGAATTTTATGTTTAAATTGTAAAATTTTCTTCTTTTAATTCTAAAAAATATATATGTGGTGTCAGTCTCAAATCATATAAGAACTTAATAATATACTTTCAGCTTGTTCTTCATAAACTTTTATTAGGAGTTCGGAGAATTAATTTCTCTACTTGATAAACAGTTGAAATTACATTTAATAGTTTAGAACATCTTTTAAAAGTTTATAATTTTTCCTTTTATTTATTATAACATATAATATGCAAATATGTTATAAACGAAAAATTTAAATCATTATAATTATAAATTTATTAAATATTTTTTTAAAATTTAAATGTTAAAATAATTTTGATATTAAATATTTATTTTAGTATTAAATTTTATCTTTTAATCCGTGCATTGCATGCGATAAAACTGGTACTAAACGAATTACAAAAGTTGGCTATAATGCCATAAAACCAATAAAATAAAAGCCAGATGAAACACATGCAAAAAGGGAGCTTCACTTCAGCTCTGTTTGTTTCCTGTTTTTAAAAATAATTTTTTATATTTTTGTTTTTAAAAATAGAAGAAGGGAGCACACATGCAACACATATGCAAAAAAAAAGGAGCTTTCTATTTTTAAAAATAATTTTTTATTTTTTTATTTTTAAAAATAGAAAAATTTATTTGATAATCTATTTTTAAAATTTCTTTTTAAAAACTGTTCTCTAAATATATAACTTAAAAACAAGAAGACGGAAATAATTTTTAGTTATTTTCTAAACTTGTTTTCTTGTTCTGAATATCAGTTTTGTAATTAAATGAAATATTTCTTATTTACAATATTAATCACTCTCTAATTTTAATTTTTTTCTATTCGAAAATAATTTTTAAAAACAAAAAAATAATTTTTAAAAATAACTTTTGAGAACAATTTTTAAAAATATAAAAACAAAAACATATCCGAATACACTACATAACGGAACACCATAACGGCACAAACAGAGCACTCCATCAACCTTTAAATGTTTACATTTTCCGGTCTAATACAAGACAAAAAAATCCTTCCTTTATCCCATAAAATTTACAAACCCCAACTCTAACCAATAACCTTAAATAACAAAAATACCAGTAGACAAACCGTCAGCACAATACAACCAAGAGCAGCTACGTAGAGCCTCTTTCTCTATTGCAACACATTAACTTCCTTTGCACTGTTCTAATAACCTTTTTCTTCCTCTTAGATGCTAAATCAGGTACTCATATCCATACTTTCCCTCATAACAACCATAGTACCTTTCCCCAGAAATTTTTTTGGTCCACGAATTCATAATTTTCGCCATTACCTTGCGTTTACATAGCTTTTGGGCAATTTTCAATGAAATAGTTACACTACTGCTTTATCCTCTTGATTTGGTTTCACCTCCCATCTTCAGCTTTCGTTCTTCTTTCTCCCTAACTTTTGCAAATTAGATTTCAAATGAGGGTTGAATATTTCAAGTGAAATCAAGATGAAAAAATAATTGTGAAATGTTGCCCTCTAATTTTGCTTGTCACTTTACCAATAGAAGGCATGCTAGGGTGGCAAAAATTGTCCCAGCTTTGAGGTTAAAAGTTTTCATGACATCTCATAACAAGTCTTGAATCAAGCTAATTAAATATATAAAGGGACCAAAATAAATTATTTTAAATTAGGAGATCAATTTTAATTTTAGGGGATCAAAATTGCAATTAAACCAAAAAAATTGCTCAAAATTGATCTGACCACATGTTGCTCACCTTTAAAATATGAATATGCTACATCATTAGAAAACAAGAGTTTAATTTGACTTTTTACAAGGTTAAATATTTTTATTATTAAATTATTTTTTTTCCAAATGTCAAAGGAAATAAGCCAAACAAACTCATAAACCTCAATGCCAAAAAATTAATTCAATGATGAAAATACTTAATTTTTAACAAGGTCAAAGTTCTAATAAAATTATCTAATTTGATTCATTGTTCAAAATTCTTTACATTATCAATAAATGAAAAAATGCCATGTCATTAAAAAATGTAATTATGAATTTTTACTAATAGTAAGAAAATTTTAATAGTTTTTTAATTAAAAAAATGCAACATGATCCCTTCAACATTAAAATGGTTATATTTTGCCCTCGTAATCATAGTTTTTAAAATCGAATTAATCATTAACTAACCTTGATTTATTGGTTTATTAGTTTAATTCTTAGTTCACTAATTAAACCAATTTTAACTCCAAAAAATATAAATTAGATATACATTAGTAATATATTTTAAAAATAATAAATATAAGTGATACAATAATAATTCATGTTAAAAATAATATAAATTCAATTAATATGAAATAAAGAAAATATTACATCTCAATTATTGCAAAAGTATAAAAAATATTTTTAAAAAATAAAATTTTGAGAAAATCAATTTGATTTATCTTTTTTGACTAGTTTATACCAATTTTAATTGATTTATATTGCAACCAACTAGTTTTCACTAGTTTAGATACATTTTTAGTCCAATTCATTGGTCAGCGAATCAATGAACTGGTCAATCTAATCCAATTTTCAAAATTATGCTCACAATTACAAAATCTTATAATTAAAGTCTTGATCTATACAAAATAGTGAAATTAATGCTAATAATTGATTTAATTAAGTGTTTTATATAATTACCTTGGATTTTTCATGATCTTTTTGAACAAATATTACAATAACAATGGATGTTAATTTATTATGTTATTTTTTGAACTTAATTTTTACATATGTTATTAACAGAAATTAATTAGATATGTAAAATTTTAATTTAAAACATGAAAATAAAATTGAAATTATGTGTGAAAATGATGTGTTAATTAGCATACAATAATAATATGATTCTTGTGTACAAAAAAATGTAAAATTATCAATCAAATAGGTGATAGATGTTAATTTTAATATTTCATGTAATTAAGGCTTCAATTGCAATTTTTTGCATTCACTTTAAAATTGAAGAAGAACTTAACATTTTTCCTTGTAAATAATGTAAATACTGTATGATAGTGTAAAATTAATTCACATTAATAATAATTCAAAATTGAATCCAATTTTTAATAATATGATAAGACATAAATTAGTGATAATGTAAAATTGATTTATATTAATAGAATTGACAAGCAAATGATTTGGATGGATTTAAATCAAGTTATTAAAACAGATGGGATTATTATTGGTCCATTTGTTCAATTATCTTTCACTTAAAAATTTTGTATGGGACTCGTGACCCATAAAACGTAAGGTCTAATTCAATTATTTATTCATTTGAATATCTTTATTTTTGTATTGTAAAATGGTAAAGTATTATTTTATAATTTTTATTGTACTATTTGTTATCATTACATCCTCTATCGTTGCTGTGGTTTTGCTACATGTATCAGAAAAATAATTTTTATTATAGGAAAATTTTAAATATCATTTTAACTCTTATTTTAAAATTTTAATTTTTTTTTCAATTTGATCGCATAATTTTCGCTTTTCATTTTCTTATCAGGGGCACATTTTGGAGTTACATCTTGCCTTTGATGTCTCAAAAATCATTTCCATTCCTATTTTAATAACTTTTATCTTTTTGAACTCAAAAAAATTTTGTCATGACCTAACTCCCAGAAATTACTATCTAAAAGTATAAATTAATTAAAATATACTATTTCATAATTAAATAGATTATCATTAATACTATATTATAACACGAAATTGATTAAATAGAGAAAAATAAAAAAATGACAATAAAATCATCCTGTAATTGTACCAAACCCATCCAATATGAAAGACCTACATTCTAATTATTTAATCATTTTTATAATTTTATCAAATTCATATCCAATAAATATATTATTTAAACGAAAAAATGTGTAAATTCAGCCAAAAAAAATACCATTAAAATATAATATTTATATTCAAATATCAAGATATTTATAATATAGTATCAACTTATCAAGTATGGATAAATCTTCTATGATCATTCATTAAATATTTATTTTAATTATTGAAAAAAAATTACAATGGGTGGAATGTAGTTATTTATGGATAGTTTTTAAATGACCCTCTCACTAATGAATACATATTCTATTCATTTACTTGGCTTAATGTTAGATCAAAGTTGGATGAATTAGAACAAATTGTATCTGTGGATATTTGTACATTCTGCGTCTAAAAAAATTTAAAATTTAAATACTATTAAAAATATACATTAAACATGATTCGAAAATAAAATAAATTCTTAAACGGCTTAAATTTAAACAGCATCTTTACAAAACTTCTCTAGATGAATTGCTTTCTTTTTTTTATTATTTTATTTTATTTTATTTTTTGGTTGTTGGAAGCCATGGTTGGCCGTTGTTGCTTGTTTCGTTTTGCAACTGGCGCAATGAACCAAAAAAGGAGCAAAAAATGTGGGAAATCTCTGAACGAAAATCCACGAAATGTTGGGTTTAAGCCATTGTTTGGAACGGCCGTAATACGGAGGGAGCTAAAGGGGGAGCGTAAATGAAAGGAAAATTTACGATTTTGGCTGTTTAGGCAAGAGGTGAAATTTGGGATGCAAACAGACGTGAAAACAACGGTGTAGTCTATTGGTAATATTGGCCCCCCCTCCCCGGGAAATGAGGTGAAAATGGAGTGTGATGATCAGGTTTTTCCTGCATTCCCTTTCAGTTTTTTTTAAAAATAAAATTAAAAAATAAAATTATTCTTTACACATAAAATTTACAATAATTAAAAATAAAAAAATATAATTAAATAAATGTAAATAGTTTGAAAATATAAAATAATAAAATATTTATTAATTAAAATAAAATTAGAAAACATGTTTAATATTTTAAACCCTAAATTTAATATTATTAATATTATTACAAAAATTAATAATATATTACAAAGATATTATAATAATTTTACTCAATCTTATTTTCTTCTCTCAAATTTCACCCATTTCAAATAATAAAAATCAATTTTACTCTTATTTCCACCTCTTCCTATTTTCACTTATTCCAAGTAACCTAGGTAAAATTCTTCCTCCTTCCATTTCCTCCCTTCTCTATTTTTACCTAAACCCAAACAAACCATAACTCCCAAAAAAAATAAGAAATAAATAAAAAAGAAATGTTACCAAAATGCTAAAAATAAGCCACATGTAACACGTGGTATATGTTGATTTGCGCTTGTGGAGCACCACGGAAACCTACCGGTCACTGAATCATAATGGAGGGCATTTTCGTAATACAGAGTGCGTGATAACGGTTGTTAATGAAAAAAATTCGATCGCCGCTAAACAAATCGAACGGCTCAGACGAACTAAAAGTTCAAATGAAAATAGTTCAATTCTCCAAAAACTAGCCGTTGAGCAGAGCGTCGTCCTGCTTCTCAACGTTTCTCTTATTTTTGTCTTCTGTTTGAACCCTAATTCATTCATCCAATCGAGAAAAATAACACGCACTCACATCAACTTCAATATTCCATCAATTCCCATTCTCTTCCATTCTCCGTTTGATCAATACGAGAAAGCACGTTTGAATCTCGGCTGGTTTTCCTCTGTTTTCGGGCATGGAATTGGCCACCAAGAACACTGGAATGACTCCATCGAAAGATTCACGTGGACTTCGATCAAAGAATATGGAGTCGTCTAAAAATTTGGAGAACTCCAATCCCAATGTTTCTCACACTCATCTCAGCCCAGGACCAGGTCCTAAAGTCTCGAACTCTCCTGTTACGAAATCGGCGCAATCTCAGAAATCGGCAACGAAGAACACGAAGCCAGTTGCCATTTCACCTCAGAGGAAGATCCGGCAAAGGAAGTTTGTGGTGGTAAAGAAGAATTCGAAGAAAGAGGATCTGGATTCTAGGGTTTTGTGCAATTGCAAAGACAAAACAGGGGGAAATGCACAGAAGTGCCTCTGCGTGGCTTATGAAAATCTAAGAGCATCTCAGGAAGAGTTTTTTAAGAATCGGGGTTTCGATGAAATGAATGGCGAGGATGCTCAGTCCAAGGGTTGTGATAAAGCTGAGACTGAACTTGAAGAAGTGATAGAAACCAGTTTGATGATCCAAGACCTTCGGATTGAAGAGGCCAGGAAAGCAGTGGAAAGTGATTATTCGGCTGTGGATCCGTCGGAAAATGTCAATTTGAGTGAGTCGGAGTCGCCCAATCAAATAGGAAGTTCTACTGTGAAGCGTAGGAGGGCCAGATTGCTTGAAGAGGCTCGAAATAGTGTCCCTGAAAGTGGTTCGGGGAAAGTTATGCATTTGGTGAAAGCTTTTGAGAGGCTTTTATCTATACCCTCAGAGAAGGATGAGGAGAAGCAACCAGAGGAGGAAAATAAGAAAGCAATGAAGTGGGCATTGCCGGGATTGCAACGTCCCAAGGCGCCTGAAACTGATGCTGTTTCTTCATTCTGCCCATCAGAATCTGACTTGATCTTGACATCGGAGAACCTTGGCCTGGATCGCCGAGCTTCAGTGTCTTCTTCTTGGGATAGCAGCCGTGGCAGGTTTGTGAACAAATTTTTTTATTATGTCTACTCAGTTTCCTTAAATGCGTCATTCTGTGTTATTTCGGTTTTTGTTGATTCATTATCTTTCTTCTTTATGCAGTATATCAAGCAGGACTTCTAATGGAGGTCGAAGGAGCCGGAGGAATGTAAGTTTTGTTACTGTTATAAGCATCTGATTGATTAATGGCTCACCATCTGATTGAATTTTGAATTTTTTGTGAATGAATTTTAGAGCTTGGAATCATCAGGAACTTTTGGAGGAAGTAGGTGGAAAAAGAAGCAACTCAAAGTTACCTGCCAAAAGCCATTCAAGCTTAGAACTGAGGTAATTCGTGACAATGAGTTGATCTCACAAAGTTCACTTCTTTGTTGTTTTTGGAATTGAATAATAAATTTGTTGATGGAATGTTACTACAGCAAAGAGGAAGGATGAAAGAGGAAGAATTTGTGAAGAAGTTGCAAGAGATGATGACAGAAGAAGAGAAGCAGAGAATACCCATCGCACAGGGTCTTCCCTGGACCACAGATGAACCGGAGGTTCGTTTATTTTGTTATGGATTAGAACTTCTAACTCCTTGTCCCAGCCCCCTCTGATTATTGTGCAGTCCAAGCCCGTAACTTCCCAATTAACATCTTTATATAGATTTGGTGGCATGTTTGCTGTTGCTCATTCGCTATTTTGCTCTTTTGTAATATACTTTTTCAGTGCTTGGTAAAGCCTCCAGTCAAAGAAAGCACAAAGCCTGTCGACTTGAAACTTCATACCGATCTGCGGGCAATTGATCGTGCTGAGTTTGATCATCAGGTGCCTCTTTCATCCATATCATTCATTTCTTTTCCTTGTTATTAATGCACATATCCGCAGTTTTACACCTGAATGCCCATGGCTTCAGAATAGTGGCACTTCCCTAATGCCTCTTGCTAGAATTAAGCAGTGAGTCACTTGCTAGTTTTAGCTATCTCCAAATGGCTTCTAAAGATGATTAAATGCTGACTTCTTGAATGTCTTATGAGTTACTGGCTTACTGCAGCTATATTTTATTTTGAGAAACAATTTTGATATTGTAGAGTCAATTGTAGACAGTGACTTATTATGTTAATACTAATCGAGTTAAAGGCTTACTGAAAATGAAGTTATCTACTGTAAATTGGTGAAGAAGAGAATTATAGAAAATATAATGATGAATATGTTATCATGTTGTAGGTAACAGAAAAGTTGAGCATAATAGAGCAATACAAGATGGAAAGGGAGAGACAACAGAAGGTACACAGTCTCTGACTTGTGAACCATTTTTATGTTCCCTTTCAGTTTTTGGATACTTAAGTGCTGTATTTTGCTTCGTTGCAGTTGGCAGAGGAGGAGGAAATCAGAAGGTTGAGGAAGGAACTTGTTCCCAGAGCACAACCCATGCCCTATTTTGATAGGCCTTTTGTCCCAAGAAGGTACTGGTCTTTCCACAAGTTTTTGAATATGCTGACTGGTTTATTATGTCATTAAAGACATTGGTCTCTTATCCTGTGGTTTTTTCATACAAGGTCAATGAAGCATCCAACTATACCTAGAGAACCCAAGTTCCATATACCCCAGCATAAGAAGAGTAAGAGCTGCGTATCGTGGAATGACTTCAGCTCCTACACCTATCTTAACCAACCTTGTGAAGACCTTTAAATTAGATTTTTTGATGTCAAATGAATAGTGATGCTCTTTCATTTTTTTTTTCTGCCCCTCTGTAGTGTTCAATTTTGTATATGAGCAAGTGAGCAACCAATGTGGTTGCTATGCCTTTGTTCCTTATAGTGAATTGGTCTTTGTACTCTTCTATCTTGCCAGGACACTGATGAGTGAAGAGTGCCATTCAAAACTTCAATAGGTATCCCCGTTTGCATATGATTTGGGTGCATTGTGTGATCAATACCAAGTGAAAATGATTTCTTTGTACTCTTCTATCTTGCCAGGACACTGATGAGTGGAAGAGTGCCATTCAATTAAAACTTTAAAAGGTATCCCCGTTTGCATATGATTTGGGTGCACTGTGTGACCAATACCCAAGTGAAAATGGTTTCTAACCCTGTTATATTTTGCTGGTAACTCAAGTTTTTAACTGCTGCTTCTTGTTTGTTATTTATAGGTTATGACAAATTGAAGGTTGCTGAAAATATAAATGGAACTTTCATCTCCCACTTAAGTAAAACACCATGTAAACTCGTAAATCAATTCAAAAATGGTTTCTAACGCTCATATTTTGCTGGTAACTCAAATTTTTAACTCCTCTTTGTTGTCTGTTGTTAATTATAAGTTATGACAAAGTGAAGGTTGCTTAAAAAATAAATGAAACTTTCATCTCCCACTTAAAAAAACTCCATGTAAACTCGCAAATCAATTCAAAATCTGAATGTCTGGTCCATTATAATGAATTGGTTGGCTGGTAACCAAAAAAAAAAAAAAAAAGGACCGGACACCTGAGGAATGAATTATAATGCACCAAATGAGGAAGCAAAATTCATGAGGCTGAGGCTAAACTTGGAGAAGCTAAATTTGGACAAAAAAGTAAAAGTGGTTGATTCCATTTTTTAATAATGTTTTGGAGATTGATATGACTCTTTACACAATAAACAGTAAGTCCTTGTATACGGAGATTATGGTTAGACCTTGATTCATATTTATTTATCCATTCATATCTATCCTTATTTTGACTCATCTATATTCATCCATTTTAATTTTAGGATAAATATAGGTTGAGTCATTATTGACCCATTGAAATAAGGGTCATATTGGATTAACTCATGGATAACCATTTATCCATTTATATTTATAAAAGGTAGATTTATACATTATATAAATAAATATTATAAAATAAAGAATATTATAATAAAATATCTTTAAAAATTTAATATAAATTAAATATCTTTAAAATTAATTATTTAAAATAAAATATTATAATATTATTATATATGTGATAATATCATTTTTTAATAAAAAAAATCAAATCCAGTCTTTTGTACTAAAATCTATATGATTTATTATTTTTACTTTTAAAACTTAAAAATAATCATAAAATTACCTTTTTTAATTTTCAAATAAAAAATCTTATAATGTTACATGTCACATGTAATATACTGTATAATTATATGTTAGATTCTTGGCTATACTTTATAAGTATCAACACACCAATATACTTTATAAATTAAAATCTGATTATTAATATATATACAATTTTAAAATTACAATTTATTATTATAAAAAAATACATATAATTTAGAATTTAGAATTTTTTTAATTTTATTGTAATGTCTATTTTAAATTAAATAAGTTTTATTTAATGTATATTAAAATTAAATTATTTAATTAACTACATTTAATATTAAAATAATTTTTAAAAATTAATATTAAGAAAATGAGATAAAAAAACTATAATTTTAAAAAGTAAATAAAAATAAAGAATAAAAATTTTGATAGCATAAGTTTCTTTTGAAATAATACTAATAAATATAAAATAGTGGTAAAAAATAATATTAATAAAAAATGATAAAATATATAATAATAATAATTTGATGGATAAATAGATAGATCAAGTTAACCATATATCTAAGGGTCATGGGTATGACTCATTCATGACCCATTTAAAAATTTATATTAGGTCATAAATGGATAAGTGAATCAATAATGATCCATCCACTTTTAACCTAATCCATATCCATCCTAACCCATCCATTTGCTACTTCTAATTATGGTCCTTCGCATAAGAAAATTGGGTCTATTTCTTGCATGCGGAAGGGATTTTTATCTTGCGAATGCTGGTTGTAGTGTTAGAAAGGAGAAAGGTAAGTTTGTATTGTTAAAACAGAAGGAAGGGCAAATGAGACGACCTAATAAAATAATGCTTTAGCTTCAGAAAGGAGAAAGGGGAGAATGGTAAAAATATATATTGTTTATGCTGTAATTCTCTAAATCTTAATCACTTTTGCTCCATTAGAAATAAACTATAGATGCCTCTGCAATCCCATTTTTCTTTTTCCACCTCTTACTGAGCTGCTTCAGCAATTTTAGTTAGGTAGAAGTTGTTGTGATTTCTTTTTGTGCATGTTTTGTGTCCATATGTACATAGGAATTTGTTGAAAGTAGATTAGTTGATGATGCATGTTAGTATTATAGAGATATTGATCATAAGGAGGCGAGAGGGGATCTGCCTCTGGCTTCTCTAAATATCCTACGCCAGCTGTTAGCATTATTGTTCTTTTTCATCGGTAAGGTTGATATGATAATGGCATCCCACTTGTTTCTCCATTAAGGCTAGCAAGTAGCAATGTGATCTGGTGGAACTGTATTGCCTCCTTCATTCAACTTGTTTTAATGGGTTGCCTTCTATGGAATATCACGTGTTTGTGTTTGTGGCAAAATGATCATCATATGTGACTTTGATATTTTGATTTAGCAGGAGTGTTCAAAGTTTCAAGTGCGGAATGACCAACAAGTGTTTTATCACAAAATATGAGACAAATGGGATAAAACTATCATCTCATGGCATAATTCTAATGTAATTTTTTAAATGATAATGTTACATGCACGAGTAGTCTTTTAAGTTAAATTATAAAGAATTCCATAGAATATATATTGGTCTTATGTAATTTATTCTATGTAGTTTAAAGGTTAGCATTGTATTTCCTAAACTATAAAAAGGTTAAATGAAGTTTTTTCAATCCATATCATTATAAAAAAAAAAGGAGAATTTTTATTGAGTAAATTAGTAATTCAGCTTTCAAATGATACATATGGTTTCAATTCAATTCCTAAAAGACTTTTACTATCAATTTGGTCCAAATATTTTCAAAGGTGACTTAAAATGATCCCTCTCTCAAGTATCAAGGTTCAATAAAATTTTCATTTTGTCAACATAAATTTTGATGGGTTAATTTAACCATAGGATTCAATATATCATTATCATAAAAAAATGGGCTTTGAATCCTAAAATCCAATATTATAATTTCTACTTTCTTCATAATCCTTCTCAAGACATTCAAATTAGAAAAGATGAAGATTTCTTGTGAAGGTAACCATAATAAGGGTGAGGGATCTATTGAATTTATCAAATCAACACATGATAATACTACATATGTTAATTTATTATTATGATTAACTCTAACCCCTTGTTTGTTTTAGAAGAAAAGTGATGGAAAGAAGATGGAGAAGAGAAAAAGAGAAGAAAATATCATTTTCTCTTGTTTGTTTAAAGGATAGAAAATGAGCAGGTAGAAAATTTGAAAAGAAAAAGATCAATGGGCCCTACAATAAATTTTCTTACTCTCTATTGGGCAAAATTTATAAAGAAAAGTGACTAGAGATACATACTTTCTTTTTTGCCCTTCTTGTCTATATCTAATATATTACACACACACACACTTACTTATAATGAAAGGATAAATTTATAATTTGATTATATTATACACTCTTTTCATTCCTTTTTCTATTCACCTAAACAATAAAAATTAACTTTCTTCTTATTTTCTTTCCATTCATTTTCTATTCATTTGAACAATAAATGAAAAAAAAAATACTTCTTAATAATTTTTATTTTCATTCTTTTTTTTCCATTTTTTTCCTTATTTTTTTCTTCACAACTAAACAAAGCATCACTGATGAAAGGACCATTCTAAGTCATTTTTAAAAAATATTTCAAATGTATTGAGAGTAAAAGTATTTTAAGGATCAAATTGAAATCCTATATATCCCTCAAGGACTAATTAATTTAGGAGACATTTGGTTTAATATGTGAAACTAAAAAGGAAATTAAATCAAATAAGAGAGAGTAATGGAAAAGAGTTTGTTATTATTATTATTATTATTATTATTTTGGATTGTTTGGTTTAGTTGGAGAATGAATTCACTCTCTATGATTGCCTTGTTGTTTGGTTCATTTGTACATATGAATAAAAGATAATTAATCACAAATTATAATAAAAATACATTAAATGAATAAAATTTTAAAAGTCATAATAAGCTATGTCTATCAACAAAAACAACCAAAATAAAATTATCAACACATAATCATTTTACCAAGATTTTAAAGTAAAATAATCATCTAAGAAAATTGTATTGTATCAGACATAAAACTAGATCTTTTTAAAAAGGTTTAACATATATTCCTCAAATTAGAAGGAGCTTGGTAAAAGAATTAAAGTTTATATTTTTTTGCAAGTAGAACAATAACCACTTCTAGGACTTCAAAAGGAGAAAATCCTTCTAGTTTCATTGCCTCTTCAAGTACCTAGTTGCTCTTGTCATCTAATTCTTGCTCCCTTTCTTTTGCACATGACTATGAATTTGCCATTGTAGCAAGATGCACATTCACATCCTAAAAAATGGTGGCAAAGTTCATAGAAACAAATTAAAGAGTAGAAACCAATCCTGACAATCCCTTATTTTCCCTTTCTTCCCTCCCTTAGGAGTCTTCTGCTTCTTTTCTTTCTTTAATGGAGGTTTAGGAATATATTCTTTTAAATGAAAACTCCTTACCAAAGTTATGCTCATTATGTACCATACCAAGCACATCATTAACATCACATTAACCATTATCATTATCAATTTAAGTTGTTGTAATTTTCTCTTTCTCCTTAAAGATAGGCCAAAACAAACCTTTTTTATACATAATTAACAATTCATAGGATGGATTAATTTCTCAACAAATTAAACAAATAGATAAAGAAGTGCACAACTACACATAATTTATAATTCACATAATGGATTAATTTCTTGATCACTTAAGGATATATATTATGTAATTAGTAAGCATGGCTACCTAAAATTTAGAGTTACATGAATATCTTTGTTCTTGTGAGTTAATTAAAATTAGTTTATGACATGGTCCATATATGTTTCTATTTTCAAATTTATTTACTTAACATTATCAATATAGATAAATGCTTTATGAGAATAATAGACATTTTAATACAAAAATGAAAAATATTATCTTTAGGAAGTGGGAATATTTCTAGAGTGCTGGGTATTTATCCTGCATTTATGAAGCCATTGGTTGATAAAAGAAATGAAACATTTTTTGTAAAAAGTTCTTTATTATTTTTGATAAATTGATTCAGAGAGAAGAATCTTAGCCTAAGAGATAAAGAATCTAGGTGGTGAAACAAAAATATACAAGAAAATATTAAAATCAAAAGAGATTGTTTTAAGGTTTTACATGTGTGCAACAATGTCAAAAATTAGGAAAGGTATCAAACAGTTAGAAATGAGACTAAGAAGGCAGTGAGTGAGACATGATCTAAAACTTTTGAGGAGTTCTACCAAGATCTAAGAACCAAGAATGGAAAATGAAAAGTTTATAAGCTTGCTAAAAATAAGGAAAGGAAATTAAGAGATTTAAATTAAGTAAGATGTATTAAGGATGAAGAAGGACAAGTTTTGCTCATAGATGAAGATATCAAAAAGAGATAGGAGAAGTACTTTTATAAGTTTTTCAATGATGAGTAAGAATTAACTAAGGATATGGAAGGATTAAGAATCTAAGAGGATGAACAAAATTTTTGACTTACTATCACAAGATTCAAGTTGGAGAGATAAAAGAAGCTCTTAAGAGGATGGATAATGGTAAAGTTGTTAGTCCTGATGGTATTTTTATTAAAGTTTAAAAATATTTAGGAGAGCAGGGTATTTTTTTGCTCACTAAGTTATTTAATAAAATTCTGAGGTTTAAGAAAATGTCAGATGAGTGAAAGAGGAGCATTTTAGTGCCTATATATAAGAACAAAAGAGATATCCATAATTATGCAAACTATCAAGGGATAAAAATTTATAAGCCACATTATGAAATTATAAAAAATAGTAATTGAGTATAAATTAAGAGATAAGACTAGGATTGTAGAGAATTAATTTGAATTTATGGTAGGAAGGTCTACAATAAAGGTTATTTATTTTCTATAGGAGTTGATGAAAAGGTATCGAAGTAAAGAGAGAGACTTTTATATAGTTTTCATTAACTTGGAAAAATCCCTATGATCAAGTACTAAGAGAAATATTGTGAAAAACTTTAGAAAAGAAAGGAGTTCATATGACATATATCTAGGCTATAAAGGATATGTATGATAAGGTGACTAGAAATGTAAGAACTCTCAAAGGTGAGATAAAGGATTTTCCTATAAGGATAGGTTGACATCAAGGTTTAGCCTTGAGTCCTTACTTATTTAATGTAGTCTTGAATGTTTTTATTAGGAACATACAATAGACTATTCCTAAATGCATACTATTTACGGATGATATAGTTCTGATTAAGGAATTAAAGGAAAAGGTTAACTGTAAACTTAAGCTTTTGAGACAAGCAATGGAATCAAGGGTTTTTTGCTTGAGTAAAAGCAAAATAAAGTACATGCATCCCAAATTTAATAAAGAGTAAAATAGAAATGATTTAAAGGTAAGAATTAGAAAGCATGTCATATCACAAAGGCCTAAATTTAAGTATTTAGGAACAATATTACAAAACGATAAGAAAATTAATGGAGATATCACACATAAGATACAAGCTAGATGGTTAACATAGAGAAAGGCATCAGAAGTTATTTATGACTGCAAAGTACCTATCAAGCTTAAAATGAAGTTTTATCAGACTATTATATGAGTAATTATGCTTTATAATAGTAAATGTTGGGTTTTGAAGGGATAAGAAGAGTAAAAAATGGGGGATAACAGAAATGAGAATGTTAAGATAGATGTGTGGTCATACAAGAAAGGACAAGATATGGAATGAATGTATAGGAAGGGATATTGGCATGGCACATATTGAGAAGAAGCTAATAAAAAATTAGTTAAGGTGATTTGGACATATGCAAAGAAGGCTATTGGAGGCACCAGTGAGAAGAGTTAATTACATAGTCTTTAATCCTGTAAAAAGGTGTAGAAAAAGGCTAAAAAGGATACTAGAAAAAATTATAAAAAAAGATCTCTTGATGAATAACATTTTTAAAATTTTGATTTCGAATAGAGTTTAATGGCATTGTGTGATCTATGTAGCTAATTTCACTTGGCATGATAAAGTTTTGTTGTTATTGTTGATTCAGATAGAAGAATACAAAGTAGGAAGGTGAAGGGTCCTATGAAACAAACTAGAGAAATAACAAAAGAATCAAGAGCAAAAGCATTAGCTTAAAATGATAATTTTATATAATAGAGGTTTCAATGATGAATATGATCATATGATTAGCGGAGTGGAATATGACACTTTAGTTTTGTATACTCCATACGCATTATGCATTCCATACTAGTTTACTTTCCTATGCTTTTCTTATTAATTTGCTTGTAATCCCTATACTAGAAGGAAGGGGTGGTGGGAAAAATATAATATTTCCTAAACAAAAAGATAATGATATGCTATAAAAGACATCCAAAACTTGTAGACACATTTCTTTTAAAAAGATGCATATAATGGAATTAGTATTTTTCTTGTACTGGTCAATCTTTATTTTATTTATGCTTATACTAAAAGAAGTTGGATAATAATATTAGTTGCATAATCCACCTTGGTTTAAGTTAATAGAGGTTGCTACTTTTTGCAAGGGCTTGATATCTTTTGGTAGCCTTTTTACTTTTCCAATTTTTTCCATGTACCTTTCTTCTTTCAATTTGAATGCTATTTTCTTTGCAATCATAATTAAACTTGCCATATAAGTGGGCCTTATAAGGCAAACTTTCCCTATAAATTTTTATAATATGCCATAACACAAATAACAAACATCCATCTTTCTCTACATTATGATTTAGCTAGGAATTTAGAAATTATAAAATAAGTTGTTTGGATGTTAAAGAAGCTTTAGCTCTTGTGAGCTAACGTATTGCCATTTCTGTATCATATGCTATGTTGTTTTCTATCTTGTTTTAAAAGGTTTATGGTCCTTTATAGATCTTGTACTAAGTATAAATTTTAGTTTTTCTCAATGTAAATCTACTTTAGAGAAAAAGAAAAAATAAAATAAAGACAGATAGGATATATGGGTCCATAGTGGAAATCTCTTTTTAAGTATAGATTTTAGTTTTATCCTTTCTTAAAGTAAATCTTCTTCTAACCATGAATTCTAGTTTTAGCCTTATCTTCATTAATTGACTTCCTTCCGACTTTCATAAATTATAGTGAATAGTGATAAATAGACAATCATGTCAACATTTGATGAGGTAGTAGCTAAACTTGAAAGGGACATAGGGGGACCTTGCTCTAAAAATTTTAATACCTCATATTGGTATCATACAATTATATGAAAACTCTTTTACATAAGTCATTAAGCTTCCAAAATTTTAGGTTAAAATCCTCCACTGCTTTAAGGAATTTGTTCTTTTGGTTCTTGACAATTGCTCATGAAGTAGGATACTAAAACAGATTAATGAAGTTTTGTAATTACTTATGGTATTTACAAAGAGATGTTTAAAAATGTTGTAATTACATCGAATTTGGGAGCAAACATATAGAACCTCAAATGTTACAAGTTACAAACTAAGATAATATTTTGCAAAAGTTCATGTCTTAGATAGTGGTTAGTTACATCAAACTTTTAATTTTACATTCTTTTTATTGGTAATGGTAAGAGTGGTCAAGCTATTAAATGCACACATGAAATTTCTTGGGATGGAACCCAAATGTGGAAGAAGGTAAACTCCTTAGGTAATATTGTATGTGAGAGCCAAGGCTTATGGCTTAATTTTACATCTTTAAAGGTAATTTATGGCAAGTTGCTACTTTCCCATTCATGGTGCAAATGTACTAGTAATTTCCTAAGTGTGATCTTCTAACTCTAAACTAATTCTAAAGCTAAAGACTAATGATAATGGAGCTATTATAGCTAGAAGCAGAGTTGAAAACTAATTACAAAAGGAAAAAAAAAGGAAAAATATAGTAGTTCAACAAAGATAGAGTAAGAACTAGAATCTAGTACCTTACCTTGGCAACTACAATAGAGAGTAGATGACATCCTTCCTGAGTGAGAGGTGGGAGTAGAGAATGGTGGTAAACGCTTTAGAATGAAATGGAATAAAAATGGATGGAATTCCAATTCCATACTTGCATTTTATTTTTATGCTTGATACAAAAATGGAATGGAGGAGGAGTAATTAATTATAATTATATTTTTATTAGAAAAATAATAAATATTTTATTAAATAATTTAATATTATTAAAATATGTTATACAATTAATAAAAAGTTTCTATAGTAAAGATATAAAATTTATATTTTGTTAATTTTTTACATTAAATAAAACTTATAAATAGTATAAAAATATCTTATTTTAAATTATTATTAGATTATAATTATGAAAATATTTTAATATTTATTAATAGATGGTAATATTGAAATATATGAAAAATATACAAAATAAACATGTAAGAAAATCATTCCATAAATAATAAAATAATCAATTTTATCATTTTTTTATAAAATGGAAATTTTGTTATTTAATGAAATAATCATTCTTATTCTATAATTCTATTACAACATTTTTAAATTATAATAACTTAGAATTTATTTTATTGAAAGAGTAGTTGACGTATAGGTATAAGAAGTTAAACTAATAATTTTATGTATAAATTATGAAATAAAATAAAAGTTATAAATTTAATAAATATGAAAATGTGGATTTTATGAGAAATAGATGAGAAAAGTTAAATAGAGTAATAAAGCATAAGTTTTTAAGTTGTTATAAGTAAATATGTGACTATGAAGGAGTATTAGGGTAAGTTTCCAAAATGCCTTTAGGCATTTTTTCTATTTGATGACATCATCTCCCTTCCTCCTCCCATTTCTCCCAAATTTCCTAACTTTCCTTACAACTCTCTCTACTCCTCCATCTTCCTTTCAACAATTCAAGGTAAGAATCATCAAATCCTCATAAGTTTTTTATCCAATTAAGGTAAGAATACCTTTATCATTGAAATCCCTCCTCATTTTCCTTTTAATTTTAGAAGAAGATGATGAGTTTTCATTCCAACAAGATTTTAGAACCTTAACACAAGAATCCATTAATCTTTAGTGTAATTAAGGTTAAGAGACATCAAATCTAACATTTTAGCATTCTCCTTCACATTAGGTGAGTGGATACTCCATCTTTTTTTATTAAATTTTACGAAATTTAAGTTGAATTGCTCATTTGGGGGGTATGACTTTATGAGTTAAATTATTGAATTATGTGTTGATTAATGAGAATGGATGAATTAAATAGTGTTTATAACATTAATGATGTGTAATCGTTGCATATTATGAACTATTACTTATTAGTTAGGTAAATACTACATTAATACAAGATTGGATGAGAAATGAACATTATATTTTTTAAAGTTTTGCAAATCTCTAGATCATAGTCAATTATAATAGTTGATTATTCCCCCCTAAAATATGTTATTTGGGGGAGTATAATCAATTATGATCATTAATATGTGACCTCGAGCTAGCCTCTAGAAGTTAATAGTTTCTTACAGTATTTGACAATAGACTTTAAGGGTGCTCTCTAGAGCTTTATAATTAACTATTATAATCAGTTATTAGCTAAAATGGCATGAGGATTGTCATAGGAAATTAGAATAATCAACTATAGGCTCCAAGATTGCTTTTGGGACACCACTAGTCATTTATGGTATTCGATTATGCTTAATATTTTTCAAACATCATAACTCTTAATGAGCAATGTTTTCCAAACACAAAGATACAATAAAATATGATCAAAGAGGGTAAAATGCATAGAATAATTATCATAAATCATGAAATTGACCTATTATATCATGTATTACATGTTGTAAGCTAATTATAATGATGATTATGCAATGAAAGGTAATAACCATGCATTATGACATGGTTTTATGAATTAATGAGATGGAAATGACTAAGGCAATGATATGAAATGTGAATGCAATGTGTAATTATGAATTAAACAATGTGTTTAGGCAATGTAAATATTGAACAATTAATTTCTTGTAATAAGCTTGTAAAGGATATAAGGCGAATCCAAAAGTTATAAGGATGAAAAACATGTGAAAGGTATAAAATTGGCTTAAGAATCACAAGATGAATGCATGCATTTATTTTCATTTGCTATATACTATGTGATGAATTGAACCTCAATGGCTATTAATCACCCTTATGCAATATAATTATAATGTTACAGACATAGTTGAGCCTTTTAGGCTAATGGATATTATTTTGGTACTCTATGCACAAATTAAGCCTTCACCATCACTTCTTTAGAACTAGATTTAATGAAAGCTTATTATTTTTGTTGTATGGTAGCATAGGATATTTGTTCATAAAACATATTTTTAGGCCTTATTCTATTAGTAAGCTTGGGTAGAGGAAATATACAAATTAGATTCCTTATAAGTTAGTTAGCTAGTTTATCCTTTCATCACGAGAGGATTATAAGCAAATATAACTTTCCCATCTTTTGCAAATTATTTTGAGGAAATTGAATGAAACATTTTCTTTCTTATTTGATATCTTCTTTTTTTTCCATATAAATGAGCATTCATTAATTAAAAATGTGATAGTTGAATTGAAATAGATTGATGAAAATCAAAAAGTGAATTTCATGTCATCATAATCGAGTGAAGATTGTGACAAATTCTTGTCAAATATACCTTTTGTTCATAATAAAATCCATATTAAGGGAAAAATAATAGGATTTAGTAAGGATAGCAACCAAACGCTTAATAAATCAATCTAAGTTTCTGATTTCAGCCCATTAATGTCCTTCAACCAAATGCCTCTTTGCTCTTTTATTTATGTTGTCTTAATTTCTCCTTTTGTCCCTTAATAAGTAAATAAAAATCATGTCTATAAAAATAATTTAGATTGAAAATTAAAAAAAAAAACCATCTTGTTTTTACGTTATAAAGTTAAAAGCAAATCACATGTAGGTCATTTAACTCATTTTCATAGTTAGAATTGGTAATGCTCATTTGGGCGTCCCTTCATTCTTAACCATATATTTTTAATAAAAAAAATTAAAGGATTGATGTAATTATAAAATTTGATAAATTTGGAATTAATAACATTTTTTATTAAAATTGGATAGAGGTTAAGAAACTCTTAACCTATATTAATTATACTTAACCAATAATATTTAACTTTCTTAATAGTATTAATATATTTTGGAAAATATAATTTTTGTATAAATGTTTATGTTGATCAAAATTTTATTCTATTTAAGTTGTTGAACTTCTATTGTTTTATTCTATTGAGATATTTTGTAGGTTGCTTTTGTTTCTTTTTTTAACGTCATTCTTATAAAAAGAATAATCATTTTATATAAATATTAAAATAAAAAAATAAATAGGAGAAAAATTACTATTTTTTAAAATAAAATTTAGCTTTGTCTTTTTAATTGTCAATGCAAAAAACCTTTTTGATAAAGATAATTATTCATTGGTAACCACTCTTAATCATAAATAATCAACATTACAATTAATAGTAGATTGGTGTAATTAAACGGTTAAAAATAAATTGAATTTCTTTTAGAATTAGACAAGAGAGGTTAGATTAAAAATATTCCTTAACCAATATCAATTTTAGTTAATTTGTGCTTACCTCTCCTTACAAACTAGAAGAAACTATACAATACAAATGGTATTGAAGATATATAGCTTAATTGCAAAATACAAATATATAGAAGAGTTATAATTTAATATTCCATTTAACCTAATCATCTTAGACTAAACACTTTTTCTAATCCTTGATGGATCACATTAGTATCAATTTAAACCTCACCTCAACTTCAATATCAATATGGTCCTTTACTCTTACAAAAGTGTTTTAATGTAATCCTTATGTTAATTTATCTATCAAATCATTAGTAGAAGTTGACAAGGCTTTGTATATTATGTTCTATCTCTCCAAATCATATTCTTCATCAAAATAACATTTCCATCACTACATAAATAGCAGTATCCAAAACATACGTTTGTCTTTTTTTGTTCATTGTGCAAAAACTTCAAAATATTATGCAGACAGAAATTTCAAAATAGTCATTCATAGATAGCTATAAGTAAACCATGTTTTTTTTCTTGCCAACAACCTCATGAACTAACTTAAATTCTCCCTATAGTTCACTACATGGTACCAGTATAAGTATTCTTGACAAATCAAAACACCGTTAGAGCTTTTTATCTACTCAAAACTTTAAACCTAAAATAGAGCACATTGTTTCTTGGATTTTGTAACTAAAATATGAAATAACATTAATAAATTACCATGAACCTAACTTTTATGGTATGTTTAAGAGTTAGAGGGAGGGGAAGATAATGGGAAAAATGGAGGAGAGGGAAAGAGAAGAGAATTAAGTGTATAGTTATACTTTCTTTCCGTGTCCAAAATTATATGGGAATAGACAATAGAGATGTTATGCCCAAATTTTTTTACAAAATTTCAATGGCTTAGAGAAAGCTTTCTCAATTGAAAAAAGAAAAAGCCGAAACTTGTAGGCGTTATCCATTTCTTCTTCCTTGGCATAGCGACATAAGTAGTCAAGGAGTAGATTCACCAAGGTTGAGCTAAAATATGCAGGCCTAAGCTCGATCAAAGTAGTTACGTATTCCCCTTATTTTTTTTAAGCTCTACTTTTGACCATTGACTAGGTAAATGGTGTCGACTAGCATGTCATAATTGTCCACTTAGGTAAGTGGGGACATAATGGTGTGGGAGCCTAATTTCTAGGCTTATGGCTTATAAATATAAGAAGAGTAACAAGGCAAGGAGCTTTTTTTTCCTTTTATTTGATGCAAAAAAACATGTCAAAAATACTAGATGCACTCTGTGTACATTTTCTAGCACTTTGCTAATTTTTATCCTTCATAGTGATATTGGCTGTGCAATTAGGCGATTCAACTAGGAGATTCTACCTTTCACCTCACATGAGTAGTGGAATAGGATTCTAGAACTTTCAAAGGACATTTTGATGCACTTCCATCCTCAAAGAAAGTTCAACCAAGTGATTGGATGGATGGTTTTTTAAAATTGCTTTCCTTCATGGAATCCTTGCACACTATTTATGTTTACAAATTGTATACATTTTTACAATAAAACTCATCACGCTCACATTATCATTGTCAATTAAGACTCTATCAATATAATGTGTACTCAAATCCTACATTATACTATAATTAATAAAACTGCTTCAATTTCACTTTTGACTATAATTTTAATTGGTTAAAATAGGAGAGTTAAATTAAAATATATAATTAACTAGCATATAATTTTTCAAATTTACCTATTTTTTAAAAAATTAATTTATTAATATTTTTTATGATTAAAAAATATTTTCAAAAAAATATGTCTATCCAAAATTTTTTCTATAAAATATTTTCTCTTATTTAAAAAAAATCTCTATAAAAAATGATACCACAAGTTAACATAAAATAATATTATAATGACCTAACTTGCCTTCACTTTAAAACTAAAGTTAAAGCTAAAGCTAATATGGATAGATAAAAAAAAAGGATAAATGCATATGAGGAAATAAATATAAATTATAATTGTTAGGTCTAATTATTATCAATAAAAAATAAATTTATTTTTTTATTAGAAATTTTCACAATTATGATATACATTTTTCGCACACTAAATCACTTTCAAAAAATATAAATAATGTATTTATTTAAATGTAAATGATAATAAAATATTGTGAAGGTAAATATAAATGTAAATTAAAGAATTAAATAGAGTTAAAAAATTTTAAATTTAGTAGATAACCATCCAAAACCACATAATTTGGAGGAATACAAAGTATTGAGGAGTAGAGGATTTAGGAAAGTTAGCTATAAATTCTCATTTCATTTCCCTCCTTACACAAAACTTTCAAACAAAGAAAAGAATATCTCATATTCTTCATTTTTCTTTCCTTCCTGTCCATCTCCCTTCGTCCAAACAATCCATTAATTTCTAATCCACTACCCATTTCCTCTTCTTTCATTCCAGCAAGTTGCAGAGAAAACCATGAATGTTTTAATTTCTAATCCACTACCCACTTCCTCTTCTTTCATTCTAGCTGTGACAAGGAAATTCCAGAGAAAACCATGAATATGTTGTCGTCTTCTTCAACCTAGGAGTAACGAGAACCGTCATAAGAGAGTGAAATCTTCGTCTAGTTTCAACTTTTGGATGGTTAGTGGATGAGGTTTTTTCTTTTTTCAATTGAGAAATCTTTCTTCAACCTAGGCAACAGATTTATTATGGATGAGGTTTTACAATTGAGAATTGTAATTGATTTTCTGTAAACATTTTGAAATTTAATGATTGATCACATTTGATTTCAAACTCAATTTCAAATTTGATGCCAAAGCTGCAGGAACCCCATGAGTTGTAAGAAGACTTTTTACTGAGCTTATTTTTGCCCATCCTATACTAGATCTAAAAACTGAGTCTTTGACACATGATCCTATTTAGAGTGTTATGACAAACCCACAAATTGCGCCTTGATTAGGAATAACATAAAGGACTGTATTGATACTGTTGAGGACTAAATTGATACAAATCCCATCAATAAGGTACAAAAATAGGATTCTAGTCATCCATTTTATTATTAAAGTCGGAAGTATGAAAATCAAATTGCATCATTCAAGAACTAATTTTGTCAATAAACAAAGGTACGAGTAGTATTAGACTATTAGTCATTTAGTTAAACAAAAAATTTCAATATTCCCAGTCGTGCTTGAATTCACGTTGCCCGCCTAGTTGAATGGATCTACCAATCAACTACCAACAAAGGAAGCCCCAAAAACTGAAGCAAAAAATAAAATGATGGGGTTCTTGCCGATATTAGACAGGCACATATCATTTCAGCCTCCATATCTGTACTTCGCCATATATTGCAAATAAGAAATCAAGAAAATTTACGAGAAAATTCATACACCAGACACTACGACAGAGGAAAATTTTCCATGTTCATAAAATGCTGAACTAGCCGCTATGTTCAATACAGAAAATTATGTCCCCGTCTCATCTACCAATAAACAAAAATGAAATCCTAGAAGGCTGTCCTAATCTATCATCAGTTCTCAAAAACATGACAATCAAGGAGCAACCACGATCCGCCCAGCAACTTGGTCAAGATCCCTTTGACCACTAGGAGTGATTCTTCTCCCTGTGCAATACAGAAAAAGCAAATATAAGAAGATACTACACACAGGACGATAATGCGATCAACAAACACAGTTAACGCCAACTGATTTCAAAAGAAATGCCAGGTCTTTCACATGTTAAAACAATACATGTTCATTCGCAGGAGAGCAAGAGAGTACAAAATAGCAACAGAAAAAATGAGGATAAATATGAGTAAGTTTCATTAATTTTGGTGCGCAATAAACAGTGGAACACAACTTACCCTTAGAGATCAATCTCAATGATGTTCATGGTCTGGCAATAGATCCGTTGCTCTTGCAGAAATGTAGGGGACGGCTTCCATCCCTATGGCTCCCACCATAGATCCTACTAAAGGCACCAACACCAAGACCACCTCTCAAGTAGATCTTTCTTGCCATAGAGGCCGTAATCATGATTGACTCAAATTAACCCACCAATAAAAAAATGCACCATATCCAGAAGAGAGGAAGTGCAATGCGGGCATGCAAACCACAAATTCATGCTCCTTGGACAAACAAGCATACTGAGGGAGGTATAGAAAACTCACCAGCTCTAACATAATACCAGTGATCAAATGGAGCCAGTTGTTTAAATCATATGCTGTCTTTACAAGATCGTCCACTCAGGAAGCTCCCCCTGTTGAAGAACCATGTAGAAATTATAATCATGAAAGAAGCAACGGCTTTCAGTTGGAATTCACAAGATATTACCACGCACTAAAGAATTTATGCACAATATCAATTGATACTCGTACAAACAACGACAATGGCAGTGCCATGAATGCGTGACTAAAATGTTCTTAAAATATTAATCAACAGCAAGAACAAATATCAGCAACGTCAAAGTAAGGAATCACTCTGGAGTGGAAGATTTGAGGCATTAAATACCCTATTGTAAGTGCACCAAAATAAGTTTTTCACACTTCTACTGTTTCTAAATTGTAACGGTCCGCGTACAATAAGCGACTTTTTTTTTTTTTTTGGGGGGGGGGGGTTAGTTATGAATGAATATCACTCAAAGCAGCATCAGTTCGAAACAAATTGAATAGATAATTAGATATTGTTTTAAAATATAAAACTCAGACCTATAATGAAACCCAAAATTGCCAACAACCAAAACCACAGCAACTCAGAGAAATATTGATACGGAAAGCGACATGAACTGTCATAACAGTTGATATTGGAAATTCAGAGAACAGACTAAATTTAAACTACCAAAAAGCCCAGTAAGACAGCTAGAATAAAATGAATTCGTCAAAATGCAGAATGCAGTAGAACAATAAATACACCGGAGGCGAATGAAATCTAATGAAAAACTTAATAAAAAAAACACCTTTTACTGTTTTTTCAGAGAAGAATGGTGAATTTAACCAGTGGGAGGATTACCTACAATTTCTTCTACTTTCGGTGGAAACAAACAAAGGATTTTACCTTGCCAGAACGCTTAAGGTAAGCAGAGTAAGCCTTCACAAACTCGTGAGGCGAAACGTCCTTCACTGGCATACCAGCAGTCATGGTTCAATCAGAAATCGCAGCAGGGAATCTTCAGCTGATGCCAATCTCAGTCCCGAATGAACCAAAGTTGGTCTTTTGGCTGGATTTTTTTTCTTGTAGTTTATGCAATACAATTTAGGCAATAGGCAATCTCAATTACGGTTTTCCAGCTTTCTCTCACCTCCCTCCGCCCCGGCTTTTCCGTTTAGCGGGCATCGTTATCCTGGAAAAAAAAAAAACCTTCAAGCCCGTGGTGATTTAGAACGGAGCTGCCCATATAGAATGACAGCTCTAAAAAAAAAATACTATAAAATTATTGAAGGCCAAAAAAATATAGAAAAGGAAATTATAAATTAAGGTTCTGGTGTAAGTAACTAATAAATTTTGGTGTAAGCAATTAATAAACTAATTGATAGATGTTAATAGTTGATAAATTTACTTATTATATTAGACAATGTTTAGTAAAAGTAAATATTAAACTAGGTAAAAATAAAATGACATAAAAATACATTAATATGAAAAGATATAAATTAAAATAATTCATATTTATTTTGATATTAAATCATATTAATATAATTAAAATATTTATAATAAGAATATTTTAAAAAAAATTAAAATAAAAATATGTTTTAAGTGTGAGTGTGAGGGGTATAAGGTAAGGGAGTATCCAAAAGATCTCTTTAGCCAATAAGTTAGCTACTCACTCTCTCAATGAAACATTCTGAACCCTCCATCTATGAATCCTTCAAGAAATCTACTAATGCCTTCACGAAGTGTTGGAATAACCAACCAAGAGAAAAGAACTACTAGAAGTCAATCAAGAGTTTACACATTGACACATCAAAAGGTTTAAGCCTCTAATGTAATAATAACATGTACTCTTAAAATTGTTTGATGTGTGTTTGTAAACATGTTATGCTCATTGATTTTAATTTGTTATTGATGACTAATTATGATGTGATCTTAGGAATGGAGTCCAAGTATCATGTTTATATGGTTTGTTTTGAAAAGTTCATTTTTTCTTTTCAATAGAAGGTTCTCTATCTATTAAGTCTTAGGGGATAAGTTACTAGAAACTATTGGTTTAATCTCTAGTATCAAGGTCTAATGACTTGTTAAAAAAAGGTGTATTGCATATTCAAGATTTTAGCCAACCAATTCCAAATATCAATGGTTTTCCCATGGTACAAGAATTTCTTGATATGATTCTAAAGGAATTGCTTGGATTGCCACTTAACAAAGAAGTAAAGTTCCACATTGATCTAATAGTTAGCATTGAACATGTCTTTTTACCTCCTTATTAAGTAGCTTTAATGGAATTATAGGAGTTGAAATAATAACTAACAAATTTGGTAGATAAAGATTTTATTTGTCCTAATTCATTGCTTTAGAAAGCTCTGGTATTGTTTGTGAAAAAGAAGGATGAATCATTAAGATTATGTATTGATTATCATTAGTTGAACAAGGTCATAGTTAAGAACAAAGATTCCTCCCTTCGCATAAACAACCTATTCAACAAACTACAAGAAGTCAAACACTTTCTAAAGATAAACGTACATATGGGGCACTATCAATTGAAGATGTTTAAAGACAATATTGCGAAGATGACCTTTCAAACTTGATATAACCATATCGAGATCTTAGCCATGTCTTTCAGATTAATTAATGCCCTAATTATGTTTATGGACTTAATGAATTAGGTGTTTAGGCCTTTCTTAGACAAGTTTATGATTACCTTCATAGATGATATTCTGGTGCACTTAAAGAGTGAAGAAGAACATGCTAGGAACCTTAGAACTATGTTACAAAGCTCACAAAAGCATCAGTTGTATGCTAAATTTTTCAAGTGTGAATTTGAAACAACTAGTATGAAGCTTCTAAGATTGTGGTGTTGTAAGATAGAGTTTAGATGAATCCTTAAAAGGTAGAAGTTGTAGAAAATTAGTTAATACTTACACTTGTCACAAAAATTTAGAGTTTTCTTAGGTTAGTAAGGTATTACAAAAGATTTCTTAAGGATTTCTCCAACATACCTATGTTGTTCACCTGATTAACATAAAAAAGGTTAAGTTTAAATGGTTAAATATGTGTGAGGAAAGTCTCAAGGAGTTGAAGATGTGCTTAACATTCATATTGGCATTAGCCTTACCTTCAGGCACCAAAAGGTATATTGTGTATTGTGATACTTTTAGAATGGGCCTTAGATGTGTTTTAATGTAACATGATAAGGTGATGGCATATGCTTCTTGATAACTGAAGAAACATGAACAAAACTATTTAACTTATAATTTGGAAATATGAACATTAATTTTTGTTTTAAAGATTTAAAGACACTACTTACATGGGGAAACTTGTGAGATTTATACTGATTATAAAATCTTAAAATATATCTTTGAGTAAAAAGACTTGAATTTGAAGCAAAAGAAATGGATGAAACTTATCAAAGATTATAATCATTTGATCCTTTATTATCCAAGTAAAGCTAATGTGGTAACATATGCATTGAGTAGGAAATTGGCAGATAAGGTGAGGTAAGCATCTTCTAAAGGACAAGGAATATTGCTAGCCTTTATGATAATTCGTTTTATCATTATGGAGAGGATTAAGGATGCTTAAAAGATTAATTTAAGTTAGGTAGTTTTGGTAAAGGAAGCAATTAACATTGAGTGCCTACAATCAGAATTGGCTACTAATAACTAAGGAGTGATTCATCATAAAGGGCAAATTTAGGTTCCTACAAGTGAACAAAATAAGTTATGCATTAGGTTTATAGTTCATCATATATCATGCACCTTAGAATGGCTAACATATAACATGACTTGTAATATACCTTTTGGTAGACAAGCATGAAAAGAAATATGTTAAATTATTTAGTAAAGTAAAGTATCTTATATGTTAATAAGTGAAAGCATAACATCAATGTTTGGCTAAAATGCACTAACCACTTTCGATACCAAAATGAAAATAGGAAAGTGTCATGATGAACTTCTTAATGGGATTGCCAAGAATTTAGAAGGGATATGACTCTATATGGGCCACTATCAATAAATTAACCACATTAGCACTTTTTTTACCCATCAAGACCATTTTTTTAGTAATTTGGTATGCCTAGGTGTATCTTGATAAGATAGTACCCATACTTAAGACTCTAATGATGATTATGTTAAACAAAAGCATTTAATTTACATCCTTTTTTTAGCAATCATTCTAATAAACATTGAAGACCTAACATAATTTAGTATAACCTTTCACCTATAAATGGACAAATTATGGACTATTCAAATTTTAGAAGATATGCTCAAAGCATGCACCTTGGAGTTTAAAGGAATTTAGGACTATTGATTGAGTTTTCTTACAATAAAAACTACCATTAAGCATTTAGATAGTTCATTATGAGGCTTTATTTAACTAGAGGTATTGATCTCTAGTAAGATGATTCGAACTAGGAGAAGTAAAACTCTTAGGACTAAATTTAGTGATAAATGCTTTAAAGAAAGTTCAGATCATCTGAGATTGATCGAAGATATCTTAAAATAGACAAAAATTATATGCAAACAAAAGGAGAAGATAATTGGAGTTCCAAGAAGGGAACATGATGTTTTTAAAAGTTTCACCCATGAAATATATAATATGGTTTAGAAAAAAAAGGAAATTAGTACCTTGTTTAATTAGATCATTCTCAATTATTAATCATGTAAGAGTTATGGCTTATTGTTTGGAGTTACCCAACAATTTACAAGCCTTCCACCAGATATTCCATGTTTTTATGCTCAAAAATTACCTACTAGATGAATCTTGTATGATCCTGGAAGAACCCTTACTACTAAACTTGAAGATCAACTAATTGAAACTTTGGATTATCAAATTTAAAAATTGAAGTCCAAAAAGGTACCATTTATGAAAGTTCATTGGGAACATCATGTAATAGAAAAAGCTACATGGGAATTAAAGCTAGATATATGGCAAAAATATTGGTAACTTTTTAGTGAGTTCCGAGTTTAACATTGATATATTCTTGTAAAGTTATTAGATTATGAAATCCTAAGAATTTGAGGATGAATTCTTTTGAAAAGGGAAGTATTATTATATCCCCTCTAAAATTTTAAAACTTTATTTTATTTTGAGAATGAAGTAGTTAATTATCATAACAATAATTAGAATAGAATTTCATAAGAAATGGATAAATTATAGTAAGGAAATGTTAGATGAGAAATTAGGTAAAAGAGAATTAAATAGTCAAATCAAATTCTAAAATGAGAATTTTGTGTGAATTAGTTAAGAAAAAAGCAAAAGAAATGAAATCTTTAAAGGTTAGATGTATTTAGAGATAAGTAATTGAATATGGAGGAGATTTTAGGTACTTTGCCATTTTTCCCTTGCCTTTATTTCCATTTTTTATCCTTAAACTTCAATCCACATCCCCTAATCCTTCATTTTTCCCTAAAATCAACATCTCCTCCTTATTTTATTTAACTTTTTCTTCTTCTTTTTCTTCCTCCTTTTCAATCAAGCTAAGATGAACCAATACTCATTAATTTTTTCACATAATCAAGGTGAGATCTCTATCATTGTTATATTCTTTTTCATTTTCTTTAGGTTGAGGTGATTTGAACATTTTAGCTTAAAAGGGAAAATATGAACCTTAACCTTAAATTTCATAACTTTGAATGATTAGGAACAACCAAATCTCCATCTTAACCTTCAAATATCTCCTTCATATAAGGTAAGTTAACATTTTAGCTTAACTTTTAATATTAAATAAAATTTTGTTTAGTTTAAGGAAAATTCACTAGGTTTTTTATGACTATATAAAAAAAAGAATTGATTGTAATGTTTGACTTAAGATTGTTATTGAATTTGACATAAATGAGGTGATATGAATTTGTATCAATGACTGAGTAAAGTTTAGTAGTTTAATAAATAAATTTTTGCATGAATTTATTATAATATGAACAATGAAATCGCTTGTTAATCTGTAAAAACTTAGGTTATAGTTAACTATGCCTTATAATATATATTTTAAGCAAATATAGTTAATTATGTTATTAAGTAATTCATCTCTGCCACCTTATAGTCAATTATGCACTTGTAAATTGCCCTCTACTACAGTATAGTCGATTATGTGCCTAAGGATTTGCCTTTTGACCTTTGTAGTTGATATAGTTGAATATATGCCTGCAAGGTTACTTTCAAGCCATGCATAGTCAATTACATAATTAATTATATAGCAAGAAAATTTATCTTTGGACTTTTTTATCGTTAACTACATAGTCAATTATGCTTAATTAGGTTTGATCCTTGGAATAACATAGTCAACTATATAATCGACTATACCATTTAAAATCACATATATCGTGACATATAAAGATTCAACTAAATCATTATAAATAAGATTGAATGGTGAAAGAGATGAGAAATAAAGATGTGTAAAAATGTATATAAATGTTATTTAATTTAATTATCATAAATAAGATTAAATATGTTAAGTTTCATGAGGATTGAGATAAGGGCAATTTAATATGCGTGATAATTAAACACTAAATCTGGTGACAACTTGTGAGTGATAAGACTAATTTGGAGAGATAAGGATAGGTTTGTAAAGGATAGGGATGAATGTAAATCACAAATAGATGTATTAGTCTTCTTTTCTTTATTATCATTACATTTTGTGTGAGGTGGATTAGATATGAATATACTTGAGTAATGATACAAATATGTACGTGTAATCATATGGTTGGCATGTCAATGTTAATAAGAATTATATTGTGAATTATGTGGTTAAAGTACTCAAGTACAAATGAGGGTAAATTTAGTTAGTAGACTTATATTAAATTTTCAAATTAATTATGCTCAAATGCTTACTCATTAATCCTTGTACTTTATCCTTTTATGTTTTTATTTTACAAATTTGCAAGTCAAGCCTTCTCCATCACCATGTCAGAGCTAAACATTTATAAGTTTCTCTAGTATGGCTATAGGCAATAGTAAATAGTCTGAACATAGATAGGTATTTTGGGCCTTGGGATGTATAAAAAATAGAGGTAGCAAAATCTAAACTCTTCTTTGTTATAGCTAACCAACCTAGCTTATCCTCAAATTAGAGTGGATTATAAACAAGCCTAACTCCTCTTGATTGTAGGATATTTTGATGAATGAAATTCATTATCTTTTTGTACTATATTTTTATTTTTCTTTATTTAATTCATGCATGCTTAAGTAAATTAGTAAGGGAAACATGTTAGGTGAATGAAAACTAGGTGAACATGTTTTACATCGATTATGATTAGAGTTGGATTATAATAAAATAAGTAAGAACTTAAGTTATTGTTGATTAAAGAAGTATCATTAGCTATACTTGAGAAGTCATCATATTCTTCATAATATGAGATACTTGTTCTTAAAGGAAATAAAGAACTCATGTATGAATGCAATAAACAAAATTTACTATTATATACTTGAAATATCTTTTGTAATAAATTATTTACTTCATACATTTAAAACTTTATATCAAAATTATATTGCATATTTTCATAGTATCTTTTTCACTCCTTTTTATTTAACTCTATGATCATAATTGCAACTATAACAAACAAGAAATATTTTTGAAATATTTACTCTATTTTGGTAAAGATTCATCAATAAAATTTTAAAATCATTAATACTTCTAAATTTTAAATATACAGAACTACAATTAAGTAAAACACTGAAGATTGAGTAGGATGTAAGATAATAAGAACTAAATAAGAAATAGTTACTCTATAAAATGTTTGTAAAAGTTATAAGTGAATTTGTGCCCTTTTTAATTTAACATTTTCAAGATGATCATGAATTGGAATTTTATTAAATAAAAAGTGCTTATGACATCTATATGCTTTAAACAAAATTTAATATTTTAAAAGTAAAATTTTATTGTGTACAAATATCTTATAGAGGTGTCTTATATTTCTTAGACATTTACACTCATAATTACTTCCAATCATACTTTCTAGCAAATAATAATTTGATATGTAATACTATACTTCTAGTATTTTATACAAGTTTAGAAATAATTTTTAATGCATTTTGAACCACCAAATTTAAAAAAGCATGTGTATCTAAGAAAAAAATTGAGCATTCAAAATAAGATTTAAAAGTGGAATTAAAATTCTAATAACATAAGTAATAGCAAATGCATTATAAAAAATAATTGAAAATATTTTATTTAATATCATATACTTACTACAAATATTTATTATTATAAAAATTAATAGTTGATGCATTATATGGTAGTAAAATTGGTTTAAAACAAGTAATTTTTTTTTATGTAAAACAAATTTATCATCAATATAATAGGTGATTATACAAACATAGCCTATTTGAAAAAGTGATTATCATGCCCCTAGAATTTAAAATTAACTTATTTATTTGTTTACTTATTTACCTATTTACTTATATATGTTTAATTATAAATTTATTCATTATTTTTTTATTGTTTTGTTTTTTTTTTCCAATGGCATAATTGGAATCCTAGGAATTTCTAAGAGAGGAAAGGAGTAAATTGGTTATAAGAATTAATATGAAAAAAATTGAAATAATAAATATGTTGAAAGATTTTAATAAAGGATAATCTAAAATAATGGGAGCCAAATATAAATAAGGATGAGAATGTAAGTACAAAGAAGATTTAAGATCTTATTTTCTAAATTGCTTCTAAAGTTGCTACCTGAATGTTAATGTGTGTGTCCCAGGAGCCCATCATAAGATAATTGTAATAACACACAATGTATTATATTTTATTTTAGGCAATACAATTATTTTATTTTATTTTATTTTATTTTAATATTTACACAATTTATAACTTAATATAATAATTATCCTTGGAATAGTTCTATTATTCTTAAAATGTCCATAATCAAATATTATTATAAAAGGGATAACAATAATACATTAAGACTACCATGTATGGTGACTAATGATTATGAATCATGGATATATAATATCAAGTTAATACATGGATACATTATTAGTGAATAGATATACTGGATTAACTCGTTGTGAGAATATTATATGGATTCTTATGTATTATTAGCTATTCTCATGTGATTATAATACACGTAATCCTTTAACTAAAAGTCATCACAGTTCTTGACATGAGGGGTCACATACTTTAATGCCACCCTATATTGCCTTTAATCAGAATGATATGTAAGGTGTTAATTGTGTATGTCACAAATCATGTAGAGGAATATAAATGAAGTAAATGAGATTTTCTTCCTCCTGTATAAAAAAATGATATCCTTGGTCTCTTTAATTGAGTGTAACTTAGAAATGCATAGTTGTGATCAAATGGATTAATATGTAATATTAATTATTTGTTTAAATTAATCTACTCAGTATTAAGAAATATGAATTAAACATTAACGAGGATGACACACTCCATACTTCTAGTTCAATTTGGATATTATTACAAAAGGGATTGTATTGCAAAGCATTGATCACATATTAAATAGATGTTGAATCACAGACATTCTTATTATTTAGGGTGATAGTGATATATTATTAGATAACGCTCACTATCTATGGTCCATTAATGGATCATTACCAATATAGTAAGAACTTATAAAGTCATACAAAAAGAGTAAGAATGAGATAGTAATTAATTAGTTTTTAATTAGACTAAAACCTATTAATTAGGCTTATTATTTTGTATATATATTATCAAAGTAATAATATATATCACGTAATATATTATATTATATTATATTAAAGTAATATCAGATAATTATATCATTTGATATTAAATAATATTATTATGAGATAATATTATTATCTAATAATATTAGATAATTATATTATAAGATAAAGTTATTATTTAATAATATTTAGTTATTAATATTAAAGTAATATTAGATAACAAATGGATAAGTTCTATCTCTCCTCACTCTCACCATATTAGAGATAAGGTATTAGTAGTTGAATGGAATTAAAATTAGATGCGGTTTTCCTAATAAGACTAGGAAAGAGGTGTGCCTTTAGCTTTATAAAAAAGGCATGAAGGCATCATTGTTTGATGAAGAAAACAAATAAAATCACCACTAGCAAAAATTGCATAAAAACCTTACTAAGACTACACTAAACCCTACTCTTTTGTATAATAGATGGATCCTAGCAGATTCATGGAAGTTAAGAAGTCATCATTTGCTTTATGTGCATATTGTAAAGGAACCATCATTCGATTGTGCTATTGATTTGGATTTACACTTCAAAAGGTAATATTTATTTCTTAATTTATGTCCTTACGTATTGATCCATGGGAAGGCTTCGCATTACATAATTTTGAAAAATTTATTTTTCGTTCTATTACATGGTATATGTGAAACCTAACAGTGAATATATTCCTCAAATTAGCAAATTTCCCCTATTCTTTTCCTCAAACTCTAGCTTCTCTTTCTTTTTATCCTTTTTTTCTCCATTTAAGGCAAAAGTCATTAACATAACTTTACTCACCTTTTTTATCTCTTATTCAAATGAACAAGGTAATAAACTTTATTCTTCCATCCCTATAAAGATTTTCTTCTACTCCTTTAGAAGTAGGAAGATTTAGATATATTGGTTTAAAAGGAATTTTGAAAAACCCTAACTCCAAATCTTGATCTTTGAGTGGTTAAAAGTAAGTAGTTATGATTTCCCATCATCTAACGTCCCCTCCACACAAGATGAGTTGTATCCCACTTAGGCTTTTACTTAAGTCCATCATTTTGTTTAAAATTAGAAAGTTATAGAGTTTTAAAGGATTTTGTAGAAAATGCTAACTTATTCATAAGATTGAGTTATATTTAGATGGATCTTGCTAAATGGAAGTAGTTATTATGAGTTTTGATAGGTTGGTAATAAGATTAAATGACAAGTGTAATTTTTATGGGGTTGAAAGACTCGAATAAATAGTGATTTTGTAGGAAAATTTGTAAATTGAGACATAGTAGTTGACTATGCTTATTAATGTTGCCTTCTGAACAAACATAATAGACCATTCTTGACCAAAGTTGCTCTCTAGGTTCATGTAGTCGACTATATAGTTTTGGTGTCAAAGTTGCTCTTTAGAGATGTAAAGGCTAACTAACTTGTATTATTTCCTTATCTTTGTTTATGCCATTTAAGGAAATACCCCATTTAGATTCAAGTAAAATATCAAAAAATGAAAACTCTATAGAATAAAAATCTAGATTTTGAATTTTAGTTCAAAATGATGAATTTTCATAATATTATCATTTTCCACCTCATTAAAAAGCCATGTAAATATTTCTAAAAATTCATTAAAAATTAGATTTAGATTAAGTTATTTTAAATTTAACTAAAAATAATATTTTTCTTTTTCAAATAATATATGTTTTATATAGCTCCTTGTATAAATATTCCAAATTCAAGAAAATTTTTAGAAAATTTTGGACAACAAGGCAGACAAAAATGAAACTATTATCAAAGCTTTTAGTAAGTTAAATGAAAATATAAAACATGTTAAGGCTTTTAATTAGGCTTTAAAATGACAATGATGCAGAGACAAGTAAGATAATCCTAAGTTTATATTAAATTTATCTACTTGTCTATTATATGATAGTGTCTAAACTGTCTGTTAATGGTAAGGTTGTTATATGTTTGATTCATAAGTGTTACATAATATTAGGTGCTATATTCATTTTGTATGAAAATTTAAACAATTTATTATATTGATATACCATTTGAGACCTTATTTACATTTGAATATGTGAGTACTATTATTATTGTTATGACAATGTCATTAAAGCTCTAGTTGAAACACTTACACAGTTATGGTAAATGATTCATTGAATGTGCTTGATGATACATATATATGCATTTGCATTGTTGTATGCGTGTATGTGTACTATGACCTTATTGCACCAAATTCATATGCCCATTTATAAGGGAATAATGTTGACCCTAAAGAAACAAGATTAGGGTTATAAGGAATAATGTTGAAGGAAGTCAAAAGGAGATTTACTTGCTTTTTTATGTTACTATTATGCTATGAAATGTTATGATTAAATTGTGAAACTATTAGAATGAAATGAGATAACTTACAATTTAATCGTTTATATGAGTGAAATAATGTAGAAATAGATAACTAGACTTTGATTAGGTTCTAACATACAACATGCACACATAGATTATTCAATAAACCAATTATTTTCCTAAATTACCCTTGTCTTTTCCTCGAGAAAAATAAGAGGCATGCTAATTCTCATGTAAAATTTAGATGTTATTTCTTATACAAGTATATTGTGAGTTTTATTTTGAAATATGATCAAGATTTAATTTATTTCCATTAAGTGCTATTTGCTTATTGAGTTTCAAGAAAACTCACTTCTTTTTTGTTCTTTTCTTTTTTTTTAGGACTCTTCTCCCTTTAAGTACCTAGTTACTAACAAATGGATTAGAAGTAGGCCCACTTAAGGACTTCGACTCTAAGATAGGGCTAAGATAGTTGAGATAATCCTATGTGACAATTCATCAATGCATTTTATAATGATTTTGGAAATCACATATTTTAATTTGAAATCATGGCATGATTGCATACAATACCTTGCATTAGAAGTATTTAGGAAAATTTGGTAGTTTATCATTCTTAGTAGCTTCCTACATGGGTCACATTCCTTAGGAATGGATCATGACAATAATGTCCAAATATAGGATATATTAGATATAAGTGTAATTCTACCTTTTGAATTAAAAAAAATTGGCAAAAGCCATTTGCTTTACTTCAAAAATGTTTATTCAATTTATTAACATTAGTGTTCCTACTTATATTATGCTATTAAGGATTAAAATATTAAAGAAACTCATTTAATTTCCAATAACTAGCTAAGCTAAAAGGCATTTTAGCATGAAAAATATATTTACACAATTTATACTCACAATTACATTGAATAAGTATGTTAGAATTTTAGCTTGGAACACTGATAATATTCATTTGTTTATAATGATATCTCATTATATTAGTACTATTATAATTATCATAAGATTTTAAACAATATTTATTAAATGTTTTAGCTACAACATTTACTTTTTTAGATCAAAATTGTTCCATATTTCAAAAAAAAATTATCTTTTTGAAAATCAAATAGGGATATGGGAACATTTACATTTTTACAACTATAAGCATGTTGCAAAGAGGAGAGATATTGAAGACTAAAGGAAGTGAATGTAAATTTAGGCATGCTTGAAGGTGTATTTGTAAAATTATTATTTGAAAAATTAATAGTTATATTTTTTAAAAAAATTTAGTTATAAAAATAATTTTGCATATTATTAAGATTGTTCAAATCCATAATTAAAATTTATAAATAATATAAAAATAAGATTACTAATATTAAAACTAATACAAATAATAAATATTATATTAATTAAAATACTATAAACTTTGAAGCATACGAAACTTAATAAGAAATATAAAATTATCTGTTAAGACTAGAGAGAGTTGAAGAATGTTACCAATGTTTTCTTGTATTTGTAGAGAAATGCAAAAGTAATAAAATTTCAAAAATTATGAGAGATTGAAGAGAGAGAAAAAAATGAAAAATTGCTATGTGAATTTAGTTTGATTGAGGTAAATACCTATAATAGTATGAAAATAAAAAATTTATATATTTATATAGTTTAACTTTTGAGCAATGGTTTACTGTTAGTGTGTCATTGCTAAGCAATTAAAAAAGCATAAAACTAGCAAAGTTGTAATAACATATGAACTATGGAATGGACACAATGTAACTAATATCTATTAACTATTAAATTAGTGCAACATAAAGTAACCTATTAGCTTTTTTGAAAACTAGTTGGTAATTTTATTATTTTCATTTAATTTAATTTTCTAAAAATTTTAGTAAATTTTAGTTTAATTTTTCATATCTATTAATTTTTAATTTATTAATATTGTAATATTAATAATTTATCATTTAAATTAATATATTACTTGTTTAATTATAATAATTATTTTATTTATATTTAGTTTTAGAGATTATTTTGTGTAACTATTATTCTAATAGTGTTAAATTTTCATGATAATAATATTTTCATATAGTTTTTATTTAATGTTTAATTTTAATGTATTTATTTAATGTAATAAACTTGTGTAATATATCTTAACAATATTAAATATATAAATTTATTTACTTTAACATTAAAATATTTATATATTAATATATATTAAAATTAAAATTTTAATTTTAATATATATACACACATATAAACATATTAATCAATTGATCATTTATCATTTATTATATACTAACAAGTTAATGAACTAATATAATAATTCGATAAGTTAATACTTATTAGTCGTAATCCCTTATAGGGTAGATTATTATTATCATTTTTCGTATCATTTCTGGTCTTAGTCGAGATAAAATTATATTAATTTCAAACTTCTTAAACTAAACTTGTTTTGACACCTCTAGTTAGTATTAATATTGTTTCATTACATAAAGGATGATCAATAATATTTCCATGCAACATAATGGGAACTCACCTTTAATTTTTGCAAATGATTTGGAAAATCGGATGCTTTTATCCTATTTAAAATTTAGAAGTATACAAATCATTTAGACTATTGTTTATTTCATCTTGTTTGCACTTACTATCATAACTTTCATTATAACTTTTTAACTAAGTATACTTGATAAAATAACATTGTTTACATTCTCTGAAACATTTAACGTTGAGGTAACCATAGCTAGGTTCTAAAAAACAATCATAAAATCAATTATTGCATTAACATACCTTACAAGCAATAATCCATCAATTGAGTTAAAAATTTCACCACATGCAATAGTGTAGCCAAGATTAACCAAAAGAACTTCCCTAACAATCAAATTGATTCACAAGCATCATGGCATTATGGTACTCTTTGAGATATTTTTTAATGCTTTGAACCACGAATTAGTGTTCATGCTCTTTTGATTTTCCTAGTTGTTACTTCTAAATACATTGCATGATAGTTTGTAGTTCCAATCAATGTTTTAAAATCTAGCTTGACCATTGACTTTATGAGATGACTAGGCTAAGGTCAGATTGGTTCAATATATTAAATCAAATGATTAAATCAATTAACATAATATTATATATAACAATAAAATATATGTTATAGAATAAAAATTAAATCTATAGTTATCATCATATAATACATAAAGACCTTTAAAATAAAAAAATAACATGGATGTTATAAATGTTATTATAATTATTAAATTCAATATCTAATATAAATTTACAATAAATGAAAATTATGAACTAAAATTGATTTTAAATTTTTAATTAATCTTAACCACTATTACAAGAGTGAAATCTTAAAGGTCACAAAATGATTTCTTTTTGGTAAAGAACTCAGATAGAAGAGTTTGTAAGGATTGCAAAATGATTCCAAGGGAAAGCCTTACTATACAAAATAGGGTCTTGGTCCTTGATGCTTATAAGGCACGTAATCAGAAAAATATGATAAGTTATAAATCTCATAATTAAATATTGATAGCTCAAAAGTGAGAAATAGATGACTTTTAAGAGAATATTATTAGAAAAAGGTAATTGGGAAGCACAAGGAAGTGCCAACCATATATGGGATAAGATGGCTAAAAGGGTTAAGATGATTATAGTCTTAGGTGAATCAAAAGGTTTTGAATCGAGAAATAAAGAATCTTGATTGTGGAGCGAAAGTGTGCAGGAAAAAGTTAAAACCAAAAAGGATTATTTTAAGCTCTTACATATGAATAATGATGCTGAAAATTATGAAAGGTATCAAGCATTAAGAATGAGACCAAGAAGGTAGTGAATGAGGCACAATCTAAAACTTTTAAAGAGTTTTACTGAGAATTAAGGACAAAGAATGAAAAATGAAAGATTTATAAGCTTGCCAAAAATAGGAAAAGGAAGTCAAAAGATTTAGACCAAGTAAGTGTATTAAGAATGAAGAAGAATAAGTTTTGCTCATAGATGAGGATATTAAAGACAGATGGGAGAAGTAATTTTATAAATTTTTCAATGATGGGCAAAGATTGACTTAGGACAAGGAAGGATTAGAAATCCAAGAGGATGAATAAAATTTTGCTTATTATCACAAGATTCGAGTTAGAGAGGTAAAAGAAGCTCTTAAGGGAATGGATAATGATAAAGTCATTAGTCCTAATGATATTTCTATTGAAATTTGAAAATATTTAGGAGAATAGTATATCTTTTAGCTTACTAAGCTATTTAATAAGATTTTGAGGTCTAAGAAAATGCTAGATGAGTGAAGAGGAGCATTTTAGTGTCTATATGTAAGAACAAAAGATATATCTAAAATTGTGCAAACTATCCAATGATAAAACTTATGTGCCATACTATAAAATTATGGGAAAAGGTGATTGAGCATAGATTAAGAGATGAAATTAAGATTGCAAAGAATCAATTTGGATTTATGTTAAGAAAGTCTATAACAGAGGCTATTTATTTTCTACAAGGGTTGATGGAAAGATATCAAAGTAAAAAAAAGAGACTTACATATGGTTTTCATTGATCTGAAAAAAGTCTATGATCAAGTACTAAGAGAACTGTTGTGGAAGGCTTTGGAAAAGAAAAGAGTTTATATAGCATATATCCAGGGTATATAGGAAATGTATAATAGGGTAACTACCAGTATAAGAACTCTTTAAAGTGAGATAAAAGACTTTACTATAAAGATAAGTCTATATTAAGGTTCAACCTTGAGTCCTTACTTGCTTAATTTGGTCTTGAATTTTCTTACTATGAACATACAAGAGACTATCCCTAAATATATACTATTTATGGATGATATAGTTCTGATTAAGGAATTAAGGGAAGAGGTTAATTATAAACTTGAGCTTTGGATATAGGCATTTGAATAAAAGGGTTTTTGTTTGAGCAAAAGCAAGATAGAGTACATGCATCGTAAATTTAACAAGAAATAAGATAGAAATGATTTGAAGGTAAGAATTAGAGAGCATGTCATACCACAAATATGTAAATTTAAGTATTTGGGGTCATTATTACAAAGGAGTGGAAAATTTAATAAATATATTACACACAGGATACAAGTTAGATAGTTAAAATGGAGAAATACATTAAATATTATTTACAATTATAAAGTATCTACCAAGCTTAAAAAGAAGTTCTATTAGACTGCTATACAACCAGTTATACGTTATGGTAGTGAATGTTAGGCTTTGAAGGAATAAGAAAGCAAAAAATGAGGGCAACAGAAATGAGAATATTAAGATAGATGTGTGGTCACATAAAAAAGCACAAGATACAAAATGAATACATACGAGGGAATATTGACATGATACTTATTGAGGAAAAGATGATAGAAAATTAATTAAGATAGTTTAGACATGTGCAAAAAAAGCCATTGGAGGTAATTGATTAAGATAGTTTGGACATGTGCAAAAAAAAGCCATTAGAGGTATTAGTGAGAAAAATTGATCACATAATTTTTAACTTTATGAAAAGAAGTTCAAAGAGGATATTAAGAGAAATTATGAAAAGAGATATCTGGGTGAATAATATCTCTAAAAATTTAGTTTCATATAAAGCCCAATGGTATCATGCGATCCATTTAGCTGATTTTACTTAGTGGGATAAGGCTTTATTATTATTATTGTTATTGTTGTTGAAAGTGTATAATATATTTAAATTTTTGGACTTAACATATGAATCATATCATATATTTTTTATAGTTTAATATGTATTTGAAAAAATAATAAGCATAACATGTGTAATATTTATGACTAATCATAACAAAATAGTACATAAATTATAATGTCATGTTAGTAAAGTTATAATATATTAAAACTTTTCCATACTATTAACAGGAGGTGTTGTTGGCTAACTAGTAAGGCATGTAAGGTGTTAACTTAAGGGAAAGTGGGTTTAACATTAGTTAGTGTTTCTTTATCCTTTTATCTTTTGCAAAAGTAAGTTTTGACTTGTGAATTAGATGAACCTAAGTTTCACGAGTTTTTAGAATTTTCCTAATTCTCACAGGTTAGATTTAAGTTAAATGCTTTAATAGATTTAAGATAAGAATTGGCCTATTAAATGTTTTAGGTCTGGGTTTAACTAGACAGGTTAGATCAAGTTTAAGAACACTAGTTCCAATTATGAGAAACACTGTTGAATTTACAAACATCACAACTAGATATGTGAAATTGGACGACATAGCACATATAGCTATGAAAATGGAAAGATAACTTAAAGGAAGAGTTCTTCAAGATGTGGGTAAAATTCAAGTTCTTCATAGAAGTTAATTAAAAATAAGTTTGAAAAGAAAGATGATAAAGTTGATGTCAAATACAAAGCTAAATCATCATCAAAAGCTAAAAGGGAAGATCTAAAAAGCAATGGCAAGATTGAAAATCTATAAAAGCATGGAAACATCAAATAGTTTAAATGTTTCGGGCATAAACATTATGCTAGTGAATGGGGGTGACGAAAGAAAATGGGGCAATAGAGTTTATAGGTGAATCTAATAAGGGGAAAATCAATGTCTATAAAAGAGGATAGTAAAGAAGTTAAAGGTGCTATTGAAAGAGATGCCTTGGTGACTAGAAGAGATTTGCATACACAAGCAAGAGAGGAGAATGAAAAGCAAAGAGAAAATATCTTTCATACAAGATGTCACATCAAGGAAAAGGTTAGTAATATAATTATTGATAATAGTAGCTGTGCCAATATTACTAGTAATATTTTGGTAGAAAAATTGAACTTACTCACTGTGAAACATCCCACTTCTTATAAATTGTTATAATTGATGATAATAGGGAGATAAATGTGTCAAAGTAAGTTCTAGTGTTTTCTATTAGTAAATATCAAGATAAAGTGTTATGTGATGTTGTACTTAAGCATGCCAATCATTTTTGTTAGGAAGGCTATGGCAATTTGATAAGCAAGTGACTTATGATGGGTTCTTGAAAAGGTATAGTTTTGTGATGAAAGGAAAAAATATAACTTTTGTATCTTTAACACTAATTAAATGAAAAATGCAAAAAAAAAAGAGGAAGAGAATGAGAGTAGAAAAAGAGTGATTGCAAAAAAATAGAGTAGGAAAAAAAGAGAAAAAGAAAGCCATAAATAGAAAAAAACTAAAGAAAAAGAAAGAAAAATAGTGTTGAGAGAAACGCAAAGGTAAGGAAAAGAAAATTTGAATGTATTTACAAAAGCAAGTAATTTAAGGAATGCTTTTCATGCTAACAAATCTAAAATTATTTTGCTAAGTACTATTGAGTCTGTTTTGTAGGAATTTGAAGGGATGCTTCCAAGAAAAATTCTAAGAAGATTACCACTTTTGAAAGGATTAGAGCATCAAAGAAAACAAGGTAATGTGGTGGTTAAGACTTTGTCTTATAGGTATACACTTATCTCTACTATAAATACAAAATTATTAGATTTTGAATACATTAAGGATTTGTATGTGAATGATTATGATTTTGCTAACATTTATGATACTTGTGAGAAAATGACTTTTGGAAAAATTTATGAGTATGATAGGTTTTTGTTTAAAGAAAATAAATTATGTGTGTCTAAAAGTTCTTTGAGGGATTTACTTGTTAAAGAAGCCCATAATTATGGTTTCAAAATAAAACATAGTTTGTATGAGTGGCTAGCTATACTATTTCATTTGACTAATGCATTAGTACTTTCATAAGATTAATCAATCATGTTTTATGTGCTTTCATTGGTAAGAAAAATGTATTTGAGCTTAGTGATTGGATTTAGTTGCATATGAGGATAGAAAGGCTTTTAACTTAACCGAGGACAAAGTTGCATCTAAGAAGAGATGGATTATTCCAATTGCTTGCAAGAATTAATGATATTGTTTACAGGTTATATCTTCATAGTGAGTAACTTTTAATGTTTCCAATCTTTCTCCTTTTAACATTGGTCTTGAAAATTCAAGGAGAAGTCTTTTAAAGACAAAAGGGAATGATAGAAATGTCTCTAAGGAACACATGAGCTTTTAAAGTGCTACATCATCATTAAGTCATGCAACATCATCCATGGCCTAATAAAATGTGGCCAACACATCCATTTTGAGTTTAGTTTATGTTATTTTAGTTAATTGAGAAACTTTAAAGCATTTTATATATGCTAAATGTGTTTATCCCATATTTAGATACCTTTATATTAGGTTTTTAATAGTGTTTAGTTCTAGGCCTATTTATGTCATTTTAACCCATTTTCATTAGGGTTTTTTAATAGATATATGAGAAGGCTTATTCTTCATTTTGACATAAGATAAAAAATCAAATTTGAGAACACAAGGCTACTATTTTTGAGAGTTTTCTCTCTTTCATTCTTGAATAAACTATTGGTCTTATCAAAAAATTCAACATTTATAGTGTTCTTCCATCATTCATCACTTCTACTCTACCTATTCTAAAGTATAGCATGAATATCTTTCTATTTTGATTTTTTTATGCTAAAATTTAAGATGATCCTTGATAATTCTAGCATTGTTCTTACCAAGTTTACATTTATTAATTGATGTGAAACTATTAAGAATGATGCCTTATGAACCCATGAACAAACTAGATTTTTAGCATATAAAAGAAAATAAAAATATAAAGATATTCATGCCACACTTTATAATAGGTTGAGAAGGAGTGATGAGTGATGGAAGAACATTACAAAGGTTGAATTCTTTTGGTAAGTCTAATAGTTCATTCAAGAACTAAAAAGAAAAAACATAACTAAAAAGAGAAGTTTAAAATCTAGTAGGCATGTGCTCACAAATTTGATTTCTTGTCTGTTGTCAAAGTGAGAAACAAGCATCCTCATATATTTCTTAAAAAACCTTAATGAAAATAGGCTAAAATGGCATAAATTGGCCCAAAACTAAACACTAAAAAAAGCAATATAAAGATGTCTAAAAATAGGTTGAACATATTTAGCATTTATAAAAGGCTCAAAATGCTTTAAAGCATCTCAACTAACTAATATAATAAACTAAACCCAAAATGTCATTAAAGCCAAAATGGAAATGTTAACAATATTTTATTGGATCGTAGATGTTATGGCATGACTTATGATGATGACATGATTTGATGATGATGTAGTTCCATAAAAGCTCTTTATGTTCCATGGGGACATTTCCATTAGTTACGATTTACTTATTTCATCTTTCTCTCTGTCTTTCTCACCTAATACACATACATATTTATGATTTTTAATAATCAATTTTAAAGTTAAAAATTTTATTTGTGGCATAATAAATACATAAAAATACATATTTAAATTTATATTAAAAGTTAATATTTAAGTTATCATAAATTATTTACTTTTAATTTTTTATTTTATTTGAGGTCTATTACAAATGTAAATTGTATTGATTTGATCTCTTAACAAATTTATAATTATTAATTTCATTATTTACATATTATTTATCTATTACTTTATACCTATGGTTTTAACCATTATTCTTAAACTTAATTTGGTCCAATCGATTCAATTGGCTGAACTAGATCACTTATAAATCAAATATGGTACTCACCTAAATTAGAATGATGTGAATTGAAGAAAATTTGTTAACCTAGTCACCTAAAATCAAGCTAGTTTGAAATAGACTGTCTCTTCATTAAAAAAATGAAAGGCAGAGTTGGCATAAGGGTGATTTGAACCCAAGCCAATGGATCCATAAAGCAATTATCTTACAATTGAAGTAACATATCAATTAACAATTAGATTACAAATATTAATAAATATATTACTATAGCATTATATATTTATGTTATCATATTATAAGTAATACATATTACACATCATATATTCATTATTTTTATAAATACATATTACACTTAAAAAATACAATATGATTCAATATTAAAATTCAATCTAAAAATTTGAATATCTAATGTGCTATAACTAGTCCTAAAAAAATTAAAATTTAATAAAATACTTATATAGTTTTGATCAAGATTAATCAAAGATTTGAAATCAATACAAATTTATTGTAATTTATAATTTTTACTTATTTCAAATTACATTGCATTTAATGATTATATCTATGATAAAAATTAATATTTATAATTTTTTATTTAAAATACCCTTATATTAAATGATGATAATAGTATATTTTAATTTTCTTTTATGATTAAACATAACATTTAGCCCCGATTTGTAAATGTGATAATTATTACATATCTCAAATTTCATAACTAGTATTATTGGTCCTCTTTTTTTTTTAATTTTGCTATAATTATTCATCCCTCTATTCACTTAACATGTTAAAATAAAAAAAATATTGAAGTTAATTGTTAAATAGCACCTTAGTAATATCAAATATGTGCTCATCTTTTAATTAGATTCTTTCTCTTTATTGTTTACTTTAATGTTACATGTGAAGGAAGAGATGAATAATTATAATAAAAATAAAAATAAAAGATTAATAGTGCTAGTTATAAAATTTAAGGAATGTAATAGTCATCACTTTTATAAATGAGGGATTAAATATTATGTTTACTCTTTTTTATATATGTCAACCAATTCAATCACTTGGTTTGATTAGTTGAACTAATCTAACTTTGAACCAATCATTTTACTAGATTAATGGCCAAACCTAATTTTACAATGTTGATCTTAACCATTTAACAAAAATATTGACGAAGGATCAAATTAATCAACTTATTATCTGTAAAGGATGAAATTGATACAAAATATATATGCGGGATGAAATTGATACAATTGAAATTAATGAAAGATCAAAATAAGAATTTAGTTTATCATATTTTTAGTCACAAGGCACAAAAATGACTCGTCAGTTCTTCATTTATATACAAATAAATGAAATTGAAACTTTTCTATGAAAAATATTTTGTTATCATAATAACAAATAGGTCTTTAGTTAAACTTTTATAAAAATCAATGGCAAAAAAAAGAAAACTTATTTTTATTAAAGATGAAAGAACTCATCTATTCCTATTATAAAAGTTAACCTTTTCATATGCACTTTTGTGTATGTTTAGAGGCTTTTTTTACTCAATTTAAAAATGTTTTTTATAATCTTATTATTTGTTATTATATTCAATATATTTGCTTTATATTTATTTCTAAAACCACAATTTTTTACAATTTTTTGCACTTTATTTCTATCTCTTTCTTTGTCTTTTTTTGATTTTGTGTATCATTTATTATACTTTTTTATACTAGCTTGTTCACATATGCTTTTACATGTGTTCAAAGGCTTTTTTTATTTAAAAATTGTATGTATATGAATAAATTCAAGTACATTCATATGTTCTTAAAAATTATTTTATTTAAATAAATTAAATATTTTTAAAAAATATTATCTATTTGATGTAAGCAATTTAACTATGGTATTTTATTCATGAAATTAGAATGAAAGAAATTTTATTATAAACTAATTTAAAACAAATAAAAATACATAATAATGCATTTCATAATTATTATTACTATAGTTATTATAGCAAGTGCCAAAAGAGAAAATAGAATTTTATAAATGATTATGTTTGGTACAACATATTATCATAGTTGTTATGAATTTAGCATATATCACATAACACCTGTAAAGTGATGACATGTAAAATCGAATTAAAATAAGTTAATTTAATGAGCATATAAACTGTATATTTTCCAAAAAAGATTGATATAATTTTTTTTTAGCTTCTCATCCACCATTACTTTATAAGAATTCTAGAAAATAAGGACAAGTGTTCATATTTACATCATGACATGAATAATATATAACTTATGCTTTTTAAATGACTTGTTAAAGTGATGAGTCTAATGCATATTAAAATTATTAAAACCTTAAAATTGACACTGACTTTTATTTATGTTTAATTTAAAATTAAATTTAAATTATGAATATTTTTATTTTAATTTTAAGATATCTATTAAGTGCTTAAAATTCAAGTAACTACAAATAACCATGTGGAATAAATTTGGCAACATAATCATGCAATTATTCCTTGATTTTAGTATATTGATTTTTATCTAATTACTTTTCAACCCAATAATAAAAAATATTTTAAAAATTAATTTAAAAGTTTTTTGCTTGAATTTTTTATTTGAAATTTGAATGTTAACTTTTCAAAATGTATTAAATAGTAGTATAAGACATATTACTAAAACAAAAACTTAATATTAGCTTATAATTTTAGATTATAAACAAATTACAATTATTTGAAACTAATTCAAATAGCTATAGAGTTACTAAACCTCCAATAATCCTAAACCTTAAAATTTTAATTTAGTAAAATATTCATTTATATTTTTCATTTAGTTTTAGAGAAACACCAAGAATAATGTGTCATCGTTTGAGCAACCGATATGAGATAATCATAGTAATTTAAATGGTTTTAATAATGGTAAGAGGCATAAAAAGAATCATTTGAAGTCATTTGAAGTGGCCATCACTAATTTGCAATACATTTATCTAGTGATTAGTAGGGGCATGAATTTTGTTATTGGTGATCATAAATTGAGGTTGTTGAATGATGCCAAATAGTCTAACTTATAGTTTTGACATTTCTAAAAATTTAAAAAGGTTTATGAATAGTAAATTGTTATAAGTTGAATGGACCTTAATGCTTCAAATGAGAAAATGCATTTAGAAATAAATAAATAAAACTGTTTAGTTATTGTAGAGTTTAGATAGAATAAAACTGTTTAGTTATTGTAGAGTTTAGATAGAAATACAATTTTATCTGGTAAAACTTATAATATATTTAAATAAATTAAATAATAACTCAACTCATTAGGGATTAGAGTCTATAAATGAACCTTCAATTTTTTTAAGTTATCCTTTATCAGTTTGCTTCTTTGTTGTCTCAATTTTGTTTTATAAATTATTAGAAATTAGTTACATAATTTTGTAATCCTAATAGAATTTAAAAAGCTTAATGGTCATTGAAACATGTAATTATATCTACAAGAAAACTATTGTATCATTAATTATTATTTATTCTTGCTTAATTTCTCTTTCCTTGGCATTTTTTATACCTTTCCAAAAATTTAAATTTGTTTTCATATCTTAAAAATAACTCTTTATGTTTTCATTCTACTATTTTTTTAATTTCACTCTTTTATCTAGTCCTCCATTCTTTTATTTATCTAGATTCTAACTCCTACCCTCTCTTACATATCATTTTCTTTATTTAATTTAATTTTCATTAATTGCATATTAATAAATATGCATTAATTCAAACTCCTTTCTTCTCCCTTGATATTAGCTTGTGATTAGTAGTTACAAACAAATTAATGAAACTATGATTGTATGAGCAACAAAATGTATAAGTAATTACCCTAATAGGATATCTAATTAAAATATAATTACACACCAACAAATAATAATTAATAAACCTAAAATCTAAATCAATAAAGGAAATGTCCTATTGAATTTATAGTAGCTTATCTTAATTAGTTTGAATCTTTATTATCTCAATTTTGTTTTATAAATTATTACAAAGTAATTATATGATTTTATTATTTGGATAGAATTAAAAAAAAACTATTACTCCAAGATTGAAATTTCGTTAATATATCTATAACATAACTGCTCCTCCATTTATTATTGTTTTTTTTTTTTGAATTTCTCTTTATCTTTAATATTCTTTATCTCTTTTCAAAATTCAAATTTATTTTCATATAATTTTTTTAAATTTTGCTCTTTTATATAGTTTACCATTCTTTCACATGGGTTCTAACTTCTATCCTTTTCTTTCCTATTATTTTTTCTATCTAATTTCATTAGTTGTATTTTAATAAATTCATATTAATTAAAAAAATTAATAATTTTAGAGAATAAAAAGTAACTTATGACTTTAGCTTGGCAAGGGATTTATTGAGAGCATTACCATGCTACATATGAAGGTGAAATATACAAAAATATGAATAAAGAACTAACTATTTAGTGATAGATTTTTATTGTCAAATAGCTAAAAATTATAAAATCTACATAAATGTCTTAAAGCAAATAACTCTAACTTAAACCTTTGATTTCATTGAAAGAATGAATGGAAGAAGATAGAAATCATCTATTATGAGAGAATATAGAAAAAGAGATGAAGAAAGAAGTTATTAAAACATGAAAAAGAACTTGATTAATTACTACATGATAGAGTTAAGCATATATATATATATATATATATATGGATATAGATTAGTTGCTAAAGAAGTTATTCTCCAATATGTTTTTATACAATACAAAGGAGGTGGGATAGTGTAGTAAGCTGTATATCAATTGCATTTTTAGGGGAAGAATAGAAAGTAAAGTTCAAACCTACCAATATTTGACTTTATAAAAGTATAGATTTAGTATTATCAAACATAGTTAATAAAAAATTAAAGCAGTTGGAGTAGATGACAATGGTTTGTAATGAATCTTAGAATATATAAACTTTGTAATTGAAGATAATTTTTTTAATAAAATGATTACAAATTAAATTGCATGACTATCCTTTCCTTTTCCAATACAAAATAAGTTATTATAAGTTCTTTTTATCAAACCTTAAAAGTAAAATTTAAATTTCCTACTTATATATATATATATATATATATATATATCTTCCATTAAAAAAATAAATATAAAGTACCATATATCACTTAAGGTAATTCTAGATTTGTAATCAATATGTGAATCATTTTTACTTAACTTTATATGTTCAAAGTGTTTTACCATTTTCTACGATGTGATTGAATCCTATGAAAATAAAAGTTCTATGGTTAATTCCATTATTAAGTTGTATAAAAAATAATAAAGCTAATTATATATAAAAAAGCAAAAAGAAAAAGGAATAACAATATGGTGTTTAATGGGATATTAATTATAAGATATTATAAAAAAAAAACTTATCAAAGATAAATATTAAGATGAAGGAGAATTTAATTCTTTAATTCTAATAAGGATGGAAGGGAAGCATTATTAATTCCAAGTGAGACAAGAACACAAATTAGTAATTTTTTTATAATTAAACTAATATATCAACTTGTACTATTTTCATATAATATTTGAGTGAGTTTTCCTATTATTTATAAGTAGTAAACAACTTCATAAGAGATTGTAGCAAGTGATTTTTGAAATCCATCATTTTTTTTTCTCTTTCTCATCTTCTACATGTGTTGATGGATTCTTAAAAGATGATACTACCAAAAAAGAAAAATTCCTCATCAAAAGGATTGCTCAATAAAACTACAAGAACTAAAAATCAAAAGGAAAAAAAATTAATCATACATTGAGTTTCATAGTTAGAATGAATATCTCATCTTTGGCTTCAAAATTGCTTCTAAAATGTATAAACAATCCATCGCTTTCATTGAGTTCCAAAATTACTTTGGTTGCAAAACAAATTTCTTTTGAAAAATATATACATTAAATTAAAAGATAGATTTATCAATAAAATAAGAAAAGTTAAAGTCAATTGAAAGATGATTGAAAGCAGTTTTGACAAATCAAAATAAGAATGAATGTAATTAGACAAAAGCTGATGAGGGTGAGTGAGAGGGTGAAAGAAAACTAATATATAGGGAACTCTTGTATTTCAAAATATTTGAAAATGAGAAACCAAAACTAACCAATCCCTATTTAGTGGGTAGTCACTGAACTAAAATAGTTTAAAATTACTTTAAAATCCCTTTCTATTTAAAAAAAATGTTATTTATGTTTGGATTTTCTGCAAAATAAAAAAGTGGAGTCCAAACTCCACCAATCCATTTTATATTAAAAATAGATGGATAATTAACTATAATTTTAGTAATTAGCTAACATTTTATAATTATATTTGTTAACATTTATATTATATATTTTAATATATGATTTTCATCTAAAAATAAAAATTATTAGATATGTTATAATTGGACTTTTGGATAACATGATCAGTGTAAAAACATCTAACTAATATTAATTTACTAGCTAATTGTCCTTACACGCCTTTAAAACACTTTTGACTCTACACTATTTAACTTTACTAAAGATAAAAATATGCATTTATGGAAAGTATAATTAGTTGCATGTGCAACTAAAAATTCAAGATATAATTTACATTTATAAAATGGTTCATACAAAGGTATTAAAGTTTTTTAAAAACAAAAGCTTATACACAAAAGATACAAGTAGAAAAACTTATAATTTGACCCATCCTGTTTCTATTTAGGATTTTTTTTGAGATCAAATCCAATAGATGAGGAAGATAAAGGATTTGACATATTAACAAACTAGAACTGCTAAATATATCCTCTTGTAAATGGTTAGGTAAAATAGGATTAATAATAAAAGGATTTGACTCAAAATTTAGTTTTCTAACTTTTACAATATAATCAATGCAAGGCCTTGTCATTGTTATTTGGAATCCATAATGAAATATAACTAGAAAGTTCCCTAGGGCAATAAGAAGGTTCTTGTATAGATATTAGTCATTCTTTGATGATCTATGCTCAAATTTTATAAATAAAAGATTAACAATAAAGATAATGAGTATTAAAATACTTAGTGATTGGCTACTTGTCTCCTTTTTTAGGGAATTTTTACCAATATAAAATAAATAAAGATTTAACTTAACTCTATTGTATCTATTATAACTTTTTTATATAATATTTACAAAAATTACTCTAAAAAAAATAATAGTTAGTATATAAGTTTCTCGTTATATCTTTGGTCCAGCCATATCCCCACCACCCTAAGCATTAAGCCACTAATTTTATTCCTCCAACCCTTCCATTCCTCTTTTTCTTTACAAAGGATGAATAGCTCGCTTCACAAATCAATTTTATGTTAAGTAATATTATAATATCAGTTATAGTATTAATTACTCATTTTAAATTCACAGGGCATGGTGAAAATACTAGCTATGCTATAAAGTCTAGCCATTCTTATATACATTCACAATTCATCATCACATGGTATTATATCCTAGGTTGATATTTATATTCAACTATTCCATTTTAGATAATGATAATACTTAATTCTTTTGATATGTTAATAATTTATAACTCAAGTATCATCCATGCAATACAAAATTCCAATTACTTACAACATTTTCAACATAATCTATTAAACACTAATCATGTTGCATAACGTGACTTTTCTATGATTTAGAACCATTTTAGGCTTTCAAATCATTCAAAATTTTATAAAAATATCATCTAATACTTCTACTACATTAATAAACATCAAAAATCAATTTTTTACAATTTACTAACTCTTGGGTACTATTCATTTCATACTAAAATAAAGGATTTTAAAACAAGATAACATGTGAACAATCTTAACAAAAACCCTTTTTTAATATTCAAACACCTTTCAATTATGACCAAATTTTCATACAACATCCTTAACATATTAATTAATTGGAAACTTCAATTATTTCTCAAAATTAACACATTATACTATTCATACAGAACCAAAACCACAAAATTACTAATTCTATATAGTTTTGGAGTTGTTATAGAAAAAAGGCCTCTTTTATATTCAAATCAATTCCAATTGCAACCAAATTTTTATATGAGGTTACTAATATTATAATAAGCAAGCAAGATCAATTATTTCAATTTTTCTTAATTAAATTCTTACCTAAACAACACCTAACTTTAGGGTACAGTATTCAGAATTCTATTTTGGAGTTCTTTTAATCAAAGTCCATATAAATTCACTTTTCACACCTATCTTAACACTATTTGTAACCTAATTATATCAAAAATTGAAATTTAAAAAACTTCTAACTCTTAATTCCAAAAAAGAAATAAAAAAATACCATTAAACTTTTTTAATAGAATTTTATTTTTACATTTTTATAGTTATTTCCTAAAGAAAAACTTAATGAATCACCTTTTACTCATTTTAACATCATAATATCAATATCATATCCTCATATTAACATTTATAAAATATCAAAATCAAATTATTTGGCATTATAACTCAGTTTACATCTATAATAGCAAATATCATCAAGTTTCTTCATCTTTATAGGAAAAACTCAATAAAATAAAGGGTAGCTACCACTTACCTCAACTTGTTGACTCTTTAGCTTTTAAAAATTTCTTAGAATAGCAAAGAATAACCTTATTACAATAAACTAAATTTTTAAAAGTTTTAAAGGTGAAATTTATATCAAAACTTGAAGAAAATAGAAAAGAACTTAGGTTATCTTACTAGAATTGGATGAAACCTCTTGGAAAAGCTAGAAAATTAAAAACCTTAGTAAAACACCCTTGGAGATCTCATGGTTTGGCTAGGAAGAGGAGTAGAAAAATATGCAAACTTGATCCTAAAAGCCTTATATATAAGCCCTAAAATTTCCTTCATAAATCCTATTTATTTATTTATTTTTAATGATGATGGAGTAGCACATTGGGCATGGTTTCCTGACCTTAAATCAAAAGATAATTTTCACGTTGAACTAAATTTTTTTCCAAATAAAGTGCTTAAAAATAAGCACTAACAATTGCTCTTGATTTTTCGCTTATTCACTAAAATATCATAAGCTTCTTTTGTAAGATTGGGTCTTATTAGGTTTCATATTTTTTTGTTCTAAAATTATATTTAGGTCTAGAAAAGTTAGGCTAAGTTAGTTTAAGCAAGCCAAAATAATTTATTTTAATTTTAGAGCCAATCTTTAGATTTTTAGACTATCAAGCTAATTTTAGGCTATTTAGGCCTCTAATTTTTTATTGGGCCTTTGTATAATTTTTCCAATTTGGAAGTTAGGCTTTTTATGATATTTTAACCCATATTAATGCTTAATATAATTTCTATAAAATTTCAATTAGGTAAACAGTCATATTATCTCTATGACTTACCTAAACTTTATTTGATTACATTTCCAAGTTTCTATTAGGATGATTTCTATTCTAATTTCCTTCTTAGACTTTCTTAATCTATTAGGGTATTATAAGTTCTTCCCTATTAAGAAAATTCATCCTCAAATTTTAAAGATTCAGATAGAAATAAATAGAATTGTTAATGGTTTGTATATAAATTGTAAATAAAATCTTACTAAATAAGATTGGATACTTCTTTTTCATATCTTTTTCTGATTCCTATATAGCTTCCAGTGCTCCATGCTTCTTCTATATTACTTTCACCATTAGGATCTCTTTGAAACAAAACTTCCTCACTTATTTGTCAATGATTTGCATAGATTATTCTTCATACATTAACTTTGGATCTAATTTTACTAGTATTTCTTTTAATACATGAGATTCATCTAGAATATATTTTCTTAATATTGACATAGAAAAACCAGATGGATTGTTTTCATGTTTTCTGGTAGTTCTAGTTAATAAGCAACCTTTTTTATTCATTTAGTGATCACATAAAGACTTATATACCCCGGGGTTAACTTTCCTTTCCTTCCAAATTTTATTATCCCTCTTATTAGTGAAACTTTTAAAAATATAAGATCACTTTCTTGGAATTCTAATTTCCTTTACTTATTATCTACATAAGATTCATATTGACTTTAAGCTACTTGTAATTTTTCTTTGATGATTCAAACTTTGTTTATAGGGTCCTTAACTAAGTCAAGCTAATCATTTTAACTTCCCTTACTTCGAACCATCTAATGAGTGATCTGTATTTTCTGCCATATAGAGCTTTAAATGGAGTTATTTGTATACTAGTATGATAATTGTTGCTATACACAAACTCCATTTATGGCAAGTGTTTATCTTAGCTCCTTGCAAACTCAGGCTCTCAACATGTCTTCTAAAGTCTAGATTATTCATTTAGATTGCTTATCAATTTATGGATGAAATGTTATACTAAATCATAAATGAATACCTAGCATGTCCTAAAACAATTGCTAGAATTAAGAAGTAAATTGTGATCCTTAATCTGAAATGATTGTGAGTAGTACATCATGAAACAGAATAATTTTATCCAAGTATAGTTAAGCATATTGCGATCTCCATAAGACGATATATGATTATCCATATAGAATCATATCCTTTACTGGTTCATGGCAACCTGATTATATAATCTATCGTACTACTCTCCCATTTCTATTTGGAAATGTAAATGTTCTGATAAAGTCTTGTTAGGTGTTAATGCTTTGCTTTTACTTGCTAATAGGTTAAGCATTTAATCACATATTCCTACATGTATCTTTTCATTCCATCCTACCAATATACATTTTTCAAATCTTGATACATCTTATTTGCATTAGGATACATTGCATATGATGATTCATGGGTTTTTTTTAATCTTTTATTCTCAGGATTGTGGACACCTATAATCAATTTTTGCTCTTTATCACTCCGTTTTCATCCACTGCTAGATTGGTTTCCATTTTGTTCATAACTTTACTTTTTAGTTACTTATATTGAAGATATTTTTTTTAAGTTGCTTTGATTTGATCTATTATAGTAAAATATACTATTATACAAGTAAGATTTGCTCTTTTATTTTTTAACTTCTTTCCTTTACCTATAGGAGCTTTCTAGCTTAAAGCATCAATAACTATATTAACTTTACCTGGATGATAGCAAATGAAGGAATTATAATCTTTTACAAACTCCATCCACCTTTTTTCTCTCCTGTTGAGTTTTTTTTGTTCAAAAATATACTTTAGGTTCTTATGGTCTATATAAATTTCACAAGTGGCTCCATATAAATAATGTCTCCATATTTTCAAAGCAAATATCATGATTGCCATTTCTAAGTCATGAGTAGGATAATTCGTCCCATGCTTCTTTAATTAGAGAGATGGGTAAGTTATCACTCTACCACACTATATTAATATGTATCCTAATCTTACTCGGGAAGTATCACAATATGTAAGCATTAGGAACCCACATCCAAGAGAGGGTGAATTAGGTGTTGTTAAAATTTTTACCTTTTTTGAAATTCTTTTTAAAAAGCCTTTTATTACAAAAAGCTATAAAGATAATTTTAATTAAAATGATTCCAAGAGAGCTTTATAAAGTTGTTTTCAATCAAGATATAACAATTCAAGGAATTAGTACAAACTAGTTTATTTCACTGTGCACAAACAAATTAACAAGAAACAAATTCAAGATAGTTTAATGAAAAGATTTGCACATAACATATGACAATTCAATACACTTGTGGAAAGTAACTCATTTAGTTATGCATAGATAAGAATCAAGAAGCTAATGCATACAACACAATATCTAATTATTCAAACATCAACATAAGCATAAAGCATAATATATCCTATAAATAGCAATAGCAAACCAAAGTATGTAACAAGAATTAACAGCAGTAACAAAATAAAGTATACAGCATAATATATTAGCAAAGAATAGTAGTAAAATAGAGTAAATGATCAAGAAAAATAGAGCATATAAACAAGCCTAAATGGAGTAAAGGTAGAGAGATCAAACACAATTATATATAGTGGTTCCTCTTTTAAATATCCTTTTCAAGGTGTACATCTATTCTCCAAGCTTGCGTTTTAATCCACTATTCCTTCAAGTTTCAATTAGCACTGAAGAAGCCTTACAATTCTTTTGCTTTTCCTTGAGAAAAATTTTCTTTTACAAGAGATACCTCACATTCTCTAAGATTTTCTAAGGGATACCTCACTTTTTACAAGTTTTTCTAAGGAATACCTCACTCTTTACAATTAGAAAATAATAAAAAATGAATATTAATTCATACAAACTCTCTTAAAGAATGGATGAAATAATTGAAGCTCTTGGAATAGAGAAATTTCGCAAGTAAGAGCTCAAATCATGATTTAATGAAAGAAGGTGTAAAATAATCTTAAATGTTGAAGTTTAAGCTTTTTCTTGATTGTATTTGATGTTTCTTAACTTATATAGGAAGCTCATGGAGTATTATAGCCATTTGAGGTTATTAGGAATGAAAACTAGCCATTATATGCACACTAAAATAGTCAAAATCGATTGAAAAATCGATTCAAGACGTCTAGGGTGCTCTCTGGATATTTAGAATCAATTAATGAATCAATTCACATAGATAAAATTATAGACTTAATTTTAAAAGGTTATAACTTCCTCATTTTAAATCTATTTTAAGCAAATGACCTATCATTGGAAAGATATTTGAGTCTAATTTCAAATGGGATTAATTTCATAATCACATATAATATAATTTTTGAGATATTTTTAAAATAATAAGCAAAGGTAAAAAATAATGAATTATGAAAAATCTAGTTTTGAGATTGAACTTGTAAAATTCATAACTCTTTCATATCTTTATCATTTTAAGCAAATAATCAATTCATGAAAAGCTCTTTAGTCTATTTTCACATAAAAATAATTTCATGCTTATATCATTTATATTTTCTAAGATATGGTCAAAACAATGAGCATATGTCAAAGAAGACTGAAATGCACAAAATTGATTTCTAGATTCATCTTAAGAAAATCACAGCTCTTTCATATATTGATCATTTTAAGCAAATAATATATTCATGGAGAGTTAATTGAGTTTATTTTCATATGAAAAAATTTTAGTAATCAAAACACAAGTATTTTATGAGATATGATTAAAAGAATGACTAAAGGTGAATATTGAAAGCATTAAAATCTCATATTTCTTGGTTTTTGAAATTTCTTAACAGGCTATCTTGCAAAAATATGATTGTGGGCTATCTTTTTAAAATATTTTGATCAATCTAAGATTATAAAAATAGGTTTGAGCTTTATATCATGAAATACTCTATTTTATAAGAAGATATAAGCTTAAAATAAAAAATTATACCAATAAAGTTCCTTGACTTTTCTTGATGCTTTCAAGCTTTTAAACACTTTAATCTTCTCATTCTTTAATATTTGGATCACATATTTTTTCTTGCATTTCTTCTTTGTTCATTCTTGAGTTGAGCATGATAAGATCTTTAATTGCTTTACTTCACTGTTCACTCTTCTTCCTTTTGGACTTTCCTAGATAATAGATATAAATTTTGCAAATCATGGATATAGTTAGTCTAATTTAATATGTCAAGATATTAATATGCAATATTCATGTATATAATAAATTAGCACAAAAGTATACATAATCATCATATCATGTATCTTGACCAATCATATATTTAGTGATACTTGTATAAAATATCATTCTTTTAGCACATAATTAAGGATTAGTATTTCAATTATAGTCTAGCATGTCTATTAAAGGTTTTCTAACACTTTGATATAAAGACACACAATGCTATTGTAAGCATTTATTTGTCATTATGCACATACAAGAACAAGCATAATCATCATATGTATATGCGTCAACCATAACATGATATGTTTATTAAAGCTTGTACAATATATATCACTTTAGTATAAGACAACAATACTATTGTAAAATTCATTTATCATCATCAAAACTCATCGCATAAAATCTTAAGGTTAACACAATATACTGTATATCCTTTTGTACTATTAGGTAATGATAATACTAAGGCAGAAGTGAGACATTCTTTCAATTTTTGAAAAATCTTCTCACATTCATCATTTCATTTATGAGTCAAGTTGGTCAATAGTGTAGTTATTCTTAAAAAATCTTTTTACAAATCCTTTATAATATTCGGCTAGTATAAGAAAAATATGTATCTTTATCATCAAGGATGGTTGCGACCATTTAAGCATAGCTTTAACCTTTTGAAGATCCATTTGTATTCCTTCCTGCAACACTACATGACCCAAGAAATATACTTTCTTCATTTAAAACTCACACTTTGAGAATTTAGCATACAATTTATGCTCCCTCAATGTTTATAGTATGATTCTTAGATGTTGTGTAAGCTCTTCCTCACTCTTGGAATATTCCAAGATGTTATCAATAAATATAATAATGAACTTATCTAGAAAAGGTTTGAAAACATGATTCATCAAATCCATAAATGCTATGAGAGCATTGGTCAATCCAATAACATAACCAATAACTCATAATGTCATTTCCAAAATATCCTCTTTTCAAATTTTCAATTAATGGTAAGCTGACTGCAAGTTGATTTTTCAAAAATATTAAGATCCTTATAGTCAATCAAACAAATTGTATATTCTTGGAAAATGATACATGTTCTTAATAATGACCTTACTTAGCTTCTTGTAATCAATACATGGCCATAACTTGCCATCTTTCTTTTCATAAATAGCATAGGTGCCCCTTATGGTGATGTATTAGGTTGTATAAAACTTTTATCTAACAAATCTTACAATTACTTTTTTAGTTCCTTTAATTCCATTAGTGCTAATACTATCTGATAAGGTGCTATAAAAATTAGATCTATCCTAACGATGGTTTCAATTGTAAATTCAAAATTTCAATTTGGTGGTAATACTAGTAAATCTTTTGAGAAAATATTAAGAAATTCTCTTACTATGAAAGCTTCATTTGTTCCTATTTTTTCCTTTTCAACCTCTTTTACTAATGTTATCCACACAATACATCCTTTGTTCATTAATTTTTGAACTTTTGTATATGATACAATGGTAGGCATCCCTATTTCCTTTTCATCTTGAAAAACTTGAACTTTTCTCTCTTCTAATTAATTAGTTTTGTGATAATAGTCAACACAAGCATGATATTTTGATAAATAGTTTATTCTAAAAATTATATCATAATCCTTTATATCTAATACAATTAAATTAATTGAAGTGAAATGTTCATCTATCTATATCATACACCTTTTAACACCATGAGTTACAAAGATAATGTCTCCCATAGTTGTATTTACTAATATGGGTTTGTCTAATTCATCTAATGATTTTGAAAATTTAATAACTAAATTTCTAGAAATAAATAAATATGTAGCACCATGATCAAACAACACTTTTACTAGAAAATTTTCAACTAAAATTGTACCTATCACCACTGCATTAGAAACCTCTGCCTCTCTTGGCACATCATGGTGAACACCCTTGGTTAGGTTCCAACTAGCTCTTTACCTTTTTTCTTCCTATTTATCATTGTTGGTAGTTTTGCTATAGTTGTATTTTAGGTAGGTTGCACACTGAGGATAGCAATATTGCTTTTTTGTTAGGTAGTCATGCATTTAAAGGCTTAATGTCCTAATTGTCCATATCTAAAGTAGGATCCTTCACTACTCGAAATGACTAAGATTACATCATTATTAGCAAAGAGGTCTATTAGGCAAATTTGGGAATGAATGGATCTTGTTTAAAACATTAAAGCCTACTTTTGATTTGTTACTAGGAGTTCTTCTTAAGAAATTTCTTCGATCTGGGACTTTAATTCTTCCTATCTATGCATTTCCAACTAGCACATCTTGAGTTGTTACTGCCTTTCTTGTATCTTTACTGCTTTCTCCTTGAAATTTTGTCTTCTTTTCAAACCTATTTCTCTATTTGTCACTCCTTGGCACATATCTCTACTTTGATTGCTTAATCTAAGGCTTACTTGTATATCATTCCATCCAAAATGTCTACTCAATTATAGAAATAGTCTTGAAAATCGTATATGAACTAGTTTACCCTAACTTTGTTTATAGGCACTAAATATTTCACATATCGAGATAAGAAAATGAACCATGTATCATATTACACTATTATTATGGACCTTTATGCTAATCTTTCAAGATCATAAGCCTTTACCTCCTTAACATAGAAATTTATCCATCAATTTAACTTGGAACTACTTCTAGGTATTAGTTCATTGGTAGCGATTATTAGTTCAATGTTATGACCATATTAAAAATGAGCCACATCCTTTAATTGAGAACCTACTTATTCTAAAATTATGTTTTCACTACATCCTAATAGTTTGCAAGTTCTTTTTATTTGTCACGAACTATCTTAAACATGACTGGTGTGGATCTTATTACTAGTTTCCACAAGCCTTAACAATTTTTCACTCTTTCTATTTAACAAAAAAATTTAAATTTCAAGGGGACTTGAAATATTGCTTTTAGAATTTTATGAAAAAATAGATAGAATTTCACTTATTTTTAGACAGCTCCCGAAAGCCACATGCCCTATTTATTTAAAACCTTTTTAATTTCCAGATATGATAATGATTAACATTTATATAAAACCATATGACTACAACATATACATAGATAAACGATTCAACATACTGAAAGTTGAATCAACATTATTTCTATCTTTAATTTTAATTTCAATTCAAAGAAAATCCTAACTATCAAATCTTGTTCTCAAGCAGTCTTTACTTTTTCATGAATGTAACAAGCTTAAATATGCTTACCATGACATGAAAACATTGAAAATACATCAGAATGAGTTCTAAGAACTTAGTGAGCATATATCTTTTACTATCTTATAGGTGATCCATTTTATATATATAACAATTATAAACTTATCAGGTATCCAATTAAAAAGTACTAGCAAACCATTCCTTGGATTCTTGAAATATATGAAATAATATCCTAAAATGGGAATTCACCTGCATATTACTTAAACTCTATTTCTCATATCATAATTATAGAAACCTCAACTTTCTATTAGAACTTAATATCGAATACTACCCATTTTAGGTAGGTGTCATATACATAAATAGCCATCAAGGCTTAAGTGTAAATAAATTATTACAATCACATCAAGTCTTGCAATCATGCCAAACAATGATATTCAAATACAAACAGGAAACTCCAAACAAATTGTAATAGTCATAGTGGCTATACATGTATCCACTACTTAATTTCAAAGCCACTTTGCTGCTTTCTTAACTATTGTCAGGAATTTCTTATCCGACTTTTGAATCAATCTTATATCATTCTCAACTATTAGTTAGACATTTCACATCCAGCTCTCATTTTAATTCTATATCCTTTATAATGATTTACTAGGAATTCTCCATCTGATTTTCACACTATCCATCACCATTTACAATTTTCATTGCTAGTATTAGCATGATTCTTTACACAAGATAGCTTAACTCCCACATCATAATTTCGTATAGCATTGCATTACACAGTCATAGTTTCATCATTGGACAATATCAAGCATACAACAATATAGCATTCCTATATAATATCATTGAGTTCGATCACAATCCATCAAAATTTATTGCCATTATTATGCTTTCATTGCGCACTCTGATTAATTATCATTTATTAATAGCTAATTAATCGTATATTATGAAACTAAGTTCATATAATAAATATTAATAGCTAATTAATCGTATATTATGAAACTAAGTTCATATAATAAATATGAAATCTATATTACCAATAAGAAGAGTGCAATTAAGTAATATATTAAGATAAAATTAATGGTAAGATATATACTCACCTGATGAGGTGATCTATCCTTTTCACAAAACTTCAATGCCTCTAAACTCATCTTATTTTCTTCTAATTTCACAAATTATAAGGACATCTTATAAATATATTGCATTTACTCATCTTTCTTCCTAAATTATTATTTCAAGGTCTATTCATAATATTTTAACCCTTCATAATGCATCTTATTGTCTTTTCTTAGGTTAACCTTAAGAAACTTTGAATATATCATAATATCAAGAATTTTAAATCTACCCATATAAACAAAATGTTAGAACTTAATGTTGTGAAAGGTATTTATTTACTTCATTCTATTATTCTATATCATTATTTTTCCATGTCCTATAATACTGGCTAATGGAAATAAAATATGTCATTTTATTTAAATTTACACAAGTAGAATGATCAATGTTTAATAATCTTGGAAGGTTCCATTTACAACATTATATCCATAATACTCTCATATTTGATTCAAGATAATCAAAATTACATTTTACATTATTGGGAGCTTTATTAAACCATTATTCCAAAGTTTAATCAAAATATTCTAATTTCCTTTAATACATTTTATCATCCTTCCTAACATTTTCTCATGAAACTAAAATATGTTTATATATAGAAAAAATCATATTTTTCACAAATCTCATCCAATATTTCAAATTACACAAAAATAAAGTCTTCTGAATCATTTTCATTTTTCTAAACCATTAATAAACATTGAAATACCCATAGATGGGTTTTATTTTAAAATCATATATGATTCTTTCAAAATATTAAAGTATAATGTTCTATTGTTACTTTGATCATATTATTCTAACAATTTGCAATATAAAAACCCATATTTTCTTATATGAGTTTTGAAATTATTCAAATAAATTTCTTTATATCAATTTGGCCATTATAAAAATGGGGCTTTTATGTTTAGAATGACTCACATAGCTCAAGAAGGTAGCTAGTAACTCATCGATAGTAGTAGCTCACCAAAATGTTGGAGTTTGTGGCATGATACTGGAGATTGAGGGACAGAAAGGGCTGTTTGTTTATTGCTGCTCAACTGTAATCTATAACTTCCTAACAGTGAATAAATGCATAACTGGCCAGAGGAGGAACTTCACGTTTGGTAGCAGCTTGATGGGGTAACATCAATGTGGAACGGTAAAGAAACTCTTGCCCGAGTGATGCAAGTTTACTCCATTTTAGTCTTTGTTGTTATGCCACAAGCTGTTTGTTTGCATAAAGGGATGCATGAGAAATATGGCCAGACAGAAAAATAGTAGCAACCGGCAAAAGAAAGAATCAAGCAAGAATGACAGGAGGAAGGCAGTGCTATGGAGGAGTGCCAAAATGAATAGAAATAAGAGAAAAACTAGCCATATTTTATAAAAGGAAAGGGGAAGGAAGTGAAATGTAAGGAGAGAGAGAAGAAATTGTATATGTGTAAGAGGAAAGTCAGGAAAAAATAAAATAAAAAAATAAAAAAAGTTTTAGTTACTATACAACATCATAAATTCTAAGGGGTGTTATGTTAGTATTGACCAAAAAAAAAAAGAAAGGGAACCAACAATTCTCGTAAATTGAAAAAAAGAGAAAAGAGAGAATGTATAAAAATCAAGGTTATGATTCTATAGTTCTTGCATAATGTAAGTTCATTTCTATATTAAATCATAACCTTCCAAACTTATTTAATTTAATCTTAGCCATTGATTTAATTTAAATACCTATTTCCCATAAAACTTATCTTTATTTAAAAATTTCAACTCAATTATTTTCAATCTTTTCTCAATATGAAAATATTTATATAATTTCAATAATTTAATAGATTTTAAAATTCTAAAAGTAATTATTTTAAACTTACATAATTCTCTAGAACATAAATTATTTCATAAATCCCTTCCTAATAAATATATATTTTAAAAGTCCTAAAATAATTATTTCAAACTTTCATAATTCTTAAAATAATTTATCCATAATTCCTACAATTATAAAATTTTATGTTTAATTCGAGGATATTACACTATTTCATTTACAAATTGATAGAGATCCACTGTTAGATCTATACTGTTGTATTTTACGAGGTTCAATTTTTGAAACTCATGTAGCATCTGTAACCATTCCTTTTGAGGTAATGGGGGAACTTGTTATCTTAGTGCTAGCGGAGTTAGAGGTGGAGAAAAAGGATGTTGGTTTTATGCTAAGACTATTTCCAAAGTCTACTATATCATTATAGGCCATGCTAGAGCTTCAAATTGTTCTTTTCCTACTTTATACAAGTTTTTTTTAGGTATATCTGCGGAGCTTCATGCTTTATTACTTCTAAATGCACTATAGTTTGTTTTTGAGGCATTTTAGCTTAAGTTTGCCTTTTCCTAACCATAATTCTATAAAATAGTTTTAATTAACAAATACTACTTTTCTAAAAAAGAAATAAGAAAGATACCTATTAAGCTTCATGGATTCGCATGACTAACATTTGTTCTTTCTTCAACTTTCCATAGATTCTATATTCTTATTGGACCTTTTTTTGATTCTATTGTAATAGTTATCCCAAACCTTCCTCTAATACTAACTTTGTCATGACCCAATTTTTGGATAACATGATTAGTGTAAAAACATCTGATTTGTATTAATTTATTAGCTAACTGTCCCTACAAACTTTTAAAACATTTTTGTCTTTATATTACTTAACTTTACTAAAGATAAAAATATGCATTTATAGAAAGTATAATCATTTATAAGTGAAATTGAAAATTCAAAATATAATTTTCATACATAAAAAGGTTTATACAAGAGTTAAAAATTTTTCAAAAACAAAAGATTATACATAAAAGTTACAAGAAAAAAAACTTCTAATTCAACCTATCATGTTTCCATTCAAGATCTTCCTCAAAATTAGATTTGATAAATGAAGAAGAGAGAAGATCTAGCCTATTAATAGAACTAGAACTACTAAATATGTCTTCCTATGAATGGGTAGGTAAAACAGGATTAATGATAAAATGATTTAACTTATAATTTAGTTTTCTAAAGGCTTTGTCACTATTATTTGAAAGCTATAATGAAATATAACCTGAAAAGTTTCTTAAGGCAATAGGAAGTTCTTTGTATAAATATCAACCATTCTTTGGTGATCTATACTTAGAATCTATAAATAAAATATTAATAATAGAGAGAATAAGTATTGAAATACTTAGTGATTGGTTACTTTTCTCTTCTTACCATAATAGATTAACTTTGTTGTATCAATTATAAATTTTCTATATAATGTTTACAAAAATTACTTTAAATAATGACAATGTTACTATATAGGTTTTTTTTTATTTCTTCGATCTAGCCTTATCTCCCACCATCCTAGGTATTAAGCCACCAATCTTATCCATCCAATCCTTACAATTTATTTCCTCACTTTCTCTATGAAGGATGAATAACTCCCTCCCTAAATCAAATTCATATCGAGTAATGTTATGATGGCAAGCATCAATTACTCATCTTGAATTTATAAGGTATGATCAAAATACTAATTATGCCATAAAATTGAGCCATTCTTATACACATTCACAATTCATCATCATATGACATTACATCCTAAGTTAATATTAATATTTAACCATTCTATTATAAATAATGATAATACTTAATTATTTTGAAATGCTAATAATTTATAATTTAAATATCATCTATGCAATGCAAAATTCCAATTACTTATAATATTTTCAATATAATGTATTTAAACACTAATCATGCTTATTGGCATGACTTCATGGTTTAGAGCCTTTTTAAGCTTCCAAATAATCTCAAATTTTTATAAATTTTTTTATCTAATACGTTTAATATATTAATAAATATAAAACATCAATTTTTTTACAATTTACTAACTCTTAGGTTTTGTTCACTCAGTACCAAAATAAGGGATTTTAAAACACTCAACAAAAGCTCTTTTTTATCATTTAAACCACTTCCAATTGTCACTAAATTTTGGTATAACATCCCTAACATGTTAACTAATAAAAAACTTCAATTATTTCTCAAAATTAACACATTGATGTTGTTTATACAAAACCAAAGCCTTAAAATTATCAATTTTGGGTAGTTTTAGAGTTATTATAGAAAAGAAGCCTTTTTTATATACAAATTAATTCCAATTGTAACCAAATTTCTATATAAGTTTATTAACATGTTAATAAACAAGGAACATCAATTATTTCAATTTTTCTCAATTAAATTCTTGTCCAAATAGTACTTAACTCCACGATACGAGATTCAAAATTCTTTTTAGAGTTCTTTTAAACAAAGTTTGTACAATTTCACTTTTTATAACTCTAAAATTTTTTAAAAATTTCTAAATTTTTTCCACATTTATCCTAACATTATTTGTATCATTATTATACTAAAAATTAAAATTTGAATAACTTACAACCTTTAATTCTAAAGAGAAATAGCAACATATTATTAAACTTTTTTGACAGCATTTTGTTTCTATATTTTCTTATGATTATTTCCTAAAAAAAACTTAATGAATCACCTCCTAGTCATCTTAACATCATAATATCAATATCATATCCCCATATTAACATTTATACAATATCAAACTCAAACCATTCAGTATCATAACTTAGTTTATAACTATAATGGCAAATATTATTAAATCTCTTCATCTTTCCTAGGAAAAACTCAATAGAATAAAGGGTAGTTGCTAGTTACCTCAAATTATTAATTTTTTAGCTTTCAAAAGCTTCTGAGAACAGCAATGAACAACCTTAGTACAATAAATAAAATTTTTAAAAGTTTTGAAGATGAAATTGACATCAAAACTTGAAGAAAATAGAAAAAAAAATCTAGGGTACCTTGCTAGAATTGGATGAAACCTCTTGGAAAAGATAGAAAATTGAAAACCTTAGTGAAACCCTTGGAGAGCTCACAATTTCACTAGGAAGAGAAGTAGAAAAATGTGCAAACTTGATCCTAAAAGTCTTACATATAAGTCATAAAATTTCCTTCATAAATCCCTTTTTTCTCTTTATTTTTTTAATGATGATGGAGTAGCACACGGGGCATGGTTTCCTAGCCTTAAATTAGAAGATAATTTTCACAATCCATTAAAAATTTGCCAAATAAAGTGCTTAAAAATAAGCACTAATAATTGCTTTTAGTTTTTACCTTATTCACTAAAATGTCATAAGCTTCTTTTGTAAGATTGGGCTTTGTTAGGCCTTATTTTTTTTCTCCAAAATCATATTTAGGTCTAGAAAAGTTAGGTTAAGTCAGTTCAAGCAAGCCAAAATTATTTATTTCAATTTTGAGCCTAATTTTTAGATTTTTAGACTTCCTAAGCCAAATTTAAGTTACTTGGACCCCTAATTTCCTATTAAGGCTTCATATAATTTTTTCAAAACTCAATGCTGGGCTTTTATGATATTTTAACCCATAATAATACCTAATATAATTTCTAAAAAAATTTCAGTTAGATAAACCCTCTTATTATTTCTACAATTTATTCAAACTTTATTCCATTACGTTTTTAGGTTTTTGTTAAGGTAATTTCTATTCTAATTTCCTTCTTGGACTTTCTTACTCTATTGGGGCCTTACAAGATATTTTTCTTTCATTAAAAGAAATCTATATGAACTATTTAAAATTAAATATATTATTTTATTCTATATTTATTTATTAAAATAAGATTGAGAGTGAATTTTTATTAATTCAAGTAAGATTGAAATTAACATTAGTGTTTATTAATATTAGTTAATAATTATAATATTTATCTACAAAATAATTATCTATTTAAATTTAATAATATATAATTTATTATAGTGGGAAGTTGTAAAATTGCAATTCAAAAATTGAACACATTGTCACATTAAGTTAGAGAATAAGGTAATAATTAATGTAATTAATTTAGTATTATCAATTCATGTTTTATCTTAGATGTTAAGAATTTGACTCTAGAGGATATAAATATATAATTTTTAAAATATTGCAAAATTCCATGTAACATAGTCCAACCATTAGAAAGTAAGGATTAAACCCTATTTTTAATAATATATAATATAATATAAATAAAGAAATAGATTTGAACATGGATATTCTTGAAAATTAAAAAGTGGAGTCCAAACTCCACAATCCTAATATAATATAAATAAATAAACAGATAAGCTTATTTAGTTTTTTGGAAAAAAATGAAGTAAAATATCCGCTAATTCCCTTGTGACATAAAAATGTAATTTATATAAGCTTTTTCACCTGTGATTTTGCATGTGTTTAAAGACATTTCTTTTTATTTAAAAATTAAAAATAAAAATGGGTTTGGTAGACTAAAGCCAAAAAAAAAATTGAACTATTTTTTAATTATCAATAAAAATAATTAAAATTTCACATAAATAATCCTTTTTAAACTTATGATATAAAAATTAAAGATTTGTGAAAAAATAAAAATTGAGATTGGACAATAGGAGAAGGAGAGATAAAGATGATTGTATGAGAAAGAAAAAGAAGTGATTTTAAATGATAAACAGAAAAAATATATTTAAAAGTTGAAAACATGGAATGAGAGAGAAAAAAATAAATTAGTGGATAATTTTTAAAAATTATATTAAAATTTATAAATATAATAATTAAATTTAAATTATAAAATTATCTTTTACTTTCTCAAAACATGTAAATATGAGTTATTTAGAAAATGGAAAAATAAAATCCATTCCCTCCCTTTTTATTAGCATAGATTAGTATGGAAAAAAATATTCCCAAAACAACGGTGGAAAAACCTACCCAAACTGCCCATAACAATATCAGTGATAAGAGCCGTCCGATTATCAGGCCCAGAAGTCCAATCACCGTTGATCTTAGAGCCGAAACCCCGGCCAATATGCGGGGAGTTGGAGGGAAACCTCTAGATTATCTACCAGACAAATGCTCAAAGAGTGAGGATTTCATAGTTGCAGGTTAGTTAAGTCAGTGATGTGATGGTCACATTGTTATTAACGAAGGATAGAGTTAGTCTTATCTGTGTCCATCTTCCTCCCTCGTAGTCTCCAATTTTCTCCCCTCTCAGATTCCTTAAACCCCTCTTGGATCTCATCGCCGACGACCTTAAATCCCCCCTCTCAATTTCTCCACACACCGGCATTGCCATTCTCGTCTTTCGTCGCAGAGCGCGAGGTTGTTTCAGCAGAGAAGCAAAAAAGTTCAGATTTTGCTTTCTGGGTCTGAATTTTAATGGCTTCGTTCGCTGTTCCATGTCCTAAGTGCATTTCTACTTCCCGTATGGGATTGAAATGGAAGAACCTGCAGGGACAGGCGCAGAAGTTGTCGTTTCAAAGTGGGTTGGGCTTGAAGGCATGCCAGTTATTCGGATCTTCATCTGGGTTGCAGGTATTTGGTTGTATTGTGTGTGAATCTGCTTTGCATTTAGAACATATCACTGATTTGTTGGGGTTTCGGCTCATGGCGTCACTTTGTGGTGATTCGTTACTATGTTATCGATTGTATTGGATTCTAATTAATGCAATAATGATGGATTGCTCAATAATCCTCAATTTATTTGTTTGTTTTTTCTTCTTTTTCTGGAAGAAAGTGAAATGGGGACAGCTGGGATGCAAGCTTAATTTGTTGAGTTCTGAAATGATTGCTCGTTTTAGCCAATCATTTATTGATTTATTGTTTGTGCTTCGGCCTAAAACCATAATTTTTTCAGCAAAAAATAGCATTGAGGAAAACCATCATTTGTTCTTCGTTGATGTTTTGCTCTTGACATGAAAACAAAAAGAATTTTTATCATCCTTTGACTTTTCTTTCTTTGGAGACTTATTTTAACATCTCATATTTTGCAAATATCTAGGATTTTTGCGCAGAAAACATTTAAGTTTCATTTCTCACTCTTATAGTTCATATTTACTTGGAGAGTAATTGTAGAGACCTGAGCATCTACATAATTGATTGATAGTTAATTAAGTATCAAAGCAATGGCAAATTTTTTTGGTCTCTGTAGGCAGTCTAAATGGTCATGAAGGATTGAGTATCTTGATTTTACACTTTTCTCCTGAATTTGTAGTAAGTGCAGAACATAAAAGGCTAATTTTCGCATATTAAATTGGAAACATACGGGAAGTATACAGAACATAAAAGGATTGAGTATTTTGATGATGTGATGCTGCAATTTGCTATAGATGATCAATGTTTCTGTTACAGTGATATTTGCAATGATATGCATGTATGTCATAAAGATTAATTTTAAACATACATTACTCATCAGTATTGTTAGAGATAGAACGACCATCATTGTTTTTATGTTTGAATGATGCTAATAATAATTTTTCCATTTACTAAGTTTCCATACCTGCAGTTGAAACAATTTTAAGGATTTATCACCAGCAGATTTTTAAGCATCTAAGTGCATTAAGCATTGTTCTCATAGATCTATAGGCAGGGTAGTAACTAATAAGCATTCTGATTATTGTAACTGTAGTAAGCCTTTAATTTCCAGACTTACAGTTTGCTTATATTTTGACAAAAATACATAATGTTTCCACTTAGGAAAAAAAATTGTTTGTGTACCGTTTCTGAAATCTGATTCTTCTGAATGTGAATATTAAACTTATTTAATAGAATTTGCAGCTAAAGCTTTCATATTGTTTAGTCTTTATTGTTATTGTTATCTCTTGCAGTGTGTCAACAAGAAACAAATTCCGGTTGGGAAGATTCAAGCAAAATATAATGAGGTCAGTTCATGGCGACTTCGATTGAAAGTTGTCATCAGTGGCTGCTAATCCTGTTGTGCAAATAATTACTTCATAAGGTTGCATTTTGTTTTTCATATATTACTCTGCCTTGTACATATTAGGCCACTACTGCTAAAAGCTCTTCAAATTCTGCATCTGTTGGCCCTGAATCTGGAGTTGATTCTTCAAATGAGAATGGCAAAGTCTCTGGTCCAAGTCCTTCTTTAGATCCATCTGCAGTATCTGCATTCATGACTCAAGTAGCAGACCTGGTAAAGTAAGACAAAGCAGCCTTACTTCACATGCCATCATCTTTCCCTTTTGCATCTTATAATTTTTCTCCTTATATCCATTTTTTTTTAATAGAAAACCTTTTATCTCTGTTAGATGTGCATCATTTCCATTATTTTAACTAAATATATAATATAATTACAATGGGCAGACTTGTGGATTCCCGTGATATTGTTGAACTGGAACTTAAGCAATTGGATTGTGAGGTTGTGATAAGAAAGAAGGAAGCTTTGCAGCCTCCACCAGCTGCTGCAGTAGCCCCAATGCCACCATCAATGCCTTATTATACTCCTCCACCACCACCACCACCATCAGCAGCGGCAGCCCCAGCCCCTCCTTCTACTCTTGCAAGCCCTCCACCTTCAAAACCAGCGCCTGCCTTACTGTCCCCTCCAAAAGCAAGCAGTTCTCATCCACCATTGAAATGCCCAATGGCTGGAATCTTTTACAGGAGTCCTGCACCTGGTGAACCAGCATTTGTGAAGGTAGTTATCATTATAATTATGAAGATATGTGATTTAAAGTATTTGATTTTCTATAATATGGCAATTTGCAACTTGCAAAACATAATACAGGATATCAGCAAAAACCATATTATGGTTACTATGTAGAGTAGTCTCATTCTTTTGTTATTGCTTCAGGTGGGAGATAAAGTGCAGAAAGGTCAGGTTGTTTGTATTATTGAGGCTATGAAACTGATGAATGAAATTGAAGTAAGTGTCTATCTTTCTTCCAATATTTTTTTTTTTTGGCAATTTACTTTAGCTGATGCAATCTAATGGGTTAAGGTTTGGTTGCCGATGTTTTTGCATTTTGCTTCCCCCCTTTATTCTAGAGTTTTGTCCTGGTCTAGTCTAGATTAATATATTGTAACCAGATATACGTGAAACAGTAAAACAAGGGTCAATTAGTATCATAACATGCAATAGAATGAACTTGTAAGAGGTGTTTGTATTTCTTTCATTGTTTCTGTTTTTCTTTATTTATTTCGATCACTTAACACTCTAGTAAACTATTTTGTTAAAAGAAGTCTTATTACTCGGTTCCCTTTCATTGCCCTCTAGGCTGATCAATCAGGAACAATAACTGAGATTCTAGTTGATGATGGGAAACCAGTCAGCGTAGACACGGTAATCTCTCCCTCCCTCTGTTCCTATCCTTTGACCCCAAAATTTGATGTGTCATTTCTTTACCTGAAATACGTCCTTTGCAATGCAGCCTTTGCTTGTAATAGTGCCATGAGTTCCAGAAGAAACCTCTTCAAGGATGGTGGCAGCGTTGCATATTCGGTAACATGGAGCACTCAGAAATTTTCATCGTTTGCATAGGCCTGTTATCCGTTGTTGGTTAATGTTTGTTTGTCTTATTTCATAAAATACTTGTCTTTAATTCTCATCCCATTCCCTTCCATTTTTTAGAGTAACATTATAAGCATAAATGCTCAGCATGTTGGATTTGCATATTGGAAGAACTTGCAGTTTAATGCAATTTTGATTTTTATAGCATAAATTATGGCATTGGGTTTCTTATTTATTTAATTTTTTTTAAAGAACCTTTTCCCTAGTTTCAGTGAGCATCCTTCTGCTGGAAATATGTGGAAAATGCTTAAATGGATTTTTAGATCCTCAATTTTGTTGCAAGTTACAATTTCATCCTGTATTTTTAATCTGAATAATGTTGACTTGCATCCTTTTCCAAGTACGGAATTAGTTCATCATGTTGAGCTTCTATTTAAAAATGACAGAACTTGCTGAGTAAACTCCTATTTACTTGATGTGGCACATTGCTTTGTTTTTGAGTCCATAGTTTAAATGAGAAGAGTCAGAAAACACTCTTAATTAAGACTTATAATGGTCAGGTGCCACTAAGGTCAATAAGAGTATTTTCTGATTCTGTGTTCTGGTACATAAGCAAATCATGTGCTACATAGAAGTCATGTTATTCGAATAAGGCATATACTTTACAAATTTCATTTTCTTAAACTAAAGCTAAACAGAAGGAGTTAATTGTAACCTTGGGAAAAGATGGATAATAGCGTTGTTCAAATAAAAAATTGGGGGCCAAAATTGTAACTTTCAATAAAATTGGGGGAACTGAAAGTGTATTTACCGTCAGCAAAATAATCTTATTTCTTTAATCAGTTTATCTGAGTATGACAAAAATCCGTCTTTATGGTTGAAGTGACCAGTTGCCTTAGGCCTTTGCTTTGGTGCATATTTTAAAGCGGCCTTCTTCAAGTCTATTAAAAGAGGAAAGGAATTATGTTCTTTTTTTTTTCCCCTTTTAAATAATGAAATCTCATTGATATTTGTCAAGTCCGCAAAACTTAATTCTTCACAATAACGAAATCTCTCTCCAAACAGTTCGTGCTCTTCAAATTAATTTCCTGTGATCAGGTTCCTTTGCCTGGGCATATAGATTCAAGACACATTTTTTCAACAACTTCATACATTTATTTGGACATCAACATTTTGTATTGTATCCCCAAGGCTTGCTATGCTGTTCGATCATTGGATGAGTTATTTGTGACATTTACATCGCATCAGATCTAGGTCTTTCCCTTTTTTTTTTTTGGGGGGGGGGGAGTAAATTTTTTTCAATTTTGGAGTCGGAGGGAAAAACGTAAGGATTATATCTGATTTTATATTTTCAAAATTAGAAGTTCTTATTTGGGTAAATGTTCTTATAATTTATTTTTTAAATTTATAATTTTAAATATGTAACTTAAAAAAAAATCTTTAGATATTTTCCTAAATTTATATTTTTAACTTCTTTTTTATTTTTTATAGTAGATTCATAATTAAATAAAGCCTTTATTTATTTGCTCACTTTCTATTAATTTTTTTTGAAATAAAAAATAATTTTTAAAAGTAATCATTGAGAACCATTTTTAAAAACATAAAAAAATAAAAATATATTCAAATAGATCCATAATCTCATATTCTGATTTTTTTTTTGGCCAGAACCCATAGCTTCAATATAAAAAAAAAATTATTTGTCCGTTAAATTTAGATTCTCTTTAAGAAAATAAATTGAGGTTCAGGGTTCCGGGGAGGCCTAACTTGAGAAAAAGGCACAATTGCAGAAAGACCATGCGATCCTTGCTTTACAGAAATGCAAAGAGAACAAATCTCATCATTAGTCATTACTGGATTGAGAATTGCTTGGTTGCACCGAACGTTACAAAGTCATTGGACAAGCAAGTGTAAATAACTTGACAGAACTTAGGCAAATGGAATCAGTTTAAATTCTCACAAATTCTGTTTATTAGTTTTGATTTTGTTATGTACTACTTACAATTTGAGTTGGAAATAAGTATAAAATATAACAGGAAAAAATACAAGAACTGTCTTGGAGAGTTGATATGGCAGAGGATGATTCCGCAAATTTACCCCATAAGCCATATCTTCATGTTGGAATTATATTGAGGTATGATAACATGAACAAATATGTCTAGGAAGAAATATTAGTTGATCACATCACAAAATCAAAAAGCATGTGCATACAATCATATTCTGGCAAGAGGATACCAGATTGGATAGAGACCCCAATCACTGCAAAAGGCTAAGGATACATGCATCCACAGTCACAAGAAAGATACAAGAGGGAAGAAAAGAAATGACAAAAAAATGGGTCATCCCAAATGTTTCGTTTTGTTTAAAAAAAATAATGAATAAAGAGTTGGCTTGTGACGTCTGTTCAACCATCCTGTGGTGATTCTGAATCAAACCAATTAGTTAATCTGATTTGAGTTCAGTAAATAATCGAATTCCAAGTGAACTTGTAACTTCATTCAATTCAAAAAACAGAACCATTTTTGAATTAATATGGAATAAAACTACAAAGCCACATGAACTCTTCAATTTACAAGGTAACATGACAGGACGAGTTTAACCATCCTCCTCTTTCACTTGTTTCCTCGTTACCTCTTTATCACCCACTTTATTTCATGACACCATTGCAGTCCCTTGATCCTAGTATTAGTCTTATTCCAAGAATAGTTGGGTAAGGTAAGCTTCGAAGTCAAGAAAAGCTAGGAAACCAGGACGATACACCATTTTTTTCCCCTCTTCTAAATGGGGAGTTTTTCCCTCTTGATGCACTTATAATCTGACAATTGCTCAAATGCATGAAATGATCTCCTAAGTGAATAACAGAATGAAAATTTGAATGCTTAATCAAGAATGGTGTTTATATCACAAATAATAGGTGCCTCTTCATCCAACGAGTGCAGAAGAAAATACCCTGTCATGAGCTACACGTACATACAAGAAATTGAATAATATATTTATTGATGACGATGGATAGATAAACCACCTACAGACTTCAGAATAAACATCTAAGATACTTGCATGCGAATTTTTTTTCTTTTTCCATGCTGATAGGGAGATGACAATTCTTGTCATGCACTTGAATTAGAGAAACAAGCTAAGCTTCAAACAAACACACAGCATCCAATTACCACTGTTGTAATGCTAATGATCACACTTTGGCTCTTCACTTCCAATCAAGCATGTCCAATAGCCACAAGACTTCTTCCTCAGAGTTGGCAACATCACAAAAATCCATTTGTATTCCAAACACATCCACAGCATAACTGTTTTCATCTTCCATGAATAGCAAAGAAATCCATGCTCGTATACCAGACAAGAAAGGGTAGCAAGGGGAAAAGTCAAGGTAATCATATGCCAAGGCTCTAGAAGACGACCTATCAATGTACTCAAACATTGACTTTTCAATGATGCGAGCAACCTCATTTGAATCCTTCCGGCCAACTAACACAGTGACACTAACTGTCTGAGTCTGGCTTGAAGGCACAGTAAACTTTGGTTCAACAGGTAATGTCATTTTATATTCAGAACCCTCCAGGTGATATTTAAGCATGTCACAAACTCCAGATGGTGGATTTATTTTACCTCTCTGGAGGACAGAGCCGGGGACTACTTCTGAGAAGAGCAATCTACTTTCACACCAAATGTCAATGAAGAACTCCAAATCATGGAAGGAAATTTGTGGAGGAAGAAGAGTTCTACGATACTGTCGTTTATAAAATGTTTTGTATAACTTGTAGTAGGTTATAGTTGGAGGATTAGGGCGCTTGCAGATTGAAGGCCATGTCTTGGCACACTGGCATTTCCAAAAGTAGTCATCTCTAGCTACCTCCCTCCACTGCTTACATACTGACATACAAGAGGCAAGATCAACACCCTCTAGTAAAGGGAAAACAGCCTTTAACACTTCATCAGATGCCATTTTTAGCTCCAAATTGCAATTAAAAATGCAACATTATGTAATGATCATGAACTACAGATCTACCCCTCTAAGCATTTGAAGAGTACCCTGAAAATGTAATATCAACCAGTGAGACAATTAAAAAATGTCACTACATAAACTATTTACTTTTACAAATAATAAAGCATCAAAGACACTCAAGCTGATTTCATGATTACTGTGAATAATTACTCCATCATTCAACAAAAAAATACTTAGAAAGGCCAGAATGACACCAAAAAATAGCCAATGAAACAATTTTCTCTAAAAGCTACCAGGTGGTAGACATTGAAACTTCAGAATTCTACTGTCCCAATCAAGTCAAATGCAACAAAGTAGAGCAAATATTTCTCCATCTCCATGAGATTTTTCCATAGTCATCCAAAACACTAAATAAAACCGGAAACCACCACAAACTGAAGGACAGACAGAGAGCTACCCACTTGTGATAAGAAATTTTGTTAAAGGAACTATAACGATTCCAACAAAAATGTGTCTATCCTTGAAAAATTATTGCTAATGCAAGATGAACCAAATGTTCTTCTCATAAAAGAACAACCCCAGAAGAAAGTATGTTAAAAGCAAATTAAACAAGTTAATAGTATAAATAATATCCATACAAAGGGAAGATACAAAAAATAACCTCATGTTACTATCAACAAAACCATTGAGATATGTACGAGTAATATCCATAAAAAGGGGAAGATCCAAAAATCATCTTCACTTTCCTACTAAAAACCATTGAGAATAAGTCTATATCAACAGGTAACAATCAACTTATAAAATCTCTTGTAACAACCATCACAAACTTCAAAAAACAAAACTCTACCAGTATTCCTAAACCCTATATGTTAAAACTTTTACATTGCTCCACCAAACCTTCAATACCACTTATTTGGTTAACTTAAATCTATTAAATCTGGACATCGTGATCACAATTGAATAGAAAAGCAACTTAAATTTTTATGCCATAACAGTGACATTAGACATTTTAGCCACAGGACATTAAACGAGTGGAGGATTGAATCGTATTCATTTAAATAATCATAAATATCAGGAGGAAAACTATTCAATATCCAGAAAACTGATTTCATATTCTCCTCCTCCATTTGTTTTTAACTTCTATATGCTTCAGATCTAAACACTAAATCAAAGGCATCATATCATCTAGCAGCCTAAGAAAGCCATTAAATGAAAAAAATACTTAAGAAATTATCCGATGTCATCTGAATCCTTTACAAAGAGGACGATCCAGATACCAAAATGTTCAGATGAACTAAAATTCGAAGGATCCAAAAAATGATAAAACATGTATGATTCAAAACTACACAAACACTCTAATCCACAGAAATTAAGAGAGATTAAACCTGAATTATGCAGAAGAAAATGACATTGACCAAAGATTGAGAATCCACTAAGGATCATGAAGGCATTTTGAAAATGAGGCAGAAATGGCGTCAAATCCAATATGAAGACCGAAAATGGTACCTTAATTCTCCCGGGGTGGAATGAGTAAAGCCCTAGAAATTGGTTGGTAGAACAAGAGAGAAGTGCTCAGGTGCACTCGGATACAGTAGAGACGGCGAGAAAGGAAAACCTCCGAAAAAGGAAGACGACAAAGGATTGCTTGAAAGAGGGGGAACTTTAACTAAAAGAAAACGATTTGGCATTAAACAAATCATGAGATGCCACGTCACCGTAATTTGGACTTTGGATTATGTGCCTCGTCGTTATTATTATTATTATTATTATTATTATTATTATTATTATTATTATTATTAAGTTACAATAAATAGATAAATTCATCCATCTAACTTTAGAATGACATCAGATATATTCTATCAATTTAGTTAAATTTTAACATCAAATTTATTATATTGTTAATATTATCATTAACTTAATATCATAATTCTGAAAGATTATTTTAATATTAAATTAATTTAACTTTTGTTTAGATATCAAAATAGTCTTGTTAATATTTTTGGTAGCAAATTGAATGTAGTTAAACCTATTAAAATTAATTATAAACTAATTAAAAATATAAAATATTATTTTAATTTGAAAAATTAATTTTTTAGAAAAGGTATTATGTCTTACTTTGAAAGAAAAGAATAAACATTGAACATTTAACAATGATATTTGCTTAAAAAAAACAAAGAATGAACTAAACAATAGGTAAATTCATCAAAAAATAAAATAAGTATTGATCAAAGTGAGTTAGGCTTTAAATCCTTATAATTTAATAAATTAATCCCAAAAAATTGAGATTCTAAATCAACTGTCTTAGAATTTGGAATTAGCAACAAAAATCATCAATCCAAAAAATTATCAACACTAAATGCCAAAATTAGTTGTAATTCAAACGATCAAATTAAGGTTCAAACTAAAAGTTATTAATTAAATAATAAAAAACCTTTAAATTTTGAATTATTTATAAAAGTAAAATATAAAAAAATTGAAGTGAGATTTGAAAATTTTCATATTAATTGAAATTAAAAGTGAGGAAGTAGCATCTAGAAGTGATCCATATAATATAAATTATGAAATATTTTGTTATTCGAAATGGTGCTTTGCCTTATAATTGTATCATCAAGAGTAATAGATACACATTCAAAATTTTTGGTGTTTTTGCAAGGCTTTATCCTTATATAATCATAGTTAGGATACAATAAATTAAGGATTTTATTTTTGGTGGGATTTTCTTTTACATTTAATAATAGGAATTAGGGATTTGGTTTTAGATAGAAGTTTTTATTAGGGACTTTGCTCTAGATGGAAATTTTTTATTTTAAAAATTTTCATGTGGAAAATTTTGTGTTGTTACTTTTTATGTTCAAATGAGAATTTTTATTTTCATATAAGCAAAACCATATAGAAACCTATAAGCCTACCTAATTAAAATGAGATTAAATAAATTTAACTTAGCAAAATAAAAGGTAATATTAAGGATAGCACCAATTTGATGTCAAATCAAATGAAATTGGACTAAATTGACGTCATAATAAAAATTAGGACTAATTTGATGTTAGTTTAATCTTTTAAGGATAAATTTGCCCATTTATTCTTATTATTGTTTTGTAATATTAATTGTATATATTATTTTGACTAAAACATTTTATAAATGGATCAAAACCTTATTTTTGTTCGTATAAGATAAGATTGAGAAGTTTAGTATTAAAAGTAAATTACATTCACTTTCTTAAAGGTTTGGCTGATATTCAAACCTTTTCTATTTTTAGAACTATAAATTCAGCTTCTTTATTTTTCAAAATTAGGGGAGGTGATTGTAGTTATAAAATAAAAGGGAATGAATATAAGTATATATAAAAAAGGAAAGTTAGTGTATATTTCTCACAATAAAAGGGGTGTGAACATAATTATACTAAATCTTGGAAAAAGTGAGTGTAATTTGTCCTAGTATTAATTTGTTTTAAATCTAGTCCAACTTAATATTTAAGAGTCAAGACCTTATCATTTTCCATTAATTTTCCTCTTTAAGATATTTCTATTACTAATGCAACATTTTACTCAAATAAATTACATGATTTCCTTTTAATGAAAAAGTGCACATCAAATGTTTGAATCTTATAACAAACTCAAAGTATAAATCCTTGAACAAGATTTGACAATCTATGCCTAAGAATGGATTAAACCCCATTTCTTTCACTAAATCTATTTTAGGCTTATCCAATTTGATCATAATTTTTTGTAATAAAGAAAGTGAACATCTTACCAAAAAAAAAGCACACTTATATGTTACACCCCTTAAAATTTAAAATATTTGTGTAGGAAAATAGTAAATTGTTGCAATCAAATTTAAAATAAACATTTAACAAAGGATGAATTAAAATGTTTTCTAGCCAAATATGATTAGAGGTGAATGTTTGAGTGTAAAGAGACCTAGGGTACTTTTTTGTTTTTGCCTTTGGCCTTATTCCCCCTTTATTTTCCCATTTTTCAACCTATACTTCATTTTTCCATCAAACATGTTGACCTTATCCTTTTTTTCTTCTTCACTGCTTCTCATTCAAGTTAGGGTGCTATTCTTCATCACTCACTAATAATTTTCCATCCGAGCAAGGTAAGGCTTCATAAACTTTAGTTCCTATAAAGCTTTTCTTGCATTTTCCTTTAAGATTGAAAAGATGAAGAGATTTAGCCTAAAAAGGGATTTAAAGCCTTAACTTAAAATTTCTAATTTTGAATGATTAGGGGAAAACAAATGACAATTTCTTTCACCTAACATCTCTTCCATATAAGGTGAGTAAGCATTCTAATTAAATACAGATATTTTTGTATGATTTGGGTTAGCTAGAGCAAGGTTCTTTATGTTTTTCATAAATCTAGAGGAAATGTGTGATTGTGGTTTTGATTTGAGTTTCTTGTTAGGTCTAGCATATATGATAGTATGGTTATAATATATAGTGTGATGGATAAGTATTTTAACTTAAGAAATGAATTTAGAGTGAATTTATCTTGGATGAAAAGTGTTTTAACTAAAATTTCTTCAAAATTCAAGTTATAATCAATTATATAATCGATTATGTCTCAAGAATTTACTTTTTGGACAAACATGACCAATTACATGATTGATTATGCCCCTCAAAAATTCATTCTCTAAAACTTTATAATTGATTACACAATTAATTATGTATATGAACCTTTGTTCTATAGGTTAACATAATTAATTATATGCTTAAGACTTGTTCTTTGAACTTTTATAATTGATTACATAATTGATTATACTCTTGTAGCGTTACTTTTTGGACTAGTATAATCAATTATATAATTAGTTATATCCTATGTGTCTCTAGTTAATACTTATCTTAAGCGCCCTAAACATTCACATAATTAATTATAATCAATTACATGGTGTTGTTGTGACATATAAAAAATGTATTATATAAAAAAATAGTGTTGTAATGAAGTTATTCAAAGGCTTTCTATCCTCTGCATTCTAGGTTTGATTCCATGACCTTACATATATGTATCTAATGACTTAACCACTTCTACTATTATAAAAAAAAATATATTATAAAATGATTCTTGTGGTAAATGAGCTTAAGTTACATTATTTTCATGGAAATTGAGATTGACATAAACTAATGATACTATGATTAAACATTGGATCCTATATATGCTTATGAGAAATAAGGATAACTTAAAGGAAAAAGATGGGTGAGAATTGTAAGCAAATTTACTTGCTTTTCCTTTATATTTCCATCTATTGAGTGATATAAATGCTACATGTATATATACAAACTTAGAAATAATGGAAAAAATGAGCACGTTTATGTGAATGTTATAGATACTAATGAAATTGTATTATGAAATATGTGACAAGTGTAATAGGACTAAAAGAGGTTAAATTCGATTGATGAGATTTTAATTGTTTATGATTTGATTGTTTGGAATGTTTACTCACTAAACTTTAAATCTACTCCTTCACATTTTGTTTAAAAATTTTTGACAGATGTGCCTCCACCACCATTATGGTGATGATAGGTCCTTTAGGATTCTCTTTGCAAACATTACAAGGAGTAAACTGGATATGCTTATACATAGATGTATCCCTTGAGACTTTCTTTAGAGGGCACTGGGTTTTAGAATTTGGCAATCAAGTAAGGATCCTTTTATCTATATGGATTAGTTAAGTCAATTTATTTAGAACATATTACAAACTATAAGCAAGTTTAATTTCTTTTATTTTGTAGAAACTAATTTAATGAATATTGTTACTATTAATTATTAATACCAACTTCATTACTTATTGTTAATACTATTCTATGTGTTTATATTTTGAATATGACTAGGAAAGATCAATGGAAACTAGTAGAATTGGTTCCACGCCAGTCATGATCATGACTAGGGAAGGTTATGACATTATATTAATAATAATCTAATCAAACTTAGATTGTATTACATCATAAAGTGAGGTACAAGAAAATAATGCTATATTCCTAAACATGTAAAATAGGTTATGACCTTGTAAGCTTTGTAAGATATTTATAGATATGATGTAGGTAGGCTTTTATTTTTATACTTGTTTTTAATGTAAGACATACCATGCAAGTCAAGATCCATGTGGGCAAGCCTGCATGGTTGTGGACTAACTTATAGGCTTGTGGCTTACTTTATTTATTTTTAGTTATTTTGCATTAACACATTATTTAAAACTAAAGAAATTAATCCATATACTCACTCATTCATGGTCTAATAATGTTTTTTTAACTACTCATTAGTAATTAATCTCTTAATTCAATAATAATAATAATAATAATAATAATAATAATAATAATAATACAAGTTGCCTGTGGGTTTACCTTGGGGAGGGGTAGGGCGAACTTCCTTTAATGAAACTATCTAAAAAGGTAGGCTTAAATGTGTGAGGTAGTGCAGGCTTAATCCTTTATGGGCTAGGCTTATTTGAACTTGCCTTGCTAATTTTACATCTCTACATTTTCCTTTCAATAATAAATACTTATAGTAGATTTAGTCTTCAAAGGTTTTGCTTGTAGCAAAAGTTTAATGTTGTGCACATTGGAGTATTTGGTTTGCTATATTTCATTATGATGTATAGGATTTACTTGTACTTGGTAATGAAGGCTTAACTATATGTGAGTGCATAAATTATATGTATTGAAAACATTGAAATTAATTATTCCATTCTTTTAAGAACTTATAGTGCTAGTGATTCCATGTTGAATCTTAGAAGTTAGTCAATCAATTTAATCGAAGAAAAAATAAAGAGGGATTTTGAATTGCAACTTATAAATGTACTAAAGAACAAAATATAAATAATAAAGAAAGATTATAAAATAATAAAAGGTTCCAATTCAAAAGAAGTTTGTATCTCAATTCATTGATTAATTCTTAACATTTAATAAAATATCTTAAATTTGATTACTTATCTAAGAATTGTTTGTAATCCCTGCAACAATCCTAATTTGTTCCTAATATTGATTGATTCATACAATATCATAAACTAAGTCCTTATTACTAATTTGAATTCAATAATTATTTGAAATCCTTGTACTGACTTTTAAATCCAATTAGCAATAGCATTAAGCACTCAAAACATGACTAAGATTGAACAACAATTTATAATCATAAATGATTTAATTCACTTCTAATTTTCCATAGGCATTGAATGAAAATTAGCTTTATAATCATCAATAATTAATTGCTATAAGTAACAATTAATTATAACAATTGACAATTACAAATTAATTATAAACTATTATTTAGCAATAAGTTACAGTAAATAATCATCTTTAGCAATTATAAACATTAAAGAATAGAAACAATATAAAAGATAACTAAATCTAAAATATTTATAAAGATCAAATCTCACAATCGAAATTAAATTACAAAAAGCTTAAAATGGATGATTGAGGTTTAACACTTCATGGCTTCTTTAAAAAAAGAAGAAGAAGAAGAAGAAAATAGAGAAATTATTATTGTGTTCTACCCTTCAGGATTAAATATGACCTAATAGTTAAGTGAATTAGGGTTTGCTTACTTTTGTAAAGTTGTAACTAGGTCTCTTAAGGCTTTAATGGGTTAGGTTGGCACAATTTAAAGGCCTAGAGCTTAGCTTATGGCCCAAAACTTAAAATAGTTTCTCCTTTAACTAATCTCATAATCTAATTTCATGGCCATTTTCACCATAAAAAAGACATAATTTCACTAAATTTTTATATGAAAGTTGTAAGGTTAGACCTTGGCTAATAGATGAGCTTGGGTTTGCATGATTTTGAGCTCTAGAGCTTTAAATAAACCTAAAAATTTGTGATTAGTCTAGTGTAGACAGCAATAGAGTCCAATTTTGTATGTTTCTTGGCCAATTTGAATCAACAAATATTCGAATTAGGTTTCATAACATTTGTAAATATTTCTCTTAAATTTTCAATGACATAAAGATTAACCTAATAAGAGATCCAAAACTCTACATATATTTAAAAATTAAAATAGTAATAAAATTCCTATATTAGTAGAATACATCTTTTTTATTTTAAAATCATGACCAAAACAAGGCTTAATTAATTCAATTAAGTGTATTAATAGCTTAAGAGACTAAATATAAGATAAAATAAGTTTTCAGTAATAAGTAGTGAAAAAATGGATATGAATATAGAAGAAAGTAGAATCTACTTGAATTGGTAGCAAGAACAATGCAATCAAAGCTAACATATATAATGTGTGGGTGAAGATAGGTAAGATTAGTAGTAGATAAAAAATTAAGTGATAACTCTAATAAAGTCTTATAATAACACTTTTATACTTTTTCTATGTCACAACCTAATCCGATCATGATTAGCGTGGATCCCAAAATCAATTTCCACAAGCTTTAACAAATTTTACTATTTTTATTTAATAGGAGTTTCTAAATTCTAGGGGAACTTGCAATTTCATTATAAATTTTTTGCAGAAAAATGGATAAAGTCTTCTCTATTTTTGAACACTTCTTGAGGGTTACATGCCCTAAAATAAAAAACTTGGATATTTTTTAGATACAATAGAATTAATAAAAATATAATACTATACATATCTCAAACTCATACCTTGATAAACTTTTCAACTCATCAAATGATGGATTAGCAATATTTCTATTTCAAAAGTTGATCTTAACTCAAGGAGAAACTCCACTATTAAATTTTTTCATAAGGCGGTCTTGTTTTTCTACGAATGTAACAAACTCAAATTCCAACCTAAAAACATTAGAAATAAATGAAGTGAGTTATAAAAACTCAATGAGCATATATCTATTAGTATTTTTCAAGAGTTCAATTTTTATATATTTGGAATATAATTGAAAGCTAATCATGCATTAATTTGGAAATAATAACAAACCCAAATTCTTGGATTTCTACAATATACACAACTCAGCATCAACTAAAAATTCACTTGCATACAACTTAGATTCCATATTTTACATCATAAAATATAATAATCTCAACTTATATCATTCACCACACATTCTAGATGGTTATCACATTCATAAATAGCCCTTAAGGCTCAATTACAATCAAATCATTGCAATCCTCATCATTTCAAATAGTAATAGTTAATATCAGAAATTTTCCATTGACACATCATATCATACATATAGTTTTAATAAACACGCTTATAGCCACTTTTTGATTTCAGAGTCAATTCTATGGTTCTTTCAATTGTTCACCAAGAATTTTTTTATCTAGCTCTTAAATCAATGTTACATCGTTCATAACTATTTGTCGAGAATTTTCTATCCGATTCTTAAAACAATTTTATATCCTTCACAATTGTTGTTAGGAATTTCACATCTGGCTATCATCTCATCCTTCATCATAGTTAACAATGTCTAATGTCATTGCTCTAGCATAGTTCATAAATTTTGAATGTCTATAAAGCTCGATTCATAATGTAATAAATGTACTAGAGCTTTACTTTATTCATATCACAAGATTTAATACAAGACCACATAATCAACTATTCAACAATTACAAGTAATCAAAGAATATAATACAATCATAATATGATCTATATCACAATTAATCAATTAGTAACCAATAGTGACACCATGCTTCCATTGCGCACTTTGATTCATTAACATTTACTCAAATAGCTAATTGCATTTAAATATGTAACCGAATTTACACATGAATACATATGCATGGATAGCAAATCTATACTATCAAGTAAAAGAATATAATTTATAATATTTAAAATATCCTTTAAGAAGATATTAAAATGTGGTGAGATATATACTCACCTCGAATTGCCAATAACTTTGAAGATTGTCAACTTTTTAACCTTCTTTAACCTTTTCCTATTTATCAATTTATGACAATAAATTATTATATGTACATTACTTACTTTCCTTCTCCATATTACAAATCCATATTATTTGCTTCTTATATTTCCTACGATAAACTAATAATTAAAATATACCTCCTAATTCTCTTAGATTTAAACTTTCTTTATTTTCAAACTTATCATTGAAATACTAAACATTCTTGTATATAACAACTTTTCCAAATTGAAGTACTAAATCTTCAAAACATTACCACTCCCATCACTATATAAAGTTATATGCTTATTAACTTATATTTTTAACTTCCCATACAGAGTAAAAAGAAATCATTTTTGTTAACAACTATCCACCATTGGCTCTAAATATTAAAATATTATATTTTAAGATATAAATATACTCTAATAATTTAGTATTTTTGAATCTCAAAATCCAAAAAATATGATAAAATAAGGTTTTCAAAATTAGATCAAATCTTTTAAAATATGAAAATATAACACTTTATAATTACTTTAAACAGAGTATTCTAATAATCTAATCATAAAATTCTTATTCTACAAGACTATCATTATATATATATTTTTAAATATATAACCACTAGTAAAAATATTGTAATATAATACTCTATAACATAAAAGATATACATACAAATATATTTTCACAAGTGTTTATCATATATTCAAAATCCCTATAAATGGCTTTCTTTTTGAATCATGTATGATTCCAATACTCCATTTGTATTTTAATAATCTCATTTTAGCATCTTAAAACATAGAAATTATATTTTTCATAAATATCATCATCTATATCTCTCACACACAAATGGGCTTCTCTTGGATTAATTCTCAAAATAGCATGAATATTAAACTTTTAAGCTATAAAGACATTCACCTATAGCTAAAAAGCCTATTTGAAGCTCACCAATAGTAAGATTTGTTAGATTGTTGGCATCTCTATAATAATCAGCTGGAAGGAAGATAGAACCTAATAGGAATAAGCTGAAGATGAGCGAGGAAGCTCTAGAGAAAGTAAGTGTGTATGTAGAGTGTAGGAGAAGAAGTTGCTAAAAATTTTAAAAGAAAATAAGGGAGAAAGTCGATGAGAGAGACTATGACAAAAGAAGAAAGAAAGAATATATATATATATATATATATATATATATATATGGAAGATGGAGAAGAACCTATTGGAAATAAGAAGAAGAAACTAGACAAAAAGAAAAAGAAAAAGGGAGGGAGGCGATAGTAGTAAATAAAAAGAGGAAAAATTATAAAGTAAGCTTTGGGATTTTATCTTATGCTTCTCATGTATATAAGTTCAATTCCCCTTCATATAATCTTATCCATCTATTTTTTTTATTCTAAAAAATCTTAGTCATTGATATATTTGAAAGCTCTATTTCAAAATCCATCTCCAATATTTTTAATCTTCTTTCAATGTATAAATATTTATGTATTTTTAATAATTTGATAAATATTAAAATTCTAAAAATAATTATTTTCAACTTTCATAATTCTCAAAAATAATTTTAGTAATTACAAATAAATTATTTCATAAATCTCGCACCTATGATCAATAAAATTACTTCTTACGAATGAGAAATTCCTTATAAAAGTAGCCATATAAAAACAAATGCCTTCCAAATATTTTTATCAATATTATTTTAATATTATAAAATCCTTTAAAATCAAATATTAATCTAATCATAACTTTCAAAATTATAAAAATCTAAATATTAGCCAATCAAATAATTATTGATGAATATTGAAATTTATAAAAATTAAATATTATTTCAGGATATTACATTCTAAAAGAATTAAATGTATTTCCATTTAATCTTCCAAGCACATACAAGTAGAAAAATATAATAGACAATAACACTAATAATTATTTATGCTTATTCCTTTTTTGAAATGATGGATTAGGTTTTATTATATTATCATTGTGTTGTCATATCATTGCATGATTAAGCAAAGTCGAATTAAGAAAACAAAATTTGTAAAGTCACTACTAAACTAAGATAGTTACTTTATGATTTTTAGGCTTTATCATAGGACAAGAATTTAACTTTAACATGCATTAATAAATTTTCAAAAACTAGAAGCTTTACTAATTTAATTGATATATATTTAGTTCATATAAAGTTAAGAGTGATATAGGGTTTAACTTGTAGATTTATAATATCCAATTAGGAGTGAGTAAAATATTACATCACTAAAAATTCATCACACAAAGGGGTTATAGTTTATGTGGAAGTAAAGAAAGGAAGGGACGAACTTTGAACCTAAGTCATTGATGATAACCTTTTTCAGTTGGCTCATCATTGATAAAGGTATGAGTCAAAAAAGAATATCTAAAACTTGGGACGTTCAAGATATATATATACGGTTGTTAAATGAATTAATTGCATAGTCACTCACTTTTTCTATATAAAATAAGTTATTATAGGTATTTATGGAAACTTAAAAGTGGACAATAAACTTCCCAATCCACTTAATGTAGTAGTATAGATTTTTAATGCATGTTAGTAATATTTGAATTTTTAGTGCATGCTACATGTATAAATAATCAATTTTCTACAATTTTGTCAATTTAATATTACATAGAGTTAGTTTTTTCAATGAATGATATCTAAAAATAATATTAACTTTCAAGATTAATAGGTATAGTTGTTAAATAAATTAATTTTATAATCACATAGTCATATACTTTTTATAGATATAATAATTTATTATGGGTATTTATGTAATCTTAAAAGTGGAATCTAGACTTCCTTATCCCTTTAATATTACATGAAGTTAGTAGTAGTATAAATTAGAGAGTTTTCAAATTTAAGTTTTTCAAAACTTCCTTTCCTTATTTTTTAGTTACTTTCTCTTTCTTTCTTCCAACCCATAACAACCCAATTTTTTTAATTTCAACTTGTACATTAATTTTTGACAAATTTTTTTTAAATGTTGATGTTGTTAGAAATGTTTCAACATATGCATGGATAACCCATATCTTAAAATATGTTAAAGTTATTGCATTAAGCTTTTCATATAAGATAATGTAATAAAAATGTGGTGCCTTTAATCACAATACACATATAACAAAGAAGGACATCCAACATCAAGTAGAAACCCACTTAGATAATCCACACCCCAAAAGTTTGCTCTTACTTACTTTGCTCTAAAGACTTGGTCAAAGTACCCTTTGACTATAAGTCTGGGTATGTTAAATTTGATCTTATACTTATAGGATACTTGATATTGTAGAATACATTCATTAATGTTTAATGACTAAAATAGATGTGAATGATCTTGCACAAGTGCAACTACATCATCATGATAGTATCTTTAAATAGCAACATCTTGATCTTAGTGATTAGTGATGTGCAAGATTTTATATATATGATTTTCTTAGTTTATATCTCTTAGTGTGTAACATATACTTAATTTTACAAAATTAGTCTTGTTATGTAATTAGGGGTTAATTTTATAATATTTTAAATTTATTTAGTTAATGCTGAATTTTTACACTGTTTCAAGTTTTTGGCCATATCTTAAGTTTTAGATTGGAGGCTCTACAACTCTTATGTTTTAATCAAAGCCTACTTTTGACATCTGGAAGGTTTAATTTAGCTAAGAAGTTAAAGCTCTATTTTTATTTAAAATGAGCCAATAATGATTTTTAGGCCATATTTGAAGCTTCAGAGATCCAATCAAGGTAAAATCAATACCTAAAGTTCCTTAAGATCTAACCATATGTTTGGAGTTTAGCAAAACTACATAATTTTGGTAGTTTTATATTGAGTAAAAGTTAAATTTGTGAGATTTTATTATAGTAACTTTTATAGTTTATTATTTTGTAAACTAGGTTTTAGGGTTTTAAAATTAATGAAGTCTTATTCTTTGTAACTCTAGGAAGCATATGATTTTAATCTATTAGGTTTTAGAGAATAGAGAATGAAATATAGGATTTCGTACTTCCAAAGGCAAGAACAACTTTTACATAATTTTGTAAAAAAACTAGATGACTTTTCTCTTTTTTCTAAGTATATTTTTTTTTAGCCATGAAAAGCTAAATTTCTAGTTGATTCAAGAATTCTGAGGCTCATTTCTATTTAGATTATAAGATCCCAAGTTGTAAGGTTAATTTCTTCTAAGTAATTTTTATTTTTCCTAATTCTTTGTACTAATTGCTTGGAATTATATGAATTGAATGCTGATTTGATATAATTAGTGTTCAACCATGTGACTTTTGATCTTTAGCAATTTTTATGTCGAATTATGGTTAGTTAGTTACTATTTGTCAAATGGAAATGGAGAGTTAAAAGATTAAATTAGAGGCTTTTAATTTAATTCTTCAATTTAGCTAAATTTTATTTTCGAATTAATTTCAATCTAGCTTCATGAATTATAGTGCTTACTTAATTTTGTTAATATTAATTGATCAAATTCCAAATAATTTTATAGCATAGAATTTATGAATTATTACAAGGCTTTTGGATAATTTAAAGTTAAAAAATTAATTAAAATTATTAAATATATTTGATATGTGATTAATCCATACAAGAGCTCCCAAATTCTTGGATTAATTATTTTGTTATATTTATTTTTATCTTTCTATATTACTTATACATTTTGTCTTTGTTAGTTCTATTTAATTTTGATTCAAAGCCCCCCAATTTGGTTTTGTTTGCATTTATTCTATCTTTTTTTTATTTTTTTGCATTTTACAATCTTGCATCTCTCCTACATTTTGTTTTGTTTTGTATTCTATTTTGCATTTTGTTTATAATTATAGTTAGTAAATTATTGTGAAAGGATATATCAAGTGGATCACTAGGGGATTTAACCTAGTTGTTATCCTATATTGTAAAAATTTTATCATCTAGTAATATCTAATTTTGATTGTGTTGTAATGTGTGCATCAATTGGTACCTATAAAAGGTCAACAATATCAAGAATAAGTTATAAAGATTTAGTGAGTGAAACTTCATATACATTACTCTAGAATCCTAATTATCTTAAGTGTTTTTTTCCTATTCCATATTTAGTTTGAGTTAATATACCCTTTTTTGTGTAGGACATACATATAAAGGTCTATATGATTAATATTTGCCTTTCATACTATAAGAATAAGTTTCTTTAGTACATTCAAGTAGCATATTAATAATTTAACTAAGTTTTGTGCCAAATCATGTAATCAAATAACATCATATTGATGACACAATATACTTGAACATTCATTAAGACCCACATTATTTTGGTAACATAACTATATAATTCTACCATTTAATGATTACCAATTATACTTTGGCATATCTTACATGCATAGTCATATTTTGCACCTATAATAAGAAAATAATATACATTTAAAGAAAGAATAAATATAAATGCATGAACATACACATACATATAGCCATAAAACACTCACGGAATGTCTTATGAATACCATTTTCTTCCTTATCACTCTAGTCTAGCTTTATTTGTCTAAATTTCAATCTTATTTTTCTAAGGCTAACCTTATTTGTCTCTCATGAATTTATATAGCATGCGTGCTCTCCATAGGAATAATATCATATAGTATATAATGGCTTATCTTTATACCATATGTACACTATATCATATGAAATGCCATCTTATATGACTTTCTATTTCTTGTCTCATGTGGCTTATATTGTATATCATAATTGTTCATGTCAGTTTTTTTTATGAGTGTTAGTACTCATACAACACATAGTGCATTACAATTCAAATGTAACATTTCATGTCATATACCATAAAACATAATTAAACTAACACATTCATTTGTCACACAATACATTGTATTTGCTATATCACATTACAAATAATATTTCACATATATTCACATTTTAGGTCTTCTTTACTTAAGCATAATACTCCATGCAATCATAATATACACATATATTCATCAAGTTTACCATGGCATACATCTTTATTCACATTCATGAATAATACTACACATATAACATTTACATTTTAAGGAATAAGGTTTATCACTATAAATCAATTATCACATTAGGAAGTAATTGTCATATTATATAATTACCATTCTATTATTCAAGGGTTACTATCACGCTGAGGGTGATTACTATTTCTCATTATCAAATGTGAATTTTTTTGTATTTATTACTTAGTAATTATTTAAATTACATTTTTAGAAGAATTCCTTATTTTTCCATGATGTGGTTAAACCTAGCCCTTGTGGGTTTTTCATCATTCCTTTTCTCACCTAATTATCTCTATTTATCATCTTAATACTCATCTATCCTCTAATTAGAAGTTTAGACTATTTTTATCCTTTAATCCTAATTAGGGTCGAACCACACTCCTTTAATATACCTTTGTATATTCTTTTTCTTTCATTAGTTTACACTAAGTAATACATCATTAGTTTTTTAACTTTTACTTTCATTATATAACAATGGAAATTAATTTAAAGTTTTCTTTCCTATTTCCTATGCCATGGTTGAAACACGGCCTTTATAGGACTTTTGAATTTTCTTGAATTCTTTTCATCTAATTCAAGGTTATTAATAGTATTTCATATATTACCCAATCTAAATATTTTTAGTTCCTTTAACTATTATTCCTTTTAGTGGCTAAACCATCCTTTTATGTATTTTGGCATTTCTTTTTTGCATCCATCATTCATTTATTAGATTCCTTGTACCCTATCCTTAATATATAGCCATATAACAAATTAATTTAACATACCTTCCTTCTTTCCTTTTCAAGGTTGAAATATGGCCTTTGAAGTACATATAATGTTTTCTTGAATTTCTTTTACTTTAATCAAGGCTTTGATTATATCTTTCTTCATAACGTAATCTATAAATTTCAATTTTTATAGTTTAAAAACTTCTCTAGACAATTTTCCTCCAAATAACCAAACCATACACACTTTTTAAATCCCTTGATCTTCTTTTGAAATTATAAGGGCTTAATCACATTTTTAAACTTCTCCATAAAGCTACTAATATACATATATATGTATATTGGATATTGATATTTTCGCTTACAATTTTTCACATTCAATTTAGAAAATATGTTTTTCGAGCCTTGTAAGGCCAAAACCTTACCCTTCTAATGTATGTATGTGTATATTTTCAAAAACCATAGTTACCTATCTTTGTATATATTCCTTATTCTTATTTTATCCTTACTACATAATAAAAATTACATATTCTTCCTTTTCTTTTCCTAATACCTGAATCACACTTTATGTTCTTTGAATAATTAATTTATATTTTCTTTGCATTTTTTCATATGATTTTCATCATCTTTATTTTTGTATTTCCTCATATTTATCTTTTTAAATATATATGTATATATGTACACACACACACACACACACACACACACACACACACACACACACACACACACACATATATATATATATATATAATCTTTCCTAAAATTTAATTTTTATATTTTTTCTTTAGATATTTCTCTTATTCCTACTTTGCACATGCTAAAAATGATAAGTTATATATTTTCCTTAATTGTCCTAATGCACCAAACCATAAGGCTCTGATCTACCTACTTTTCCTTTATACATGACTAATTAAAATATTTGAAACACATATTCTAAATTCTTATACATGTAGTAAAGTATTTTGGAATTAGGAATCTATATTTTCTATTACATTTTTTTATTAACCAAAACACACAAGTCCTTAGTTAATATATTTTTTCTTCATGCATGGTTTTCTTAAAGTCATACAAAGATTAAATATCTTTATTTTTCATTTATGCATTCTTTAAAAGCAAAACTCATATTTTTCCTTTTATTCTCCTTAGTGATCGAAAATGCATGCCTCATTTTCCCAAATTTTCTTTTATATATTCTTTAAAACTAAAATTTCCTCTTCTTAAACCATAAACTTCAGCCACTATATATGTAAGGGAGAAGGAAAGAACTTTAGGGGATATTAGTGAGAGGGTTTCAAATTCTTAGGTTTGAGAAAGGAGAAAGGAAATTTTGCAAATGCTTATGAAAAGATGTAATTTAGGTAATCTTTCACTCATTTAGCGTCTAGGTAACCATGAAGCCTAGCTTATATGCATGCATTAGCTCTCTTTTTTACTTTTGGAATTCTATTACCATTTATTTTTCTTTATGCGTACATTGGTCACAAGGTTATCATGTTATCTCTAAATACTTAACTTTTAAGTTTAAACTTTATCTAATTAAAATTTGAATTCCATAAGAGCTTAAGAGTAACCTATTTAGTTACTCTATATGGGAAGTTTAACCTTTTTCACTTAGTCTTTAACAAGCCCTTATACATATATGGGTTTTTTTTCTTACTAATTTAAGTCATAAAATGGTCCACTTGTCTTTTTTATTTAATGATATTTTAATAATTTCTTTAATTATTTTTATAGCTTGATTTTCATTTTTTTATCTATTCTATACATATAAATATATGGATATATGTTACCCTATTAATCTCAAGTGGATCTAGTCCCCTAGTGTACATTTTAAGGCCATTCTTGGCCCTTCCTTCTTTAAGAGGCCAAATGGGTTTTTTTAATAGCCTAATTATTCAATCACATTATATAATATCACACAATTACCTTATATAAGAGTTTCATGTGTAAGAAATTTTTAGGATTCATAAAATAATTTAATATTCATACAACCATAAATCCATAAAGAGGAGTACAATAATTGCACAAATAAAACAAAGAGTTTTTGAATTACCTGACCCTCCTGCTGCATCCATAACGTCTGATTATAGGTTTGGTTGGATCACTGCCCACTCTTCCTTAAGTGAGTCTCAGAGAGAATTTTGGAATTACAAACTGCAATGTGATGGGAGACTGCAGCTCACCTTATAAGGAGGTGGATAGGGATCCTAACCCTAACCTAACTAGGATTAATTAGCCCATCACAATTAATCTAGAATAGGGTATATGCACACACTTTAGAGTTTTAATATAACACAAAGTCTAGGCATTATTATTATATTAATGACATTGAATTAATATTAATTCAATTATATATTAAAATATGTTTAGTCCATTATTTTACAATCTCCCACTTGGACAAACATATTTTAATGTATAATTTGAATTATAATATATGGCCACTTTTAAACAATGTCATTAATACAGTTCATACCATTACAACCATAGGTCAAATATGAGATTTCATTAAATACATACCTGATCATCCGATAGGGTTGAAAAGATATACATATATGAAATACCCATTCTAAAAGATCAAACAATATAAAATATGTGCATAATCAAAATATACAAAATGATCCATGTATCCGCCCAAGATGCTTTACAATAATTTGAAACAGGGTCTTAATGTCTCCTTATACTGCCATAATTCAAATAAGTGTACTTTATAACATATGGCAATATTATAAAATCTCGAGATCAACATAATTTTAGTTTCAAAATACGCAAATACTCCTACTAACCTAAAACATCAAAAGATTCAATAAGGCCCATATCCAATACATGTCTTTTAAATATTCCTACAGCTAGGCCTTTTGTTAATAGGTTTGCAAACATACAATCTGTCGAAATATGCTCAATATGAGTAAGATGTTAGTGTGTCTTCTCTCTCACAAATTGATATTTCACATCAAAGAGTTTTGTACAGGCAGAACTTTTATTGTTTTGAGAGAAGCTAACAGCAGCAGTATTGTCACAATAAATGGTTGAGGATTTTGAAATGCTTTCAACTAAGCAAAATTCAGAGAGAAAATTCCTTAACCATATAGCCTCTCGAGTGGCTTTATAACAAGCAACATACTCTGCTTCCATAGTGGAAGTTGTTGTTAAAGATTGTTTGACACTTTTCCACGATACAGCTTCTCCTGCAAGCATAAAGATATATCCAGATGCTGACTTCTTATCATCTGGACAGCCAGCAAAGTCAAAGTCTGAATAGCCTGTACAAATCAGATCACTGGATCTTCTATAAGTCAACATATAATTCTTTGTACCCTGTAGGTACCTCATGACTTTCTTAGCTGCTATCCAGTGTCTTTGATCAGAATTACTTAGGTACCTCCCAAGCACACTAATTGCAAAAGAAATATCTGGGCTGTACACACCTGGGCATACATCAGGCTACCAACAGTGGAAGCATGTGGGACCATACTCATTTTAGATTTCTCATCATCATTTTGAGGACACTGGGCTTTGGAAAATACTTCACCCTTTTAAATGGGCGTAGCATTATACGAGCATGAAGCCATATTAAATCTTTTAAGCACTTTGTCTATATATGCCTTTTGAGACAAACCAAGCAAACCCCAGGATTTGTCACGATGAATGTCTATGCCAACCACAAAAGACACATTTCCAAGATCCTTCATATTAAAATTCTGTGACAGTGCTAATTTTGTCTCATTCAAAAAATTTATATCATTACTCGCAAGGAGAATGTCATCAACATACAACACCAGGATCATAAAATTGCCCGCGCTTATCATATAATAGATGCACTAATTCACTACATTCTCCTTAAATCCAAGAGAGGACACAATCTCATGAAATTTGAGATACCATTGCTTGGATGCTTGTTTTAGGCTATATATCGACTTATTCAACTTACACACTAAGTGCTCTTTTCCATTCTCTTAGAAACTATCTGGTTGTTTCATATAAACTGTCTCCGACAAGTCACCATTAAGGAAGGCAGTCTTCACATCCATTTGATGTAACTCGAGATCAAGATGAGCTACCAAAGCTATTATAACTCGAAATGAGTCTTTGGTCAAGATTGGTGAGAAGGTCTCCTTATAATCAATTCCTTCCTTCTGTGTGTAACCTTTAGCTACTAATCTGGCCTTATATCTTTCAATTTCACCTTTAGCAGTCCATTTAGTTTTAAAAATCCACTTGTAACCAACTGGTTTACATCCTTTAGGTAGTTCTATCAAATCTCATACATTATTCTTGTACATTGAATTTATTTCATCCTCCATGGCATGAATCCATTCTGAGGAATTGGAACTTGAAATAGCTTCTGAAAAGCTAATAGGATTAGAATCGTTATTCACATCAAACTCATGTTCTTGTAAATAAACAATGTAATCATTTGAAATTGCTTGACACCGAGTTCTTTATGATCTTCTCAGGGGAACTTCCTCAGTTTCTTCATTTAGTTCATTCACTAATTGGATTAGTTCAATTATGGGTTAGATTGGATCAATTTGTGGTTTTATGTGAGATGATTCTTCAGAAGGCACTATCAGAGGAATGACACTATACTTATCAAGTGTTTGGGAGACATTGCTTTGCACTTCTCCTAGGGAGATCTGAAGTGATTTTCTCCCATTATCCAATTCATCCTCGAAATAAACAGCACGATCAAATTCAACAACTCTCAATGAATGAGATGGGCAATAAAACCTACTTCCTCTTGAACTAATACAATAGCCAATGAAATACCCACTAATTATTCTTGTTTCAAGCTTCTTAGTATTTGGGTTATAAGGTCTAACTTCAGCTTTGCATCCCCAAACATGAAAAATTTTCAAGCTAGGTTTCTTATCATACATTAGCTCATATGGGGTCTTTGGTACAGATTTGCTCAGAACTTGATTCAACACATACGTAGCTGTTCTCAAAGCATCGCCCCATAAGAATTCTGGTAAAGTGGAATGAGTTATCATACATCGTACCATCTCTATGAGTGTTTTATTTCTCTACTCTGCGATTCCATTATACTTTGGTGTGCCAGGCATATTGTCACTAGCTTCTATTCCACACTCTTGCAAATAATTTACAAAAGGACTAGGGTTTCTTCCAGTTTCATCATATCTGCCATAAAATTCATCACCTCTGTCTGAGTGCACACATTTAATTTGCTTTCCCAGTTTCAGTTCAATTGCAGCCTTGAACCTTTTGAAGGCTTCTAATGCTTCATACTTTTCAGAAAGAAGTTCTGCCCATCCAAATCTCGAATAATCATCAGTAAAGGTGATAAAATACTTGAAGCCTCCCATTGCACTAGGTGAGATGGGTCCACACACATCAGTATAGACTAACTCTAAAATATTCTCTTTCCTGGTCCTCTTCCCTTTTCTAGCTTTAACTGTTAATTTTTCTTTGATGTAGTCTATACAAACGCTGAAATCTAAGAAGTTAAGATTAGGTAAAACTCCTTCTTTTATCAATTGTTCCATTCTTTCTTTGGAGATGTGGCTTAATCTTCTATGCCAAAGTATTGAAGAAGTTTCATTTAACCTTGGTCTTTTATTTCCAACAACTGAGTTGATGGAATTTTTAAAAGTATTATCCAAATCAATTTTATATAAGCCACTATTCAAAGTACCATTTCCAATAACATAGGAGTCGTAATATATCTTAAAATTATTATTTCCAAATAAACATGAATATCCATCTTGGTTTAAACAAGTAATAGAAATCAAATTCCTTCTCATTGAAGGTACAAAAATAACATTTTTCAATTCTAAAATATAACCAGTAGACAGATGTAAAGAAATAACTCCTATGTGTTGAACTTGTACTTTATCTCTATTTCTTAATCTCAAAGCTGTTTCACCCTCACTTGGCCTCCTCAGATGTCTCAGCTCCTTTCTTCTTCTTTTCAAGCCACTTCTTAAATTTGAAGCAATCTACCCTTTTGTGTCCATACTTCTTGCAGAATTTATAATTTCATTTGAACATGGCTTTCTTAGGCTTATGTTGTTGCTCCCTCATATCATTCTTCTTCCTTTCATGATTAGATTTCCTCTTATTGTCCTTTTGGAAGGGCCTATTTACTTATTCGGAACTCGAACCATGAGAGACAAAGTTTGCCACTTGCTTCTTTGTCTTCTTCATATCCTCTTCTACTTGAGTCACTATGGAAATCATCTCATTAATAGTCCATTCTCCCTTCTGAGTGTTGTAAGATGTTTTCAGCACATCAAATTAAGGAGGAAGCAACTCCAGGGCTCGCCAAATCAAGTAACTATCTCCCAGATCAACATTCATGCTCTTCGATCGACTGTAATAATGCACTAATTTCATTATATGCTCCCGAACACCACTCATTCCATCATACACAGTCTTCTCCAATAAGGACAGAAAATGTCCTTTTTCAGCTTTATCAAACTTAATATATTTTTCAACCACTGAATCCAGGAACGTTTTCGCCTTCTGACTATCATGAATACTTTGCTTAATGATCTTATTCATAGTGTACTTTATCACCATCAAACAGACTCTATTACAATGAGTCCATTTTTCATGATGGGCTCTTTGAGCAGGAGTTGACTCCTCATTGATCTCCGGTTCTTCTTCACGTAAAGCTAGATCAAGGTTAGAGATTGCCAGATACAGTCTCAAGGATTCCACCTAGTCCTCATGATTAGTCCTATTTAAAATTTTCACAGAAGTTAGTTGCATAGGAATAGAAGTTGAGGAAAATTATTAAAATTTATGAAATTAATCATAAATTAACAACATTGCATGTTTGAACAATAATCATGCTTAAAATTTTCCTCTCAAAATATGCAACTATTTATAGTATAATGCTATGATACTTAGTACCGATGGGGTATAAGTATTATAACATAATACAAGAACTATATGCTAAAATCCTAAAACTTAACACCGATAGAGTATTTAAAATTTTAGAAAATTAACATGTAATCCTAACACTCATATTATCACCTACAAACTATATTAATAGAATTATATCGATAGGGTATAATTTTCATTAATATAGTACTCTCTTAATTTTAATTATTCTAAATTAAATTATCATAACAGTAATTTAATTAACAATATTATATAAAATAGTACAAAAATTTCATGCAATTAATCCATGATAGGTGAGTATAATTACATAAAATTCAAAAGTAAAATATGAGCAATTATAATCTTTGTATAAATTAAACAATTAATTGCATATTAATGACAAAATTATGAAAATATGCATACAGTATGTAAATCATCCAGAAAAATTTTGTACAATAGATAATTATACAAAGATTATACAGCAAAAAATTTAGGCCAAATTTAATTAAATTAATACTCCAAAAATAAAATTATAGAATACATAGAAAATGACAAAACAAATATAAAATGAAAAGCTAACCAAACAAGGTATACAGAGGTCAAATGCACAAATATATAATATAATATTATATTATATAAACAAGTTTCAACGTTAAACACTTATATATATATATATATATATATATATATATATATATATATATATATATATATATATAATATTATATAAACACCAAAACACCAAACACCAAAGCATGACAAGATGCTAAACTTATATATAGAACCACAAACTAATATATATATGCATATATATTAGTTGGGAAATTGTCAGACTGAAAATCTGATGGCCATATGTTAAAAGCCACATGTTTTACTACTAGATTATATATATATATATATATCAAATAGGCCAACTGAAAACAGATATATAAGGCACATTGATCGAAGAACTTAAGAAGATATATATAAAAGTCAAGAAACCACTAAACGAAAAAATCAAAAAGAAAAGTGATTCAAAGAAACAAATATATAAAAATCCTAATATATATATATATATATACCCAGAACGTTAAACCTTAAATCAAATCACCAAATGGTAAAACACAAAAGGTTTGTTCATATCGCTAAAATTTCCAAAAGCAGTAAATTGTAAAAATTTAATAGGTTTGTTCATATTGCTGAAACGAATTTTGAAATTAATGCTAAAATTTAACTTCAAATTAAATGAACAATATTCTGATTTAAAAGAAATAACAAAAAATAAATTTAAAATAATATCGCCATAATTTTATTTTGATGTATTATGGCCGAAGCATACAAAGAATTCATACTAGATAGAATAAAATATTAAAATATAATTTGTACAATTCGACTCATTAATATGAATTTTTGGCTTTGATACCAATTGTAAGAAATTTTTAGGATTCACAAAATAATTTAATATTCATACAACCATAAATCCATAAAGAGGAGTACAATAATTGCACAAATAAAATAAAGAGTTTTCGAATTACCTGACCCTCCTACTGCATCCATAATGTTTGATTATAGGTTTGGTTGGATCACTGCCCACTCTTCCTCAGGTGAGTCTCAGAGAGAATTTTAGAATTATAAACTGCAATGTGATAGGAGACTGCAACTCACCTTATAAGGAGGTGGATAGGGATCCTAACCCTAACCCTAACCCTAACCCAACTAGGATTAATTGGCCCATCACAATTAATCTAGAATAAGGTATATGCTCACACTTTAGAGTTTTAATATAACACAAAGTCTAGGCATTATTATTATATTAATGACATTGAATTAATATTAATTCAATTATATATTAAAATATGTTTAGTCCATTATTTTACATCATGTATTTTACACACCTATTCACCCATGCATACATGTAACTATTCTTTAGCTTAGCACATGGTCCCTTCTACAAAAATTTCTCATAACATAATGAGACTCATTGCATGAAATTTATATAGAGGAGAGCCCTATAAGTGTGCTTTTCATCAATTCTAATGATTTGGTAATTAAGCATTCCTAGACAAAGTTATAGCCTAATTGCTATAGGTTAGTCAATGTTATTATGCTTAGAATTTAGTTTATCTTTAGAAAACTTGTAGCATTTATTAACTTAGAATTATATGGGTTAAAGCTCTAGGTGTCTATTTTTTAATCTTCTAATGGTTCATCAATGGAACATTCTTATATTGAGTTGTGGCCATAACATCATCAAGTGCACAAAAATCATGCAAAAGTGGGATTGCCTTCAAAACATCTAATTTGTTAGTTGGCCTTTTATCCTTTGGATAAATTTAATATTTTGGGCTTCTAGTCACTACCTTAGCATGCTCCTTCAACTCCCTAAACATGAAGGGTGTTATATTGGATTTTCTTTAAAAGTATTATTTGAAACCTTTTCTCATATCTCTTGTATCGAGCTAATTTTCATTATTGACATCCTAAATATTGTTAGTTAGTCTTAGGTATTACACGACCTTTAATTTTTATCTACATTTTCCTCACTAGAGACTATGTGTGAAATTTAATAAATCATTGCTTTATATTGAAACCTTTAATTCTAGAAGTTTTTTCTTGTACAAAGGGAGCTCTTCCGTAACTACATTAATGAATTTTCAAAAATTTTGATATTAAAAGGCAATACATTATAGATTTTGATTTTTTTTCTTTATCACCCTCCCTTTCTTTATATTCAAATTTTGCTTATTGTTGATATTGAAAAAGCAAGAACTTTATAGTATGTATCATTTTTTGATTAAAAATTTCCATTATTTTATTTGAATAATTAAATTTCTATTTTTTGTTCTATTATTAGATGCATTAATTTTATTTTATTGATAGTTTATGATCTCATTGTTTCATCCAAAATGCTCATGAACAAGTTTAATTATCATTTTTAAGGATCTTTTTTTTTGTTAAATTTAGCCCTCGCACAAATTGATGTATTTTTTCATCAAACTTATGATTTTTAGGATCGAACAATGACTTGGTACCACTAATCAATCGCCTTGGTGGTAATATAATTTAGAAATTTATTAGTTAAGTTTGAATGCAAATAAATTGATAGTGCTTACTTAACAAAGCATTTGCTTACAGTCCGTTGAGAAGGCTTCATATTATTTATGAAAAAAATAAAAACTCTTACTTGGAATTCAAAAGATGAAATTAGTTTAATTTAAAATTTGCATATTGTGTAATGTCATAAAATGTAAGAAAAATATGTGTATAAATAGCAAGATGAATGGTCATTCCTGTGCTTTTGACCTTTTTTGCAACACCTTAATATATTAAGATCCACATTTTCAATTTTACAATTATTTACTTGATGATGAACATTTAAGTTTTTGAATTGGCATTGAATGTCAAAATAAATAAAGAAAACTTTCACTTGTACATAAAGAGCTCAAGCACTTGCATATCACCTTAGAACAAAGAAAATGAGGTTTTACTTTTCTTTATTTTATTATTTCTTTATGATGATATGTCAATTTCTCAGGCATTCTAAATTTTCGCTTCTTGCCCGAATTCATTTCCATATTTTTTTATTTTTACTTTTTTAATTTTGCCAAATCTACTTTGCTATCATGGGCCGCTTAGCTTTTTTCCTTTTCTTTCTTTTTTTGGAATGGGCCATTTCTACATTGATTTACTAGTTTTAAAAAAAATGTAGTTTGAGTGTAATAACAAACAATAAAGTCATACAAAACAGAGCACTTTTAAGTTGAGTGGAAAAAAAAAAGAATAAATCACATGCATGTAAAGAGACTAATTTTTGTTAATTGGTCTAACTGTAGCTAAATTTCTTGTAACTATTAAAGAAACTAATTTTTTATTTTTAAATAAAGTAATGACGTAATTACACAGTCGGCCGCCTTTTTTTCATATAAAATACCAAATTTGATTTTTATGAAAACTTAAAAGTAGACACGGTACTTCCCATTCCCTTCATTTTATGAATGTAAATTACAAATTAAATTTAAAACTTATAAAATATGATTTTGTTTTACTAAAATAGTGTCATGCCCAAAATTCTTTTGAAATAACTTTCTTAAAATTCTTTTATAAAGATCGTATTGTTTGGAAATATTTAAAATTTATATGTATAAGATATGAATAGAAAATTTATTTTGAAGTAATTTTGCTAAATGATTTTATCTAAAAACTCAAAAATTTGTGGTATCCGATCTTATGTTTTAATCAAACAAATTAATTTTGTTTAATAGTTATTTATAAAAAATACATTATGTATTTTTATTCAAATGTTTGTAATATTATTTATTCCAATTACTTTTTAATTGATTAGTTTATTTTAAGAAAAAATGAAAATTCCAGGTTTTTATTAAGTTATATGGTGTCATATAATTATATTCTAAAATCAATGATAGTATATTTAAAATATCTTTTGATTACAACAGTAGTTTAAGGTTTTTAAGACCAACTGTGGTTTTAATAATAATTATTTTAATATATATATTATTTATTTACTAGTTATATTTATTTTAGTTACTTGAAGTATATATTATTATTTTATTATTATATATAATCATTTACTAAAATATTTGATAAAATTTATACCTTAAGTTTTACTTAATGTCATTAAAGTTTGATTTGATTAACTTTTAGCAATTATGATTTGATGTTTAATATACCATTTTATTACAGTATTTAATGATTCTTTAATATATATTAATCTTAATGATTTGGAAACTAAAACTTATGCATATAAATTGAAACCTATTGAATTAGATCTTGGTAATTATATTCGCACCCAATATGTATTATTAACAAACTAGTTTTTACGTATATGAAAATTTAGTAGCCTCTGGCTACTTATTTTAGTTACTTCATGTCAACTAAATATGATTGCTTGAAGTTAAAATATTGCAAATTAAATGCTACTTTTTACACTTGTTCTAATTAATTATTTTTTTGTTCACACGTGCGCGCGCGCGCGCGCACAAAGAGAGAGAGAGAGAGGTTCTAAGCTCAAAACAAAGAAAAATTATAATTGATCTACAAGAGGGGTAGAAGTAGTACCCCTAAACTAATAATCAAATTCTTTTATTTTAAATTCCCAAGGAAATTTAATTTTATTAATTGTAATATTTTAATAATATTTATTTGACTAAGAATTTATTCCAAAATTCTTCTAAAAATTTTTTATTGTGATTTTCTCTCAAAGTTAGGAATATTTTTGTAATTTTGAGTGTGAAGGCTTGTGAAAATAAATGTTTATGATTTAATGAATCATTTCTCCAAAGCTTATAGAATTTTGATATATGTAATTGGTAGTGTTTTGAAACCTAGCTTGACCATTGACTTGGTAAGGTGAGTGGACCAAGCTTTAATCGATTCAATTAGTTAAATCAGATGGTTAAACTGATTAACATAATTTTATAAATATATAATCATATATACATTATAATCTACCAAATATATATATATATATATATATATATATATATATATATATATTTATATATAACATGTTACGTTAAAAATATTATATAAAATAAAAATAAAATTTATCACTACCATTTTCTAGTATAAGGTTATTTTAAATAAAAAAAATAACTATACATATTTATGTTATCAAAATTATAATCATTAAATCCAATATAAATTTGGAGAAAATGAAAATTATGAATCATGTATCTAGTAAAATTTGATTTTAAATTTTTAGTTATTTTTAATCACCATGGTATAAATATTATTTTACTTTGATTCTTTTAGAATTTGGATTGTTAGCCCTTTACGAATACAAGTTATTTATTTCATAGCTCACATTTTTTAATTTGATAAAAATAATAGGTAGATAATGCTATAATAAAAAGAAAAAAATATATAAATAATATAACATATTATATATAATCTTTGTATCACTAACAAAAAAATGTTGCAACCATTGTGGTAAATAGTTACTTGAATTTGTCATTGTTAGCCAAGGATCAATTTTTACCTTTGGTAATGGTCAAGCAATTTTTCTTTCAAGAAGCTGATCATTCAACCTATGAATTGGGTGACCAAGTTGTTCGGATTTTTCAAAATTTTCTTAGATCACATCGATTCAAAATAAAATATTCATTAAAGGGGATCTAATCTATGATCCAATCTATTATAAGTCTTAGGTTCTAGTCTAACGAATTGAACTAGTTAAGTTAGTCAGGTTTGATAACACTAATAATTTGGCTTTTATATCTATTAAATATTAAGAAATTTTTTTGGGAGATAAAAATAGTGAAAACTAAAGTTAGTTGGACTTAAGAGGGTAGGAAAATGGAGAGAGTGGTCAAGATTAATTTTAGATCACTGCTACATTGCACTTAGATATATTAAAATTTCCTTAAGTCTCCCTTCTAGAAGTATGATAGATGAAGGGCTAGGATTAAATCAAATGGGGTTTAATTTACATTCAATACATAGAACAAAAACCCACACCTCTTTTTTTAATAATTTGCTCTTCCTTTTTCTCTTAGGATGCCTATCTTTTCTTGTACTATATTTTCTTCTTCCTCTTTCTTTTCTCCCTCTGTCATTGATGATTCTCTTTTCTCCTATCTAACTTTTTGGTTATGTTTATGGCATCATTGGCTTTTCCTTCTTCCATGTGCCATCACTGTCTAGTAGCAAAAAATTGTTATTAGAGGACAATACCGGCCAAGCAATAACAAGACAAAGTGAGCATTGTGCTCCTTTCACTGGTGATTTGCATGCTTCCATTGCTAGCTAGGTTGCAAATGAGTAGATAAAAAATTCTAATATTTTTAAGTATATAAGCATGAATAAGAAACCTTTATTTTTTACTCATTTTGATTTTCTTGATCTAAACTTAAAAATATTAGGAAATAAGTATATATTTGGTTAAAGTGATGTGATTAAAGCCTTTTTAGAGCATGAAATCCTTATATTTATGCTTATAAGAGCTTAACCTAGAAAACATCTTTTTATGTGATTTTTGATCCTTAAGGATTGGGTTGAAAATATAAGAAATTTATGATAGAAGATGTTAGAATAACATAATTAAAGTCTCTTTATAGGATTAAATTGTAATATTTTAACTTAAATGGCTTTGGTCCTAGAATCCCCAACATATTTCCTATTTTAGGTTCTAACTTCAGAAAAATAAGAAATTTATGATCTAGGATGTTAGAATGGTACGTATAGATTTTATTAAGTTTTAATAATTTCACTTGTATAAGATTGATTAAAAAATCTCTATATAATAGCATATTTTGGAATTCTAGAAAAATAAGGATCGATGATTTAAAATGTTAGAATATTATGATTAGAACCTAGAATGGTAAATTTTTGGGAAGAAAATAAGTGATATCAATATCTTTATAATTTATCATTATAAATTGTTGAGTAAGAAAAAAGGGAAAGATGAGTATGTAAACTCTAGAATTCTTAAAGTGAATGGACATTATTAGGTGAGTGTATATCTTGTCTTGAAATTTTATGTTTTTACTTATATTTTGTTTTAATGTTATATTTTATGTTTTCGTTATTAATTATACTGATTTGCATGTATATTCGTATATGAAATTTGAGTATACTTATGAATAAGGAGTTTTAATTTCAATGTCTACAATTACTTACTTTATTGAGACATTGATGAAATAATTGGTATGTTGGTATATATATTTTCATGGATTACAATTAAAATATCTTTGTAACCTTGCAAGAAAGGTATGGAATTATTGTTTAGTAATATAGTTATAATTTCCCATTTGTGTGATGGATTGGTATATTCCATATATATATAAGAAATTTACATAGTTCTTTTAAATTGCTATTATATATACTCTTGTAGTTATGCAATGAAGGCATGACTATATTTTGTGGTATATGTATATATTAAGTGTATGTTGTTAGCCACATATCGAAGGCTTGGTGGTGCATTATTTAGTATTAGCTAATTAATAATGGTTTGTGATGATAAATTAGTTACTTTGTATTGTAATTTTAGTTACAAGAGCTTATGCTTTAGTGTATGATTTATATTATGAATTATGCCAAGAATGGCATTGAGATTGAGAGTTATGATAAGGAAGATGTTGTGAATACTACATGGAGAATTTTCAATGCTATGTTTGTAAACTGTAAAAGGCAAACCTTGGAGGAATAAGGATGAAAAGTTTGTATAGGATATAAGGTTAATCTAGGTGTCACAAGGTAGATGTATATATTTCATTATAAAATTATAGCGTATTATACTATGAAATTATAATTTAGTTGTCCTTGGATATTTTCATTAATACATTTTTGATGATTTAGTTATGGTTGAGCCTCTAGTGACTACTTAAAAATGAGATGATTATTAGGAATGAGTAGTGTGGGAAGTTGTAATTGTATTATATAATTTGAGCAAATAAAGCTATTATAAATTATAATGTGAAACTAAAAATTTAAGATATTTTTAGGTGAATATGTCAAGAAGAGACTTGATACCATAAGATATAAGATTTAAGAGCTGGCTTTTTAGTTGTTTTCTATTTTTTATACTTAATAAATATTTAATTATTTTGTTTACTTGATTTTAAGTGTGGATTAATAGATATATGCCCACTAAATTCTTGTTACTCATTTCTTTTTTAATATTTTCTAGTTAAAATTAATTTAATGAAGATTAAAGACCATATTGTTAGGAAATTTGATAGTTCGATTAGAGGTAAAGTGTATTAGTATCTATATAGTTTATATGTTAAAATTATTTAAATTATTTATGTATTTATTGGTGTTGAATCTACATAAGTTGCTTGTTTTAGAATTTAGGATGCATGACTATTTTTTTTTAATTTTCTATTGAATTTGATTCGTAACAAAAATAAAATTTTTTTCATTAGGTTAAAATTTGCGTAGTTAGTATTGAGGCCAATAGAAATTATGTAATGAAATCCATGCTAGTCACAATTGGCTTTAGGTTGTGACAACATAGATATTAGAATATGATTTAGACTTTAAGGGTGTATGGGCTAGGAGAATCCAATTATCAAATCTAGCTAGACAAATTGAGTTCATGATAGTGCAGCTAGTAACATTAATCATGAATGAGGACATACTTGTGTATACTTTCAAGCACTTTTTTAAGACCTTCATAGATTTTTGATTTTATACTAATCTTTGCTTATTAATTTATTAAACCTTTTTATAGTTTATCTCTTAGGATAAACTATTCCTTTGAGAAACTATTTTTGGTTTGAATGTTGTAAGTATGTTATGGTTTTAAATTTGTGTGGAAAGGATTAAAGTTATGACTTGTGATAAATGCTAATATGAGTAGTATTTCTTCTTTTATTAGTTAAGATAATGAATGTTCTTAGGATTGTATTATGACTAATGAAATTCTTTGTTGCTAGTAACTTTTTGATTAATATGTGGAAGATTTAGTCCTTCATTTTATAATGTAAAGTCAAGCCAAATTACCCTCCAAACTACTTAAATTCTAAGTTAATTTTAACCTATGTGTTTATAGGTGTTCTACTTAAATATGTTTGCTGTATGAAGGAATATACTAACTTGAATATGTTAATTTATTAAAAATTCATTAATTGTTAAGCTATTAAAAATTTTGTGATTATGTCTAAATTGTATGGAATGTAGGATTAAAGTGTTGAGTCTAGGTTATTGAACTTGGTAGGGTTCTAAGTTTGATGGATGTTGTTGAAATGTGATGATTAGTACTATTTAAAATGAGTTTAGTATAAGAATGATCTCATGAGTTAGTATTTCTTGTCCATAAAGCTTAAAGTGCTTTGTCATTCAAAAATTAGTGGAAATTTTTACTAAGAGTCCTAAAATGCTTCGCGAAGCACTTCTCTTACTCAAACTACTTATAGCTTTCTTTCACAAAACACTTTGTTTCTATAGATGTTACTAGAAGGGTTGAAGCTCTTTGCTTGCCTTATTTTTAGAATTTAATTTCATTTGGAATTCCTAAAGGTTTATGCCTTTGATAATCACTATATGGCTATTATATCATAATTGGCAATGTAGTGAATGCTATAAATTACTATAATGTCACTGGTTTGAAGTAAGATGAGTTTGGACATTTAATCTCAAATTTTAGGAATATTTTTGTTAATGAGAATACTATATCTTCTAATCCATAATGTTCGTTTCTAAGTCATCTCGTAATGTTCATTGTAGCTGCTTTATTTATTGAGTAATATTCTAATTTGGCACTTGTAGAATTTGAGGATAAATTTTTTTAAAGGGAAATAACTTGTAGTAACCCAAAATAAATATTCAAACTTTTTTAGTTTAAAGACCTAAGGTGATTAAATTTTATTACATGTAATATTTAAATAATGTTTATGTGGCCAAGGTTTTATTCCAAAATTCTTTTAAATAATTTTTTATGGTGGTTTGCTCCTAAAGTTTGGAATATTTTTATAAATTTAAGTGTAAAGGTTAGTGAAAATATATGTTTATGATTTAATGAATCATTTTTCCAAATTTTAAAGAATTTTGAAATATGTAATTGGGCTCTTAAATCTAATAAGTATTGAGAAAACTATTTAAGAGATAAAAATAGTGAAAACTAGAGTTAGTTTTGATTTAAAAGGTGTAGGTAATTGGAGAGAGTGACCAAAATTAATTTTAGATTACTACTATACTACATTTGGATATACTACATTTTCCCCAAGTCTCTCCTTCTAAAAGTATGATAAATAAAGGACTAGGATTAAATCAAATAAGGCTTAATTTATATTCAATACATGGAACAAAAAACCATACCTTTTTTTTAGCTTTCCTTTCCTTTTTCTCTTATCCTTGCCTATCTTTTTGGCAATCTTCCTTTCTTCATTCTTTCTCTTTTCTCTTTTCATCACTAGTGGTTCTCTTATCTTTTACCTAGCTTTCTAGTTGTCCTTGTACTGCCGTTAGTCATTTTCTTTTTTTTGCATGCCACCATTTTTTGGTAGTAGTAGCTTATTATTGAAGGATGTTGTTGCAAGTCACAATCAAGCAGTAGCAAGACTTAGAGAGTGTTGGCCTCCTCTCACTAGTTATTTGCATGCTTCCGTCACTAACTAAGTTGCCATTGACCTCTTTAAAGGATGGTGAGTCTTTCTAGACAAAAAAACTTCTAATATTTTTGAGGATATGAGCATGAATTAGAAACCCTTATATTTTACTTGTTTTGATTTCTTGATTTAGACTTAATAATAATAGGAAACAAGTGTACAATTGGCTAAAGTGATGTGATTATAGCCTCTTGAGACTATAAAATCCTTATATTTATTCCTATAAGGGCTTGAACTAGAAAATCCTTATTAATGAATGTATTTTCTTAATGATTTGGCTATGGTTAAACCTATAATAGTTACTTGAAAATGAGATGATTATCATGAATGAACAGTATGTGAAGTTATAATTGTATTGTATAATTTGAGTAAATGTATTAATTGTAATATGAAATTAGAAATTTAAGACATGCATAGGTGAATACATCATCAAGAGACTCGATAACATAAGCTATAAAATAAGGGAGCTGGGTTTGTAGTTATTTTCTATTTTTTGTACTTAATTAGTACTCAATTATTTTGTTTACTTGATTTTAAGTGCGGACTAGTAAATATATGCTTATTGAGTTCTTATAACTTATTTCTTTTATTTTTAAAGTTTTTAAGTTAAAGTTAATTTAGAGATCAAAGATCATCTTATTAGTAGATTTGATAGTTAGATTAGAATTAAAGTATATTGGTGTCTATGTAGTTTATATGTTAAAACTATTTATTTATTTTTTTATGTATTTGCTATTGTTGAATTGCATGAGCTATAGGTTTTAGAATTCAAGTTGTGTGACACTTAGAAAGTACCTAAAAACTAAGGAAATTTTGTCAATTTTTTATATTTTGTATTAAATTTAAGTCATAATGAAAATGTAGAAATTTTCATTAGAGCAAAATTTGCATAAGTGGTATTAAGGCTAGTGAAAACTAGGTAGTGAGATACATGATAGTTACAACTAGGTTTGGCTCATGATGGTAGAGACTTTAAAGACATCATTGAAAATAAGCTACATAATCTTGGAGAAGGATCCTTATAGATTGTTAGCTAAATCTCTTGGGAAAAACTAAAAAAGGTTAGCCAACCTGTATATGAATTTCCTTCCTTGTAAGTATGGATGATAGATATCTTCCAATTTCTCTACATTAATGAGCAATATTTGGATAAGAGAGCATGATATTTAGAAGTTAGGAAATTCTCTTTCATAAGTAGCTCAACAATATGTTTAGAGTTCCTATTTAGAATAACTTACTAAAATATAAGATCATAAGCTTGTTTTTTACTATGACAAGCTGCCTAGAGTTTAGTAGCCATAAAAGAACAAATACCCAAATTCCTCACAAAACCATTTATCCATCTACTAGCATTATTATGAACAAGGCCATTATATCCATCTGAGCCAGCATTAATCCTAAACGCACTATCCATATTCACTTTATACCAACCTTTAAGAAATTTTTGCCATCTAAGTTGAACCTATACTTGTTTTTGATAAACTAAAGAACATAACTTTTTATTAAAAGCTTAAATAGTTCTTTTAAAAAATTTAAAATCATTTTACCTATATGCTAAGTCCTCTAGAAACTAGGATCACAAATTGTTGCATTTTACTATTTTCACAAATACCATATAATTGTGCTCTAGATAATCCTTCACTCAATACCACGTTCCTTCCCCAACTATGCTTCTAAGATGGAAATAGTTTCTCAAATACAAAAATTTTATCTCTCTCTTTACTTTTCCATCACTTATTTTATATTCAATATTTAATTTTATTCAATTTTCTCTATTTAATGTTTTTTCTTCTTAGTTCTTTAAAGTTCCTTTTCTAGCAGGCTCTTGTTTCTTAATTCTCCTTCTTAATATCTCATTCCCTTATTATTGAGTTCCATTATCAAGATTATTCTTTATGAAAATGCATTGACATTCTTTATTGTTCTATTTACTTAGTGAGCTTGCATGATTTACTAGTTTTTGTATGTTTATACCCCTTTCCCTATTATCTTCACCATAGTAAGAATTCAAACGAACCATCTTTTGCCATATGTCACTGCCATAAACTTTTTAGTTGCCATTAAGCTTGCCTAATGCCACCTTCCTCATCCTGACCTTTATTATGTACCATAATCTAATAGGGATGGATTCACCTACTTTGTTTAGATACCTTTTATCAAGGCTATGACTAAAGAGGGAGACTTCCATCTAATTAACTTATTTTAGTCATCATAGCTTGTTTTTGGTTAGATTTATTAGGCAAAATGAAGGATAGATTATAGCTTACTTGCAACCATTAGCTACTATTGAAGTAAGCTTTTGTGTTGCCTATGATTCCGCAACTATCAAGTAAAATGTATTTAGCTTTTAGCAATAAATAATTTATAATAATAAAATATTCCTAAACAAAGACTAGGGCATTTAAATCTAACACTTAAGTAGGTATTTATCTTTAGGTGGTAAGCTTTAACTTAGATAACTTTAGTAAATAATATAATAGTGATAATAGAATAAAATTGGATAGCTAATGATTTGCTTAAGTTAGAAAGTAAATAATGAAATTCTAATTGTGATTAATATGTTTAGATTAAAGGGAGCAAGCGAGTTTGAGAATTCAAAAATGTATATTATGTGTCTTTGAAGTAAGTGGATGTTCTACTCTAACTTGTAATTACAATATTTTTTTATACATGATTATGAATTTGTTCCTACATATATGTTCTAATTCTTATGTAAAATCATTTTATTATTAATGTTTGTTTTTATTTTTTATGATTTATATAACCACCTTTAGCTTTTAGTTTTGTTTAAAATTTGCATTTATGATATTGTGAAATACTATAAGTTTTTAGACATTAATTTTATAAATCTATATATGAATATTTTCATATGTATAAATGGTTGAAACTTGAAATATTTGATAACTATTAATGTGAAAGGCAGTACTTTATTATTTTAAAGAATATGAAATGAATTTTTTAAATATAAGAATGATGAGAAAGTTTGAATTTGGATTTATAAAATAAATTGAGCTTGTAATGGATCCTTAGCAGTTTTCCTTAGAAAACCTTAGGTATGCACTTGGATTTTTGTATTGCTATGACCACTAGCATAAGGGAGGATTTTTGTGTGGAGCAATAAAGGTGTCATGACCTAAACTTAATCATGACCAGCGTGGATCCTGTTATCTAGTTTCCACTAGCATTGTCATTATTTATGCCAATTCTGCCCACCAAGAATCTTTCTATTTCTGTAGGGATTTCAAATTCATTTTAAAATTTTATGAAAAAATAGATAAAGTTTCCTTTATTTTGAATATTTCCTAAGGGCTACACACCCTAAATCATGAAACTTGTAATTTCTCACAAATACAATATTAACACAGAATACATACAATACTATAAATCTCAAAGCATATGGTATTCATATAGAAACTAATAACTCTACTCCTAATCTTGGTTATAATCCAATTGTTAAAATCTTCTAACAAGACGGTCTTAATTCTTCATAGATATGATAAAGCTCAAAGCCATTCATTTCTACTTGAAAAACATTAGAAATAAAACTAAATAAGTTACGAGAACTCAATGACCATATACTTATGACAATCACATGTGAAATCAATTATGTAGGATGGTTATATACTAATTAAGTGTTAAAATTAGATAACACCTGCAAACCAATTTCTCAAATCTCTAAAACACACAAGATCGATCCAGGTTGACATGTTTACCTATGCATAACTCAAATCCCTTATTTCATATCATAACCTATAATAACCTTAGCTATTAATTTTTCACAATATTGATGTTATCACATATACAACCTATTCTGGGTAATTATCACATTACAAATAGTGAATTGAGCTCAATCACATTAAGTTTTTACAATTATATCAAATAGTAGTATTTAATTGCAAGTAGATTTCAATGTTACATCAATATATAACTATTTATATTAAATATGCATGCATCCACTTTTTAACTCCTAATTCAATCTTATATCCTCCACAAGCTGTCAATACTTATCCCTCCAGGGTCTATCTAATACCTTTCATAAGTTGGGAATTTCACATTTAACATTCAAATCATCACCTTTGTTATGATTTACAATCTTAATGCCACTTGTGGTATAATTCATAGTACAATATACACACTAGAGCTTAAGCTTTATATATCATAATTTTAGTGCAATTTCAAGACAAAACAGCTATTTCATCATTATGGGGCAATATCAAAGCATATAATAATATATATAGCAATAGTGCTATGCCTTCTTGCATAGCCACAATAATCATTTACATTTTATATAGTTTATACTATGTTTTCCAACATGCAAGTAACAATACATACTTAATTTAAATCAATTAATAACCAATAATAACACCACCATGCTTTCTAAGCATGGTTAATCCACATTCTCTTAGTTTACATATACTTCCATAACTTATTCTTCCATCACTAAGTAATATGTTTTCATTTCAAGGTCTTAGAATAAGGATAACAACATTTTGTGAAATAACTATATGAGTATACGTACATATTAGTATATCAGTTATTTTAACAATATATTGATCAAATAAGCAATCACAACTATCAAGTTATAGCTTTTTAGTCATAAATAGATTCAATTCCATGTATGAATATATTTGTAATCCATATAGTTGATAAGAAAATTATAAATTATAAAATATAACATTTAATTAATATAAGTAATATATAAAACTTTAGGGGTAAGATATATACTCATCTAGTATTGTCCATGCTTTCTAAGAAGCCTTAAAGTATCCAAGTTCAAATTTTCCTTATCTTCCTACTTATAAGTTATGGCAATAAATTATAAACATGTGGGTATATCTTATTTTATTCCTAATTATTACAATTTCAAATTCAAATCGTACTATAATAATACTCTTAATCCTTAACTTTTACATTTTTTGATGTTAACTTATGAAACCAAGATATGCCATTTTATAGTAATTTTTGAATCAAACTTATAAGTGAAAACATCATATCTAGAAGCTCTAAAAAAGCTCATTTTATATCACTTTTTCGTCTTAGATTATAACCTTCTTACATTTGAAAATCATGATAAAGAAATCAAAGATTGTTATAATTAGGGATTTCTCTTAATAAGATATGAAACCATTAATAAATTTTATGCTCTAATCATATCATCATGTAAAAGCATACCTTTAGTTTCTAATTTTCTTAACTCTAATTTGATAAGATCATCCAACCTCATTTCACATATTTAGGATTTTCTTGGTTTAAGTTTAAATCATCAAAATATAAGAAAAACACCCTAGAAATACTTTAGTCTTATCACATTAACATTCTATAGCATAAAAATCTTATAATTAAGAGCTATCCTTATGTATTTAATATTACTCACAACATAGATTTTCTAGAATATATAGCCACTACAGAAAATATTATAATATGATACTCTATAGTGGTTCTACTTATGTCATCTGAACATTTAATAGCATAATATATATATATATATATATATATATATATATATATATATATATATATATACATATACATTTTAATAAGTATCATGATATACTTTCAAACATACACAAATGAGTTTCTCTGGATCAACTTAAATCATCATAAAAAAGGGCTTTTCATATAAAGTCACTCACCATAGCTCAGAAGCGTTACTGTGTTCAGAAGGTTTGCTAGTGGCTTTTGGTGGCGAAATAACATTAGACATTGGTAAATTGAAGGAAGAGTAATAACTCCCTATCATAGAACAAATGCCATGCTTTGCAACCATTTAACATGCTACTAGTGATGGTGATTGGCCAAGGAGGGACGATGGTTGAAAATAGTGTGGATCACATCGAAGAAGAAGAAGCTCAATACCTGAGATACTATGATTGAGATTCGATCAAGTTCCCTCCTCTGCATCGATAGGCCATAATCTTATAAAAAGGCGTGCCTCCATTGACAATAGCTTGTGGTGACAACACGGTGACCAATGATGGATGGAGGGATAGGAAGGAGTTGCCAAAAAGAAGGAGAAAGAAAGAAAGGGGAAAAAAGAGAGAGAAAGAGAAAGAACTAGAAAAAAATAGAAAGAGAAAAGGAAAAAAAAATAAAAGAGCTAAGGGTTTCAATTTCATGCTTTTGATATGCTATGAGCTTATTTCCCTTATCAAATCTTAACCCTTATCTCAAATAAAGATTTAATCTCAGCCTTCCATCTTTTAGAAACTCAAATTTTATAAAACCCATTTTCTTTAATACTTCAATACTCTATAGATATTAAGGGAACAACTCATTAAATCATAAGTATACAATTATCTATTTATATGTACATATCTTAATTCATCACACTTTGAATTTTGAAAATATTCTTACAAATTCACCCATTTATGAGTAAAACCATTTATCAAAACTAATACATACATTTCTTAAATCTATCACCCTTAAATTCTAAAAGCCTTCTAAAATTTGGATATCATTTCTATCGAATAAAATATAATTATATTATGCAATCAAAATTTAAAATGTCTATATCTCACCTGAACATAAATAAATACAATTTAACTACCTTTGTTAACCAAAATAAATATTTTAGGATGTTTAAAATACTAAACATTTTAAATATCACCTCGAGGAATTACAAAAGAGGAGTTTGATTTGATATTGGGACTTTTGAATTAATTTTTAGATTTAACCTTGAGCTTAGATAAGGATTTGACTTTACTATATATTTATAACTTTTGATTAAGGTCTTGAATTTGATCTTTACTTTAGACAGGGATTTGATCTCACTATAAATTTTTGACTTTCATATGATTGACTATGTAAAAATCCCCATGTATCTCATTTGTTTATGTTATGCAATTTATAAAATTTAAATTGTATGCTTTCATTTTTACTTTAGATTTTTGTATATAATTATGATTTATGCAAAAGTAAGATTTAATTATGAAATTATTACTTTATTAAATTAATTTTGCCGAAAAGGAAATTTCATTTTAAAAGTTTGAGATTAGATTTATTATCTAAAACTCTTAAATTTTAAAAGTTATATTCATTTTTTTGAACATTTTAAGTTTATAGTATTTGTCATATTTTCAAAAGAACTAAAGTTTTTTTTTCAATTTTCATAAATTATGTTTTAAATTATCATGACCTGAATTTAACTGTAATTAGTGTGGATCCTAATATTAGTTTCTACAAGCTTTCACATTATTCACTTTTATTTATCTAATTGAAGTATTCCTATTTTGAGGAGACTTAAAATTTACTATAAATTTTTACAAAAACCAAATAGAGTCTCCCCTATTTTTAGATACTTTTCAAGGGCTACACACCCTAAAATACAAAACTTATATATATTCTTAGATATAACAAATACAATAGCATCATATACATACATAACACTACATAATTATAACATATATATAGATAAACCAATCAACACATCAGATGCTAAATCATCATAATCTTTAACTTATTTATGATTCTAATCCAAGGGAATCCTAATTATTAAATCTTTCAACTAGGCAATCTTTGATTTTCCATCCATAAGGTGAAGCTCAAATAAACTATCTTAACTTGAAAATATTAAAAATAAAAAGAAGTAAATTATGAGAAATCAATGAGCATATATCTACCACTAATAAATCTCAAGTCAATTATATTAAATGGTCACGTGCAAGTTAAGTATCTAATTAGAGAAATAAATGCAATCCAGAGTCCCTTGATTTCTGAAAGGTGTGAAACCAAGCCTTAGAGTAAGTGTTCACCTACACCCAACTTAGATTCTATATTTCACATCACAAGTCGTAGCAATCTCACTATTTGCTAGTACACAAGATTCTTATTATTTCACACACCACCTATTCTAAGTATTCATCACATTTACATGTATCTATTAAGGCTCATTCACAATTGAATCATCATAATAACATCAACAATAATATCCTATCATAATAAGGTTCCAATATCACATCACATCATAAAATCACTTATAAGAAACATACATGCATTTATTCTTGACTCTCAAGTCAATTTTATATCCTTTAAAAACTATTTGCCAAGAGTTTCCCATCTAGCTTTCATGTCATCGCTCTCATCATATTTCTCATTTCAAATGCCATCTATGGTATAATTCACATCATCATATGCATAGTAGAGCTTGGCTCTATAGATCATAATTTTGAAGCAAATTTATGATGAATAACTTTTTCATCATTACAAGGCAAATATTAACATATAATGATATTTATATAGCATCATCACGATGTTTTTTTACATGACCATAATATTCATTCACATTTCAATATAGATTACACAACACTTTCCAACAAGCATATAATAATAACTTAATAACAATATAATTATGTCATTTATCATTGTGATCTTATCACAATCTATTTGTAGTCGATGGTGACACCACCATGCATTCTAAACTTAGCAACTTAACAATTAGCTAATTACCTAAACATAGACATTTTTTCCGTATCAGTTATGCATAATAATAAGAATAATTTGATGATAATCCATACTATATAATTATGCCTTTCAGAATTCATAAGATAACTTGTTATTAATAAGAATGACTATATTCTTGTTGTATGAATTAAATAATATTAGAGTATTGGTTCGGGATAGTTATGTACTCACTTGTTAGGATCCATCTGCTTACTTTAGAGTATTAGGGTATTTTTCTTTCATTTTTCATTTCTTCATATTTCACAATTTATAAGGATAATTTATAGATAAGTAAGTATTCTATATTTTCTTCCTAGTTATTTTAGTTTTAATTTTATATCATGATATACTAACAATCTAGATTCATTAGTTTCTTTACTTTTACAAGGTTAACTCATAAAATCAAAATATGCTATTATATAGCAATTTTAAATCTAACTGTGTAAGAAATTACAATTTAAAGCTCATAAGAGAATCCACTCCTATTATTGTATAAATTTATGCACCTATCTCTTTATATTTTAACTTTTTGTAAAGAACAAAAAAAAATCACTTTTATTAGGAACTCTCATCTTGATAGTATAATTATATTTTAAATACACTAATTTAATATTTTTGATCATAAAATTCTTATTTTGTTAATATTATATCAATTGTCTAAATAAGATGATAAAGTGAGAGTTTCCCAAATCATGTTCAAGTCCTTAAATTATTGGGTTATAATACTTTAAGAACACTTTAATTATATTATTTTAGCATTGTAAAACTCTTGTTTTTCAAAACTATTAACATGTATTTGAATTTACTCATAATATGGTTTTTTTAAAATATATAATCACCATTGACAATATTGTAATACAATACTCTATAATGGTTCTACTTTTATTGTTTAAACATCTTATATCATGAAATATAAACATATAAATACATTTGCATAAGTATTGTCGTATACTCAAAATACCCACAAATAATTTTCTTTCTAGATCATGTATGATTCTTTTAAAATAATAGAATTTAATGCTCTATATATTTTTTAATTATTCTATTTTAGTATTTTATAAAATAAAAATTATATTTTTTTGTGCATTATTTTGTATATAAAAAATAGACACAAATGAATTTTTCTTCAAATTACTTAACACAATAAAAATTAAGGGAAGCTTTAAGTATATAAGGTCTCACCAACATCTAAGGGGTCTGCTATCAGCTTGCTAGTATAAAAAAATAGTGACTTTTGCCAAAAAATGTAAAGAAGCACTGCCTTTACTTAAGCTTTGATCAGCGACTCCAATTTGCTCTATGGAACTTTCAAGTTGAGAAAGAAACAACCCCAGGCGTGCATTGGAGTCCAGTCATAAGAAGGAGTTGTACAACAATCAGGGCAAAAAGGAGACATGCCAAAGGAGAAGAGAAAACTACACCAGTTGCCATCATGATTTGTAATGCTTCATGCAAGGCCATAAAGCTGAATGCTGAAAAGGGAGTTGTATAGTAGTTGTGGTCATTGGTGTCAATAGTAACCCCACCTAAAGTAGCAACAGTAACAATATTTCAGAGAGAGAAGGAAAAGAACAAAGAAAGGCAATAGGGGTGAAGGGAAAGAGAAAAAAATTGGGGATAAGAGAGAGGAAAATATCGACATAATAAAGAAAAATTGAGCTATGGGTAATGATCCTTTACATTGCAGTGTACCATAAATCCACATTCCCTTTTTATCTTATCTATCCATTCTTATTATAAAGGATCCTAGCCATTTATGTCATAAAATTTATTTTATTTAAAATCCCATCTCATGTATTTTCAATCTTCCCTTAATACATTCATATAAATGTATATATTTATAATAGCCTAATAAATTTAAAAGTCCTAAAATAATTATTTTAAAATTTCACAATTCCTAAAAATAATTTATCAAATAATAAAGATTATTTCATAAATCCTTACATTTATACTTACTAAAATTATTTTCAACTTGTGAGAATTTTTTTAGAAAAATAGCTATGTAAAAATAAATATATTCCACATATTATCAATATCATATCAATATTCTAGAAATTTAAAAAAAAGAAGAAATTTAAAATTAAAGATTAACTAAATAAATAAAATAAATATTCACAAGTATTAAAATTTATAAAATTTTAAATATTAATCTCAAGTACTACAAATTATAAGCTTTAGTAGTTTATTTACTCACTAGGTTCAAAAAACTTATTGCTTTTTATTTCATATTCTTTTATAGGCATTGAAAGTAAAAATGTAAAGCCTTATTAACCCTATAGAGCTTGAAAACATTATCTTGAAGGAAAAACTTGACAGTTGGAATAAGATATCTATGCATGTGGCTATATGTATGTGTTTCTCCCTATATTTGTATTTGTTTGAACAAATTTGGTTTGTTTTGTTTTTTTCTGATAAGGTATTGAAAAATAACAAGGAAAATTTTATCCATTTTTCTATAAAATTATAAAAGTATTTTTGATTAATTATATTTTATATAAGTTTAATTAGTTTATATCAAATTAGAGTTTGCATTGTTAATAAGTTAGGCATGTGGCAATTCATACAGAGTTAATTTCCTACACTAGTCACATTCTTAAAGTTAAGGCATGACAAATAGTAAGACTATGTGAATTTTTTAAATGCATACTTAGTAAATGGTAATACTTAACTCCATAATTTGATTGAAAAGTAGTTGTATAGGTTTCAAATTTGTTTCTTATTTTCAAAAATAAAAAGAAAATGCTTTAATACATATTTAGAAATGAAGTTATAAAATTAATTTCTTTATTTTCAAAACTTATTGCAAATGTATAGGATTTTGTATATAATAAATCAAGCATAAGCAAACTAAGAAAATTGGATTCTTTTATTGCTCGTATGTGACCATCAAGGATATTTTATGTAAATTAATAGGGAAAGTTTTTCAAAACTTTTTAGTAAATGGTGTTATGGTATAGTTGGTTATCACATTAGTTTGACACACTAAAGTTCCCCAATTCAAGTCTAGGTAATGCCATTTAATATGATTGATATCTAGAGTCACATTTATGTTTGATCACAAACACTAATGATGTTTTATTACTTCACAAAATAGATTGACATCAAATTAATGAAAATTATAATTACATTAATTTCATATAAAGTTTAAAAATTACATAAATTGGAATTAATTATCTATAATTTTGTTAATTCAATATTACATTGATGCTAGTTTTTTTTAAAGAATCATTTTAAGAAGTATTAAATTTCAAGATTAACTAGCTTTGCACCCATGTGATGCATTTGCAAAAATAGCTAGTATAAATAATTAAATACCTATCATTAATTGAATAAACTATTTTTAGTGTAAGAAAGAATGAAATTGCAATATAGATTATATAAGAGTTTTGGAATGTATATTATGTTATCTATGAAATTGGCTTGTTCAATCAGTCCAATTGAGAGCCAGACCCTAATTCGATCAAGGTGATGGCAAGAACTTGGGAGTATGGCTGGATTAGTTTGGAATAGTCTGAACTAATATTAATTTAGAAACCTATTAAATTAGTTTGAATCAATCTGGGTGGGATAGTTAACTTATGGTGCAATCATTAAAAGATATAAAAAGTAGTATTTGCAAGTCTCAAGCATGAAACCTTTCACTTAACACACTTAGCCTTACCACTAGTGCCAACTTACGCTCTGTTATATATATATAATGCATATTATCTTTTGTTTTCTAAATTTTTTATAAGTAACATATATTAAATATTTATATTTTATGCTATATATAATTAAATCATTATTATTTTGTAAATATTTAGTTTAAAATTTTTATTAGATTTAATATAAAATAATATTAAAATTATGTTAAATGATTGTAATTATAGTGAGATTAATATCTATTTTGTTGGGTTTCAAAAATATACTTGTAAAATTTAAATGAATTTAATTTTTATATGCATATATATAATATATAATTTATATATAAAAATATATATTAGTCGGTTCAACCACCTAATTTAACCACTTAAATTGATTCAACCTTGACCTATTCATCTTGTCAAGTCAATGGTTAGGCCAGGTCTCAAAACATTGGGCTTCACTATTCATCAGTAAAGAAGATATTTTAAGAAATGTTAGCTAATGTTCTATAACTTTAAAATGATGATATATGCATGCAACTTAAGACTTGTCTTATAGGTTAGAGAAAGAATGGATGGACTTGTTTTTGTTTGCAAAGGAGAATATCATGTTCATATCGCTTAATGATTATTCCTATTATAATTAAAACCAATCTAATAAAAAAATTAGTTATTAATATGCCTAAAAAGTAGACTAGTAAACTTTCTCAATTCATTGGCATATATTAAAAAACCTTACTAATTGATGTATTCTTTAAATAAAAAAGACCTTAAAATAGTAAAACACATATTCCTTAAAGAACATATCTGATATAGTTTAATTTAAAATGGAACAAAAGCATAACTGGTATAGCTAGTAACTTAGTTTCCAACTTTAGTAGTAGAAGTTAAATAAAATATTAAGTTAGTGAAGTGAGCTAACTTGATAAAATGGAAGTTGGCTTTAAAATTTTTTATATTCTTTAATATAGTGAACAAATTGTATACAAGGTAATTCATGTAAGTTCCTTATTCTAACTTGGCACTTATAGACTTTCAATTGATTTTTCAAGCACTTGTATGGCTTTACATTCAAACAGCATGAATGTTGCTTTTCCTATATCATTAATAACCTTCAAGATGAATCTTATTCCTATTAAGTTGAGAGAGTTAGTCCTTTTGAATTAATATGAAAATAATGTTATAGTCTAATTTATATAACATCTTTGTTATACTTTGGTGTTGTAAACTCTAATTTCTTGTTGCAATTACAGCACATAATTATTATATCATTCATGCATTTTACCATTTTCTTACAAAAGTTGCACATATCATAAAACCATTTAAATCTAGTTGGATTTATCTTCATAGTTGCAACTATGGTAGCAGTAGATATCTAGTAATGAAAAAGATGGTTTAACCAATATAAGTTAAATTATTTACTAAACAATTAAGATGTAAAATCAAGTAGACCTATTTTGCCTTTTTAATTTTTTGAATTGTTTTCTTAATCATTGAATTAGCCTAATCATCTTTTTTTAGTTTTAGATGGTTAACTTTTAATATGCATCGCTTATACCAAAATTAAATACTAGAGTTGTTCAAACATGTAGAATAGGGGTAAGTCCAGGTTGTACCTAAAAATGTAAAATCAATCAATAATCTATTTAGGAACAAATAGAGGGATTTTCTAAAGCAATTTTAAATGAAACAATGAAAACAAAAAGTAAAGTAAAAAGAATATGAAAGCTCAATTTAAGGAATTTCATACCTTAATTAGAAATTTATCATTAATATTAATAAGATTACCCTAGATTTAATTACTTAACTATGGATTACTAAGATGCCCTATAGTAACCTACAATTACCATTGCAAATTAATAACATATTACTAATTAACTCGAGATTAATAGTAATAACTAATCAGATAGCAAAAATAATCAATTCATAGATAGTTAAGACTAAACCAATAATCCTGCATATGAGAAATTACAAATTTATCCTCTGTTTCTTCTAGGTGTTAATAATTTTACATGTGGAAATTAAAATAGCTAACAGCTATTGATTATAACCAATTACAACTAGACGACACATAAAAATTAACTACCGTTAATCATATAGCTATAGATTATCAAGACTAATTAATTAATATGCTTAATTAGCTAATCACCTAAAACATTCATAGAATAGAAGTAGAATAAAGAAACAAGAAAAGTCTTAAAATCCAATTATGATTGCTGTGTCAATCCCTTGAATTGATAAGAGAAATTAACCACTTATAATAGTACCAAAAGAAAGATGGAGAAAAGAGCATGCTGTTTAGTTTAGAATAAATAACTTTGGAGGCACAAAATGTAGTTATATATGATTTCTTAAATTAGAATACCTAATGGTCTAAGTTAATATGCCTTTTTGAGTTATAATAAATGAGACCTAATTTAATTTAGAAGTACATTGCCTAATTTACAACCCAAATTACTAATAATATTTATAGTAGTAAATTTTTGTAAGTCAAGTTCTAACCAATGTTTAATTATTAAATTAGCTTAGTTTCACTAACCTCAAACATGAAAGTTATTAGGATAGACGTAAGTTGACTTTGGGTATTGATTTCACCTTAATTAAACTCTTAAAGCTTCAAATATGGCTTAAAAATTTTTATTGGGTTAGACTGGACAACAATACTACTTCATTTTTATAACCAAATTTGACTTTCTAAACATCTAAATTAGGTTTTAGTCAAATTATGAATATTTTAGAGCTTCCTCTTGACTTTCAAAGGACATAAAGATCACTTAATTTGAATCCCTAGAACTGAAGTTATAATTAGAAACATGAAATAGTTTAAAAATTCAATGTTAACTAAATAATTCAATAACATTGCAAAATCACAAGACTAATTCCATTACATTAGGTATATGTAACACTTTGAGCTGCATAAAATGGGAGGAAATAGTATAAACAATATCTTGCAAATCGAATTCTTCTACATTTAGCTTTTGCATGATTTGAGGTAAACAAAATTTTATTTAAAACTAATGAATAAAATATCAACTTTTCAGTGATTTCAAAATTACAAAATTCATAAGGAAAAGGATAATAAAAGCTATTAATAATCATAATACATCATGAATAAAAATCTTAACAAACTTAAAATTAATCACCATAATAACTTCATTCAAAATAGATAAATCAAATTGGTAGGTCTTTACAAAACTCTCTATCTCATAATTGTTTAAAGCTAATCTTTTACTCTAGTTCATTCTATGAAAATACACTATCATATGCTTGCTTATAATCTAATCTCCACTACTCTAAATACATGCATACAAAAATAAAAAAGACTTTATTTAATATTGTAATAAAGCTAAGGAAAAAGGAAGGAAAATTAAAGATATGAAAGGGTAAAAACTAAAAAAATTAATAGAGCATTTGAAATATAAATATATGGATAAATTATAAATAATTATAACTTCAACATAATAATGAAAATTTTAATTCTAAATACTTATTAGCTTCTTTATTTTTCCTTTTTTTCTATTACTTTTTTGCCTTATTCTTTTTTCCATTTTTCTGTTTTTTCTTTTTTTTTCCTTTTCATCATTCTTTTTTGCTTTTTTTCTTTTTTCCATTTCTTTTAACCAAACTTTGAAATTGAAATTGATAATATTTTTTAATACGCCTCCACACTTATTTAGAAATCTATCTCATAAAAATTTCAAATGTCTTATTAATCCGTAGGTTAGGTAAAGAAACTTGTTCTTCATCAAAAAACATATGGATAGGTTATATACCAAAGAAAGGTAATTAGGCTTAAAAGAGCTGAATAAAGATAAAATTTCAAGGTTGACTATTTCGCACTAGCTCAAACAAAAAATACCTTTATCATTTTTATGCATGAATTTACTAATATAATTTAAAAATAATTAAAACAAGTTCTAACGAGAAAAAATCCTTAAAAGAATATCACATATAAAAAGGAAAGAAAATAGCATAAATGCTCAGATAAAGACTTAAAAGCTCATAATGTAAAATATACTATCAAAAACTAATCTCCTAATTCTAAATCCATCTTTATGCTAATCATATCTAAGAAGCAAGATAATGCATTCAATCATGTTATAAAACTATCAAACTCCTATTGATTCCTACTTATAAAAAATACAAATTCTTAATAAATGGAAAACAACTAAAATGAATAAATTTTTTTAAAAAATATGAAAAACATATTTTATTTTTTTATTTTTTTTAAATCAAAGTATCAAAAGAGAAGCTTAAAACAAATGCTAAAAGTCTCCTTCCAGACTTAAACCTTAAATTGTCTTCATGGTAAAGCATATCAACATCAAGAGAAAAGAAAAATTATGCACATGTAAAATAAGCAACAAAGGAAAAGAAATGAAAATTTAAAAACTTAGGTTGCTTCAGAAGAAGCATTTTCCTTTAACATTTTAAGCTAAATGTTATTACTTCAATTTGGCTTCAATTCATGAGCAATTTTTTTAAACGATTCCAATGAAGCATACTTCAAGTAGACAAAGAGGGGATCCATTTCCAAAACTAATTCATCTATTAATTCTTTTTTGAGTGTTAATATTAGATCAGTCTTTCTTTCTTTTCAAATCAAGTTATCCATACTATGGAATCGATTGGCTTAATATAAAAAATATGATGAACTTTAAATAGATCTTTCATAACTTAGAAATATTGGAATTGTCTATCACTCTATTAATTTCCTTTTATAGAATATTTATTTTTGCCATACTAAAAGTCTTCAAATTCTCTTCATCTTCTTCCTTATTTTTCGTGGCATCTTTATAGCTATAAAAAAAAGGAAGAATAAAAAACTTAGCAAAATAAATGGATTTAGGTGCAAATTGAACATCAATACCACAATTCATATTCTCCTTTTCATCTGTTAGTTTGCTTGTTTGGTGGGAGGTGGAGGATAATTAGCTTTCATATTGGCTTCTAACTTGTTGATAGATGTGGTAAGTTAGCTCATTTGAGTTTTTAAATTTTGTTATGCTTGCCCTTGTTTTTTTTACTAAAATTGATTAAATTTAACTCTAGTTTCCTTTTGAAATTGCATTGTATTATTAGCTAGATCCTTGATAATTTTCTCAAGTTCCACCTATGAAGTTTGAGTTTAATATACCTATAGATATTCTTGAGTAGAAGGTTAATATTGATTATGAACTACTTAGTTGTCATAATTGAAAACTAAATGATTTTACTAGCCTGGGTTGTAAGAATTAGAATATGAAGTGTAATAATATTAGTGTTGGCATAGAAAACTTCCTACAAATGTATAAGTTTCATATAACTGCATACATTTAATTGACTATCAGGGAAATTAGCTTAAAGAGTTGTTTAATTTTAGAGGCAGGTACCTCATTAAAACCATTATAAAAAGTCATATTTTTTTCTAAATTCTTAATTATCAAAATTTCTCACACTTTTAAGATCAAAATTTAAGTCCCAATCATGGAAGGAATCATCCATACATTAAAAGGATCAATAGTTGAATGAAAGCTAAAACCAAAGGAATATACAAAATTTGAAATAATACTAAAAAAATTAAAAATAATAGCAAATGATATTTTTTGGTTAAAGCCTTAAATCTTGCTTAGAACACTAAAAAATCTTGGACTAAAGAGTTTCATTTTTTAATTTTACAATAAATTTTGTTTTTTGCATCACTAACAAGCTTAAAAAAACCAAAAAATAAATTAAAAAGAGTTAAAAATAATGAAAAATAACCATAAATTAACTAAGCTATTCCTTGACAATGTTACCAAAAATTTGATATGTATCCTTCACATTAAAATTAAATGTTAACTTTTCATTCATATAGCATAAGCCAAGTCCATATTATACTTGAGGAAATAAAAGTTAATCGATGAACTCAAAAATAAATAAAGGGATTTTCTAAAGTAATTTTAAACATAACAATAAAAATAAAATTAAAGTAGAGTAAAATAAAATATAAATACATAGACTCCAATTACATATATATCATTAATGTTAACAAGATTACTCCTAATTTAACTACTTAAGAGTGGATAACTTAGATGCCCTACACTAATCCCCAATTACTATTGCAAATTAATCATATATTACTACTTAATTTAATATTGAATTCCTAATCAACTAGCAAAAATAATCAATTAATAGATAGCTAAGACTAAATCAATAATCCTATATGTGAGAAACTACAAATTTATCCCCTATTTCTCTTATGCGTTAATAATTTTTAACATGAAATTAAAACACCTAACTATTATTGATTATAACTAATCACAACTAACCTACACATGAGAATTAATTTCCATCAATCATATAACTGCAGATTATCAAGAGTAATTAGCTAACAAGCCTACTTAGCTAATTACCTTAGACATTCATAAAATATAAGTAGAATAGAGAAATAAAAGATAGATGAATTAAGAGTAAATTAAGAAAAGTCTTGAAATCTAAACTGAGATTAGAGTGTTAGTTTCTTTAACTAAGAAGAGAAATTAGCCATTTATAGTGATTTCTACAGGAAAGATAAAGAATAAAGAATGTTCTTTAGTTTAGAATGAATGCCTTTAGAGATACAAAACCTAGTTATAACTAATTAACTAAGGGAGGATACCTAATAGTGTAAGTTAATATAACTCTTAAGGTTACAAGAATGGTGCCTTGTTTAATTTAAAAAGTTATAGCTTAGTTTACAATCCAAATTACTAATAATATTTATAGCAGTAAATTTTTTTAAGTTAATTTCTAGCTATTGTTTGACTTTTAAAATAACACAGTTTCATTAATTCTTAAAACATAAAAGTTATTAGGCTATCTCTAAGCTGATTTTAGGCATTATTGTTATCTTGATTAGATCCTTGGAGCTTCAAATATGACCCTAAAAATGGTGATTGGATTAGATTGGACAATAACATGGTTTCATCTTTATTACCAAATTTGGTCCTCTAAATATATGAATTGGATTCTAGCCAAAATATGAAAATTTTAGATCTTCATCTTAGTTGTCAACCTCTATAAAGATCACCTAATTTGGACCTCTAAAACATAAGTTATGTTAAGAAATCTAAAATAATGTAAAAATAAAGCATTAATTGAATAACTCAATAACATTGCAAAATCATAATTCAATCATAAAACATGGTAAATTCCTTTAAATTAAGCATACGTAACATTTTAAGAGGCATAAAATCTTGCATATCTGCTTTGAACCTTAATGAATCTTTTTCATTTAGTTTTTATTATGAATTCTAAGCTACAAAGGAGATAGAAAGGTAAATTATAGTAAATTAGATATTGAAGGTTTTGAATAATGTAATAAAAATTTATAGATTAATATAGAAAATTACTTTTGTACCTCTTTCTTAAATCTGCATATTATTGAAGATTTGGATTTAATATAATCCTTGAAGCAATTTGTGAATTTGTAAGAGACTTAACCTTTAAACCATAACATAAAATGCACAATTATTAATATCTAAGAACATGAAATTCATCATTTGCTAAAAAAAGTATAGGTGTGTAATTAGTGTTAAGGTTACCTTAAACAGCGGGGTGGCTTTAGCCACTTTAAAATTAAGAAATGTATGAAAATTTCCTTACATTTTTATCATTTTTTTAAAGAATTCAAGTATGGCATTTGAAAAATTAATTTTTTATATAAATCCTTAATAAATTTTATTTTAGCCCTATTATCATTTTTATACTAGCTTGACCCCTATGTTTAATGTATGGTAATAAAATTTCTAATATAGGAAAACTCTTTTTATATTTCACTATCTTATAACTGATGACTACAAAGGTATTCTTGTTGGGGAAGATTATCATATATATAGTATGTGATACAATTTTGAAGGTATTTATATTTGCTAGATCAAAATAAAATAAGCATAGAAGCTATTGTTCTTTTAGTTTCATAAAAAATACTGAATTATGGCACTATATTGTATAAGTATAAGAATGCTAATATATATTGTAAGAGGGAATATATACACTAAATATTTGTTATTGTGCATTATTAGAGCTCTTACTTGTTTGGATTTTTGGAACAAGTCAAGGTAATTAAAAACCAATGGCACATGCCATATGAACTATAAAAAATACTTGACAATGAAAAAATAAAATTTAGTTATTCATAAATTGATGCAAAATGTAACTTCAAATATTTTTTACCTAATAAGGCAAGATTTTTTTTTCCAAAGCTATTCTCTAAATAAATGTAGGAAATTTAGAATATATTAATATTGTTTGCTAAGAGGAAAGAAATCAAATTTTTTAGTAAAAGGAAGAACTTGATGGTTTAGGTATTATTAAAGCTATTTGAAACATAACAACAATTAACATATTAGTTGTCTCCTTAATATAGGTTTCAACATAATCAACTAGATCGCCTTAAGATGTCTAAAACATTATCTGTATTATTTCTTCCTATTTTCTTTCTCTTAGAGTATTACAAATTCTACATTTAGTAGAGCTGGTCTTATTTTATGATTAGGTCAAGATTTTCCAATGTTATTGAATTATTTAGTTAATGCTAAAATTTGACACTAATTTATGTTTCTAACTATAACTTGAGTTTCAAAGGTCTAGATTCTTTATAGTGTTTGAAAGCTAAGAGAAATCTCGAAAACATTCATAATTTTGGTTGAAGCCTAGTTTAGATGTTTAGTGGTCAAATTTTGTCATGAAGAAGAAGCAATGTTCTTGTTCAATTTGATCCAATCAAAATTTTTAGGTCATATTAACAATTCTAGGAACCTAATTGAGGTGAAACTAGTACTTAAAGTTAGCTTAGATGCATGCTAACAACTTTCATATTTAAGGATTAATGAAATTATGCTATTTTGATGGTTAAACATTGGCTAGAAGTTGACTTACAAAATTTTATTATTATAAATGCTACTAATAATTTGGATTGTAAATTAGGTTATAAGCTCACAAATTAAGTAAAACCTTATTCATTATAACTTTAAGGGAACTTTACTTAGTAGGTTTTTAGCTTTAGTAATAAGATATAACTAGGTTCTATGCCTCTAAAGGTATTTATTCTATTTTAAACAACGACTATCTCTTTTCTAGGTCTTTTGTGTAAAACTACCATAAGTAGTTGATTTATTTTGAAAGTTTAAGAGTTTAACACTCTAATTTCAATTTAATTTTGAGGATCTTATTTTTAATTTATTTATATGGAATTATCTTTTAATTTTCTACTCTTATTATGAATAACTACTTAGATAATTTGCTAAATATGATTGATCAGTTGATTATATATTGTAATCTATAAATAAATGATTAATTGCAATTAATTCTTACTTATAGGTTAGTTGTAATTAATTGAGATCAATAGAAATTAGGCTTTGATGATTGGACAAATAGTTAAATCATTAGCTACCTAAGGAAAACTAGAGAATGAATTTAATAATAATCACTTTTAGAATTGTTAGATTTGGCCTTAACCTAGTTCTAAATACTTGAAACTACTATTAATGAAATTTAGGTATTTGTTTTGAATTGAATTGGTAATATAGGATTGATTAGTTACTTGTTTTAATTAGTTCACATAAGGAACTTGCATGTTTATTGTCGGCTTCGAGGTATTCATAAATTAAGGAGTTGAATTATAAGTAGATTCAATGAGTGCCAATAAGAAATTTGAAAATTGGAATGTGAGTTGCCTTGAACTTGATTCCTCTCTTTTGCTAGTTTCAATTTAATTCTATTTTCAATTATGTCATTTAATTTGTTATTGAAAACCCCTTCTTTTTTATTTGATCTTTACCGATTGACTTTTATTCTTTTGAGTTTAACTTGGACTCATCTTTAGTACATGTTTGAGTAAATTCAGTAATAATTTAGTGTGAAACAATGCATATCATCTTATAGTGTGCACGTAAGGTTAACTTTACTATAATCTATCAAAATTCAATGTTAATTTTTACTTTGTAAAATCTATAAATTAATAAGAAATGAATATATCCATTAAGAATCTGATTAATTTTTCATCTCTAATATGAATGTTTCTTCTTGCTACTATTGTCATAAGTATTTAACTTCTCATAGGAATGTAATTCACCAATCACATCTAAATAAAAACATACCAATTTTAGTCTTAATATATAGGAATCATATATATTAAAAAATTACAAGTTTGTGTACTAGCAATGAGTAAATTTGAATAGATAGTTATTGTCAAGATTTCATTTAATAGTATAAAGTTATAGCAATGAAGTGGTAGATTAGCCTTAAGTGGGTGAACTACAATGTTATTGTGAAAATTAATCTTTATACTATTAATTAGTTGCATTATAAGTGGTAGTATTAGGTATAACTTGAAAGTTTTGTATTGTATAACACTTCCACTTAACTAATTTGCTTTATATTTATCCAACACCATCTTGCTAAAAGTAGTTACCTAAATTTTGTCTTCTTGCAAGGCAAAGTATAAATTGAGCCACTTCTCATTTAATTAGATTAATTATAATTAATTGAAAGCTTTCTTACATGCTCCATACTTTGATCATTCTTATTGTTATTACTCTCTATAATCCATAAAATAAACATCATAACTTGAATTTTTTATGCTTGAATGTTAGGGTCTAATTCAGATATAGAGCTCAACTTTCTTGACATTAAAAACACTCTACACTTTGTTTCCATATTTAAGGATATATGAAAAGATAATATCATTCCAATAATAGGTACATATGTAACAATATCACATAAATGCACATAACCAAAGTGCTTCTAAGATAAAATTAACAATTTTGTCTTTGAAATTTTAAGGTATTAGCAAAATCAACCTTGAATTATATAAATTTACAATTTTGTTCCCAAATAATGATTTGTATAGATAATTTTATCCCTCTATGTAGATATGTATAGATAATTTGATGCTTAAATTATAGCATGGAAAGACAAAATTATATGTACACACTATAATTTAGGAACAAAATGGCAACTTTACATAATATAAGGATAATTTTTCTAGTGCTTTATAATTTTCATAATGAAATTATTAATTTTATCTTCTTTTAACATTTAGAATAAAGGAAATATTTAATGGAAACATAAATGCAATTTTAGAACACAAAACCACAAAATAAATTATAAGTGATCCACTTTTAATATAGTTACACATCTCAAAGACTTGGATACCAATGTTGGGATTGGGAGCTAAACAGTTGCAGCAGAAATTAAACGATCCTAGCTAAAGGATCCATGCAAAATATTAGATTAGAATAAGGATTGATTTGATACCTTTTGGGATAATTTAAAAGCTCATTCATTAATCACTTTTCTCAACTTACTTTTGGTTGAAAACCCTAAAGTATTCACACGAACCAGTGGATCACCAGTGAAACTCCATAATCACTAATTGGAATTCTCCTCTTTTTATCTCATAGTGCTAGTTATGCCTCTTTAAGAGTTATAGTCAAGGAGGGCTGTTAGGATTTTTTATATTTTGGGATGCATGAATAAGAAAATAAATATTATTACCCAATAAGCCTATTCAAATAAGTACATAAAAAATCCTAACTAATTGGACTTTGTCTCATGTATAATTATAGGCTTATAATTGAGCCTTCTAATTATAACATAGAATTCCCATATATTAGGCCCAAACAATTTAGTTCATCAATTCCAAATCCACTAGGTTCTAAGTGTGCAACCCTACAGGTTCTGATTACATTGACAATAATCATAAATTATATTAATGATCATAAACAATGAGTAAAGTCTAGCAACATATTATTGTTACCCAAGTAATGAAAAAGTCAGTGATTTAACTAAACTTATATATGTGATCATTATCTATAACTTTTTGTTCTAGACATTTAGATTGAACACAAGACATGGACCATGTCATTCCCGTATAGCCCAATTCAAAGGTTTCTTGATTCTCAAGTAAGCTAACTAAAAAAAATGTAATTAACATCCCATGTCAATCCATCTGAATGTGACCATGCATTTTTCTTAGCTTTACTTAATCAAGAGGCCCACAGATGTCACTCCTATTATATAGGAGGGACAAATTCTATCTCGATCACATAAAATCCCTTCGCATGATGTATGACATGTCCAATAACTACCCTTGCATTTACTCAATCATGAGTGACATAGAGTAGTATCAAAATATGAAACTCATGTATAGGGAACTTTGGTGATCTCAGATTAAAGGATCATATTAATGATGATCACTAAGAATCACTCATGACCCTTATATAACAATCCATATAGTGTTCTTAGGGTGAGTCGGTCCAGTATACAAGTTTTCTAACTTGTATTCATGTGTAAACTTAATATCTTATATAAGTCACCACACATGCTAGTCTTAACATATCAAAGCAACTTAATCTACAATGATATATGACTAGAGACATTTAAGAATATAATTATTCTAAAGTTATTATCATAATTAAATATATTACGCAGACAATATATGTATAAATATGATAATTGAAATTGCCCTTAAAATAACATGATTAAAATTATCAATCATCTATATAATTAGTTTTAGGGTATATACACTAATAGCCAAAACAATGGTCGATAAATAAAAAATTTAGCCAATTAACACATTTGGACTTAGGTTTTGGAACATTTTTTGGCTAACATTTAGGGTAGTGGTGAATGGTTGTTTTTTTTTTGTTATGGATAAGAAATTTAAGCCCAATTTTGCTTTTAACTCATGACACTACAACATAAGTTGCCATAAGCAAGAACATCCTTTGGGAGATAAATTTCAACATTGCATAAAGACTACCCTCGGTCTTTATTTATGTTCATGCAATATGATACAACTAAAAGGAATTATCTTCTTTGTTTGAATGGTAAAAGGAAGGTGAATATCAAATGAAGTCATATTCATGTGAGGTATGAAAACTTCTTCCCCAAGGTTGTTGCGAGGATAATATTAGCTTTAAGAACATGATTTCTAATGCAAGTTATGTTAAGCTTTGTTCTATAGCAAAATCCAGTAGATTAGTCACTGTTGTTAAGAAGCATAATTGAAACTCTAATTTGTAATTGAATTTTTACACTTCATATGCCACTTTAATCAAACTTGAAGTTAGAATCTAAGTTGTAGGATTCTACAAATTCTATTGGAACAAATCAATTGTATGTAGCTTTGAAGTGAGGCTAGCAAGATGTTTCAAGTACCCTTGGTTTTTATACTATTGTAGAAAATTTGGATAAGTGGTTTATACAATTGCTTTTATTGGATCATCATAATCTTTGAGCAAAAGAACTTCCAAAATCTTGATTTTAGCTTCCTTGTCATTTCATTTTTCTAATTGACTATTTCTAATTTTAAAAATGCAGTCAGTGAATTGTTTAAGTTTTTTGTGTTAGTAGAGATTGGATTGAAGTCTTATATTCTTTATCGAGGTCAAAACTTTACAAGGATGCCATAGATAGGAAGAGTTTAATAATGCATGAATAATATCAAATTATCTGCCTCTTAGCATAACAAGAAGAGTTTAATGAAGTTCACCACCAAATATAATACATTTTCCTCCAAATGGAAGTTAAGCACTATTAGGAATATCAAACTGAAGTATGCCCCTTAGAGTCTTATCAAGTGCTTTAAAGCAATACCTGTGCATTATTAGAGGTTTATCCTATATTACTTTAACTCTCCTAGTTAATTTGGCTTTGTCACTAGCTTGGAAGATTTTATAGGTTGAATCCTTAGAAATACACAATGGAATTACAAATAGGTTAATTTAGCTTTGTCACTACCTTGGAAGATTTTATAGGTTGAATCCTTAGAAATACACAATGGAATTCTAAATAATGAATGAGTAGTCATGCCATTGAATCCTAAGAAATACACAACGGAATTTCAAATAATGAATGAGTAGTCCCACCACCCAGAACTAACATTAATGCAATATCACTAAATGCAATTGCAGAAATAATTTCACTTTTAGAGCATAATGTAAATGTTAAACTCTTCCAAGGATAAGTGTTTCCAGTACCACCACACCTATAAATAAAGTAGACATAAAAGTTCATTTTTAGTTATTGAATTCATTATCATGTAAAAAAATATGCTCTTATTCAAAAGGCATTGAACTTAATTGTTTATCAGCTTCTTAACTAATTGAACAAGATTGTAATTCAAGTAGTCTGCTATTAAACTATTGCTTAAATGTGCTATGTAATCTCTTTCAAGCAAATGCATACCATTAAAATTCTTTAAACATCTGCCATTTGCTTAGATTTTTTTCTTAATTAGCAAGAGAGTGTAATTTTATTTTTGATCATTATTTAATTTAAAATTAGAAGGAAATTGTAAGTAAATCAGGGAATGAGAAATAAATGGGAAATATACTTTCAATTACATGCTGCAAATGTTATAGCTATTCCTAATTCTATAAGATTTGAATTATAAATTTATAAACTCAAGGATAGAGCTATATAGAAAAAAAAGAATAAATTAAACCATGTAAAAATATCATAATAATTTAAACTCCTAAGATGAATATTATAATTTTTTTTATTCTAATAAAAAGTTAAAACTCATGGAAAGAATTGACAATGCAATTATCAAATGAATTTAAGATAACATATAGAATAAAATCTTAGCAAATGAATTGAGCTTTTTATCATCAGTTGATAACATCAAATTAAATTAAAGTTAGCATGTATTTTTAAGATATTAAATTTTTTTTAAAAAGATGGTAACTTAAGCAAATAATATTTGCACTTAATTTGTATTCATACCATGCATTATTCTACACTTTCCATTGCAAATATATTATAACTTGTTGAGGTGAGATTGGACAATAAAACCATAATTCTTGTTCAAGTAGTCAAAGTGTAATTACTTTTTACATATGTGTAATGATGTTACATACCTTCATCTTATCATAGTAGGACTAATTTTCATATGGAGAGAGAGCTAATATCTGGAATATTTGTCATGTATATAGTGCTATAATGAGTGGTTAGTATATTTAAGAATCTTAGGAAATATAAGTAATGTTAAATTATGTGATCTAATCAGTGATTATATTTTATTACTAAAAAATGTGATACCCTATAGGAGTATTTTTTTTAAAGAAAATACCTTAAGTGAAATAGAAATTTCAAATAGATATTATATTAGAAAATGCATGAATTAGAAAATTTGATAAGAAAATTCAGTGAAATTTGAGAGAATTGTAGGAGTAATTTCAATGTAAACTTAGCTAGAATTTTTATGAGAATTTTATTAGACTTCAAAGTAGATAAAAATTTGATTAAAAAACCTAATAATATGTTTAGAAAATTTTGTATAGGAATTTGTTGAAATTTCAAAACCTAAGTAAACTGAAAAGTGAAAAGTTGAGCCGAAACTTAGCAAATTAATTTGGAAACCCTAGGGCTAACTTAAATTAATCATTTTAGGCCCAAAATGTATTTGGAAGTTTAGAAATAGAGACCCAAAAATATCTAAAAGTTTAGGGGTAAAAATGCAAGAATAAAAATACAATCTACACTACATTCTATAATATATGGATAATAATGTGAACTCATTCACAATCTATCAATCGTCAATAATAGCACACCATTTTTTAGGCACGGTCAATTAATATCCAATTAACGAGTAATCATTATTTTATCATATACACTATTTCCATATTTCTCATATACAAGAATGATTTACTAATGCACCCTGATTCACAGTTATATTATTAAAAATTCACATATGAACAAACATATGATCCATATCATTTATAAGAAGGATTATAAATTATAACATTTAAGTAGTTTATTATTGAGACATTCATTTAGAACGAGATATATACTTACCTTCTGGCATTCATTAGCTTTAGAGATCTTTAAGCATTCACTTTCATTTCATTTTATCTCTCATTTCTTCTTCAATATCTCATATTACAATTTTATTATCTCTTTCTTGAGTTAATCATAGGAAATCGAAAAATTCTATTACATGGTAATTTGAAATCAAATTTACACATGTGAAAATATTATAGTTTAAAGCTTTAAAAAGCTCATTTAATGCTACTTATTCATCTTAAATTATTGCATTCTTTATTTTCAAGTTTATTACTAAAAATTTAGAGATTCTCGTATATGACAAATTTTCCCATGCAAAGTATAAAATAGTCAAAATATTAGATCTCAATGATATGAATATTCTTTAAGTATATCGGTCTAATACTCTTGAGCATATAATTCTAATTTAATTAATGCTACACCAAGTATCCCAAATAAGGTAATAAAGTAAGGGTTCTTTAAATCCAATTCAAGTTTTCCATAATATTAAAATATAACACTCTTAAGAGGCTTCACTGATACTATTTTGTCACTCTATAGCATAACAATATTATTTTTCAGAAGGATTATGAGGAATCCATAATATATGCAAAATAGGTTCCTTTGAATCATGTATGAATCTTTCAAAGTAATAAAATAAAATATTCCATTTATATTTTAATCATTCTATTTTAGTATTTATGACATAAAAAATCATATATTTTATGTATCATCGTACATGCTAAAAAACATTGAAATGGATTTTTCTTCAAAGTAACCCTAAAACAATAGAAATAAAAAAAGGTTTGATGTATAGGAGGCCTTACCATGATCTAGGGTGTCCAATGACAACTCATTGGCATCAGAGGCACATTGGATCATCGACAAAGCAAGAAGAAAAACAACTGCTTTGGTTACTGGGTGAGCATCACACTTTATGGTTCTTTTCCACTAATATCAATAGCCACTGGTAAGATGACGGCATGCACAAGTACTGGAAGGAAAGTGGTGGTTTTGGTGATAAGAAATGGCACCTCTTGCATTAGAATTAGAAGGAGTAGTAGCTTTGTTTAACTCTTTATCAACAAGCTTCCATCATCAATTGGTGACTCATGTGCAATTAAATGACATGGTGATGTAGTGAAAGGTGATATCATAGCTCTAGCAATTATGCATAGAGAGAATCGGAGAAAGATTAAGGAAAAGCGAAGAAAAGAGAGAGAACAGAATCAAGAAAGAGAAAGCGAGAGAAAGCTATGTTCGAAAAAGAAAAAAAGGGAAGAGAGTGAAAAAGGTAGCTTGAAAATAAAATAAAAGGGGAAAAGAAAGAAAACATGGTGAGTAAAGAGAGTGTGGGTGAGTAAAAATTTAAAATAAGCCTTAGGTTATGATTCTATGTTTATCGCATAATGTAAGCTTATCCTTTCTTTAAATCTCGACTCTTCACTTTCTTTTATAGATTTCTTTCTTTTTCCATCTTTATTAAAAGTCTCAATTAAAATTCTAATATAATAATAATTTACTACTCTATAAATATTAGAAGAATAACTTGTTAATTTATAAGTACAAACATATATGTCATAATTTGTTACATCTCAAATTTCTAAAATATTACTATAAATTTATTAATTTATGGATAAAACCATTTACAAAAATTGACACATATTTTCATAAACTTCTTACCTTTAATTCCTAAAGGTCACAATAATACTTGGATAACATTTTCGTTATATAAAATCATACTAATATTACATGATAAAAATTCAAATGCTTATATTCATATTGAAATACTTAAATATAATTTAAATATCCTTGTTGATATTAAATATTTTAAAGCATACAAACTAATAAAACTGTACATAGTATTTTGGGGTACTACAATCTCCTTCCTTAAAAAAATTCATCCTCAAATTCTATGAGATACTTTACTAGAATAAAACATATTATTATCAATTGACAAAAATATTTTCAGTCTCTAGTACAAATATCCATGTCTCATCTTATCTAATCCCTCATTCTAAACCAATGATAGCATAGAAATTTATAATACTTGCTACATTACCAATTGGATGCTCTAGCTCTATGGTGATTATAAAAGATATAAATGTCTTATCCATTCCCATCACGACTATATTTCAATAACAATCAAACTTAGGTGATATTTCCATTTTCACTTAATCCATAATGCAGTGACCATACGTATTTAATAGAGGAAAAATTCTTTACATGATATGCTTCTAGTAAAATACAATTTTATATTGGGTACAAGGCTAAAATTCATGGTAGGGTATAGGGAATTGATTGTGTAATAAATTGGAGGAGTGCTATTAGAACTAAATACCTGGAATCAATTAATTCTTGAGTTTTGGTTTTTTTTCTAGACATATGGGATTGTTTGCTTAATCGGTTTCCTAACTCCAAATTTACCCTTAGACTACAAGAAATGATTGTGCACTCAATTCCAACACTAAGTTTTCAATTTCATGAGGAGTTTGGATCCAACTCTTTAATTTCACATGATACTTAATTTAAACATAATCACACAAATTTTCAATACTTAGCCAATTTAGGAAATCACTAACTCAAACTAACATATTCACTTACATACCAAACACATCTAGGCAAGCCAAATATGAACAATATCTTTAACACAATTTGAGTTTCATTATACAATCTTTAAACATAATTTAGCATCCAACTAACTTTAACTTTGGAGTATTATTAGAAATTCTTGTACACCAACCACAACTCTCATGTACTAATAATAGCTTTAATGCACTAATAGAAAATTTTCATATATCTTATTTATAAATTCTAACTAAAGAATGGTCATAGTAACTTTTAGTAAACATTCACTAAATAGTTATAGTTGATATTTAGGTTTCTCATTATATCTTCGGTCCAGCCTTATCCCCTACCACTCTAGGTATAAGGACACTAACTTTATCCTTTAAACCCTTACCAATTTTCTTTTTCTTTGTAGAGGATGTACATTTCACCTACTCACAAATCATATACAAGATAACTATTCATTATGAATCATATACTAGATGAGTATTCATACTTATAATGAGCAATGATAGGATACCATAGGCATTAACCATGTTGGAACACAGTATATGTCAACCATGTTAGGACATCATAGGCATTAACCATTCATTTCATTATCTCACGTCATAGGGTAAGGTCAAAATACTATGCTATGAAGATTTTGTTAATAAAATTTTTCATTCTTATGTAATTAATCTTCAACATTAATGAATTACATAATTCACCACACAATCTCAAGCACATTTGTTTTCTCAATCAATAAAAAAAAAGTGCTACCCTTGTCAGCATCAATCACAAATATAACTCAAATTCATTTCTCACAATTCAAACCATTACATACTTTCAACATCCAAATAAGAAACAATTCACCAAGGAAATAGTTCATCTTGTAAGATAAACTATAAATAGATTTAATTGTTTAATAATTAATGACTAACATATATAAGAAGAAATCTTTGTAGATCTTAAAGACGTGCCACCTGGTATATTCATGATCAATGTTGCTAGCTGTATTACCATGAATCTAGTTTGCTTGGATCCCTCCATCTTATTCACCACTAGGAACCTAGACCATAATCTAATACTATCTCTATCATGATTTTAAACCTAATTATGATTGGTATAAATCCTACTACCTAATTTCCACTAACCTTGACATTATTTTTACTAGTTTTATCCATAAAAAATATTTACCTTTGTAAGGATCCAAAATAACATTTTTTATTTTATAAAAAAATAGATAGAATCTCTTTTATTTTTAGACACTTTTTAAAGGTCACTCACTTTAAACCATGAAACTTGCAAATTTTCTTAGATATGACAGCAACATCACCATACACAATATAGCACAACCTCAACATATATACATAGATAAATGATTGAACATATCAAATGTTGAATTAACATAATCTTAATTTATTTTGATCTTAATCCAAGCGAATTCCAACTATCAAATCTTTTAACCAAGCAATCTTGAATCTTTATAAATGCAATAAAACTCAAATATGCTTGTTTCAACATAGAAATGTTGAAAATAAAACATAATGAATTATAAGAACTCAGTAAGCATATATTTACCACACTTTATAAGAGATCAATTTAATATATGCAAACATAACAGTTATAGGCTAATCATATATTAAACTAGAAAATAATATTAAACCCATTTCCTAGACATTAGACATATATGAAACTAAGCCTCAAATTGAGTGTTCACTTATGTATAACATAGATTCTAGATTTCACATCACAAATCATAGTAATATCAACTATTTACTAGGTATATGATATCATTATTATATCACACAACCTATATTTGGGTGATTATCACATTCATAAATAGCCATTAAGGCTCAATCATAATTGAATCATCACAATCACATTGAGTCCTTGCAATCATATCAAACAATACTATTAAGCATAAACAAATTTCTAATATCAGATCATATTCAACCCAATCAAATAGTCACCAAACATTCAAATGGTCGACAAGACAATAACTAAATTTCTATTTCATGACACAATAGTAAATAATATATATAATAAAAACAAGCATTTACCTTTTGACTCTCGGGTTAGCCTTAAAGCCTTATACCCTTCATAAACTATTTGTTGGGAATTTCCTATCTAGCTTTCATATTATTGCGCCCATCACATTTCTCATTTCAAATGCTACTAATGGCATAATTCACAATAAAATAAATTCACCAAAGCTTAGCCTACATATCACAAGATTCGATGCAATTCAATACAAAACAACCATTCCATCATCACAAGTAATATTAAAACACATGATAATATGTATATATATATATATATATATATATATATATATATATAACAATGTCTCTATGCCCTTTTGCATAGCCATAACAATCATTTGCATTCTACTATAATTCATACTATGTTCTACAATATATGGATAATAATGTGAACTCATTCACAATCTATTAATTATCAATAATAGCACTACTATGCTTTTTAAGCATAATCAATCAATATCCAATTAACTAGCAATCATTATTTTATCATAGACATTGTTTCCATATTTCTCATGTATAATGATGATTTAGTAATACACCTTGATTCATAGTCATACTATTAAAGATTAACATATGAAGAAACATATCATTTGTACCATTTATAAGAAGGATTATAAATTATAACATTTAAATAATTTATTATTGAGACATTAATTTAAAATAGGATATATACTCACCTAGTAGCATTCATTAGCTTTGAAAATCTCTAAGCATTCACTTTCATTTCATTTTATCTCTCATTTCTTCTTACTTCATGATTTACAAGAATAATTTATAAATACATGATTTCACTTATTTTCTTCTCAATTCATTATCTTGAAATCTAGTTAGGATATTTCAATATCACATACTACAATTTGATTATCTTTTTCTTCAATTAATCATTGGAAACTAATTATATGCTATTATATGGTAATTTCAAATCAAACTTACACATGTGAAAATACTATAGTTCAAAGCTTTAGAAAAGCTTATTTGATGCTACTTGTTCATCCTAAACTATCGTATCCTTTATTTCCAAAGTTATTATTGAAAAATCATAAATTCTTGTATATGACAACTTTTCCCATCCAGAGTATCAAATAATCAAAATATTAGATCTCGATGATATGTTCATATAGGTTTCTCATTATATTTCCAGTCCAACTTTATCCCCGCGACCTTTAGCATGAGGCCACTAACTTTATCCTTTAAACCTTTACCATTTCTTTCCTCTTTTATAGAGGATGTAAATCTCACCCTCTTCATAAATCATATATAATATGAATATTCATTATGAATTATATACTAGATGAGTATTCATACTTATAATAAGCAATGATAGGACATTATAGGCATCAACCATGATGGAACACTATAGGCATTAACCATGTTGAGACATTGTAGACATCAACCATATTGGGATATTGTATGCATCAACCATGTTATGACACTATAGGTATCAACCATTCATTTCACTATTTCATATCATAAGGTAAAGTTAGAATACTAACTATGTGATAAAGGTTTTGTTAATAAAATGTGCCATTCTCATGCAATCAGTTTTTGACATTAATGAATTACATAATTCACTATACAATCTCAAGCACATTTATTTTCTCAATTAACAAAAAAAAAAGTGTTGCCCTTATTAGTATCAATGACAAACCACAACTCAAATTCATTTCACATAATTCAAATCATTACATACTTTCAACATTCAGACTAAAAGTAATTCACCATGGAAATAGTTCATCCGATGAGATAAACTATAAATAGACTTAACTTATTAACAACTAATAACTAACATATATAAGAAGAAATCCATGTAGATCTTAAAGATCTGCTACATGATATATTCATGATCAATGCTGCTGGTCTCATTACCATGAATCCAGTTTACTTACTCAGATTTAACAATTAGATCATTCTAACTCATTTACCACTAGGAACCTAAACCACACTCTAATACTATTTCTATCATGACCTTAAACCTAATTATGATTGGCGTGAATCCTACTATCTGATTTTCACCAATATTAATATTATTTTTATCCATTTCATCTATTGGAAATCTTTATTTCTATAGGGATCCAAAATGATATTTTTGATTTTATGAAAAAATGAATAGAGTCTTCCTATTTTTACATACTTCCTAAAGGCTACTTGCTTTAAACCTTAAAGACTATGAATTTTCTCAGATGCGGTAGTAATATTAACATATACAATACAACACAACATTAACAAGTATACACAGATAAATAATTCAACATATCAAATACTGAATCAATATAATCTTAATTTCTATTCTAATACTAATTCAAGAGAACCCTAATTGCTAAATCTTCTAACTAGGCAGTCTTAAATTTTCATAGATGTAACAAAACTAGAATATACTTGTTTCAACCTTAAAATATTGAAAATAAATAAAATGAGTTACAAGAATTTAATGAGCATATATCTACCACTACCTTGTAAGAAATTAATTTTATATATGCAAACATAACAATCATAGGCTAATCATGTATTAAATTTAAAAATAATTGTAAGCCCATTTCCTGGATATTAAACATATACAAAACTGCTTCGGTCATAAGCATGCTGGATCTCTAGTGAAATAAGAAGGAAAATAACTTCTTTAGTCACTGGGTGAGCATCATGCCTTATGGTTATTTTCCACTACCCTCAATTAGCATTAGCAAGATAAAGGCATGCACGAGTGCTAAAAGGAGAGCAACGGTATCAGTGACTGGAAATGGCACCTACTGCACAGGAAATAAGAGGTATAGTTACTCCATTCAGTTTCATTTTAGCAAGTTTCCATCGCTAATTTATGACTCATGTGTAGCTAAATAACATGGTAATATGGTGGAAGGCGATGTCATAACTTCAGTAGGCATATGGTAGAGAGAACTAAAGAAGGATGAGAGAAAAGTAGAGAAAAGAAAGAAAATAGAATTGAGAAAGAAAGAGAGAGGTTTGTGTCTAAAAAAAAGGAAAAGAGAGAAAAGGGCAGTTGAAAAATAAAATAAAAAGGGAAAGAAAGAGAAAACCTAAGGAGTAAAGAGAGTGTGGGTAAGGAAAAAATTAAAATGAGCCTTGGGTTATGATTCTATGTTTCTTACACAATATAAGCTCATCCTTTGTTTAAATCTCAACCTTTCACTTTCTTTTATAAATTTCTTTCTTTTTCTACCTTTATTAAAAGTCTCAATTAAAATTCTAATATAATAATAATAATAATTTATAACTCTATAAATATTAGAAGGATAACTTATTAAATTAGAAGTACATACATATATGTCATAATTCATTAAATCCCAAAATTTTAAAATATTACTATAAATTTGTCAATTTATGGATAAAGCCATTTACCAAAGTTAACACATATTTTCATAACCTTTTTGCCCTTAATTCCTAAATGTTATAATAATATTTGGATAACATTTTTATTATATAAAATCATACTAATATTAAATGGTAAAAATTCAAATGCTCATATTTCATCTTGAAATACTTAAATACAATTTAAATATCCTCATTGATATTAAATATTCCAATGTATATAAACTAATAAAACCTCACATAGTATTTTTGGTGTTACATTGAAGGTTATTTGGTTATCCATCCAAATAAATTTTCTATTTTAAACGCTCCTACACAATCCTAATTCTTGATCCTCATGGATATAAAATTATTCAACCACACAAATCATGAAATTTTTAAGATGTAATTCATTTTCTATGTTTATTATCATGTTAGGGATGTTCTATCAAAATTTGGTAATTTATGGAAGTGGTTTGATTTTTAAAAATACTCTTCCATTACAAAACATTCTATGTTAATCTTGTTTTGAAAGTATATTTTCACCTTTACATGAACAGTGCCAAAAAAACCTTAATTGTGTAAGATAACTGAACTTCGATAATTTGTATTAGGTTAGTAAGATATCATAAGTTTTTTTAAAAAAATTTATGGAAGTTTGAATAAGTTTGAGTTGATAAAGAAAGGGTTTACCCATATTTGTTTTAAATTAATGAAATTTGTTTTAAATTAATATCATACACTTATTATTTAAATTGCTTTTAGTCTTGAGATATTCATATGCTATATTTGTTGTTAGAAAATGAAACACTTATGGCTAAATTGACATTTTAATCATACCTATGATATAAAATAATGAGTCATGGTTGATGCCTACAATGTCCCATTAAGTTTGATGCTTGTGGTGTCCTACTATTGCTCATTGTGAGCATGAGTACTTATCTTGTACATGATTTATCGGAGAGTGCAACAATTAAAAATCATTAATGCCTATAATGGCTTGATACTTATTTTTGACATGTAAAGAAATTATGTATCTAGGGTGGGGGTATAAAGTGGGATTGAAGTTATAAGGAGAGAAAGGGTATAAGATAAGACCGATATTACAAGGGAAAAACCTAAGTATAACTATAACTATCTAACTTAATAATTTAAATAAATATCATTTTTTTAAAAAATATTGTCAATAATTTATTATGAGATGAGTATTTAAATATGCCAATACTATTCGATCTTTATGGTAAAAACTCTTTAAAAAAGAAGAAAGTAGCCATTCATTGAGTATTCTTTAACACTCATACTCGTTTATGTTGTTTCTTTTATAGATATTGATCATGGTCCTGATAAGAAAAATTGATATATGTACTGGATCTTTTCCCTACTTTGTAAAGGCAAACCACAAGAATAGTTTATGAGATAATTTGTTTTTTTAGGCAAGGAGTACTCTTCCTCAAAGTGTTCTATATATACTAATAATAATATATTTTGTACACTTTCTAAACTTTTGTATATATTATCTTTATCATATATGTCAATATAAATTTGGTTTTCTCTCACATCTATGTATTTTAATACTTATATAACTATAAGTATTTTTCCTTCTATATTATAATAAGTAAAAGTGGTGAGAAGTTTGTAAAGTTTCAAGGTTTGTAAGTGTATTTGCTTAGTAAATCTACATTAATTAGATATCTTTACACCGATTATGACACCTAAAAATTAGGTCATGACAAAAAATAAGATAAGATATGGATTGATATATTTAAGGTTGCATATGGAATTAAAAAATGCTAACTTCATAATTCATAGACCTTTGCTAAGTGTACAAAATATCCTTAAATTGACCATGACCACAAATTTTAGTTTAGAAATGCTATTAGAGATAACCATTGTTACCAATAGATGTGCATAAAATTGAATAAAACTGAATCAAACCTTTAAAATAAATTGAAATGATAAAAAATTGAAAAAAATATGAAACTAAAGAAATAAAATTAGTTCTTTTCATATAATAACTGATTGGTTTGCTTTGTGCTTTATTTATAATGTTGAGAAACTAAGAAGCACCAAACCAAGCCTAATTGTCTACTTCTCAGGGTGTTTTACCTCTTAAATAGCCACTATATAGTCTAAATCTCTACTTGTTAAAGTGTTCTCTCAAATAGCCATTATAAAATGTCCATTAACACCTTTTAGTTAGAATAGGGCCTGAGTATATTAGGCTTGGCTCAATTTTATTAAATAATCCTATTCATTATCCTTTTTTAGTTTCCATTCTCCACACAATGCATTGCCTTAGCAAAGCTTAAGCTTGTTTATAGCAGCCTTTCAATAGAGTTAGCCATTCAAATTTTAATACTTCTTTAAGTTCAATAGTTCAAACGGAAGATGATGATATGGATTTGGAGGTTGAGGTATATTGCTTTAAACTTTCAAAATCTTCTTATAGTTGTTTTAACATTTCATTTTTTTATTTATTGGTGTTTTGTTCTTTTTTTAGTTAAATATTCTATTCATGGCATTTTATTCTTTTTTTAGTTAATTTTTTCTTTTTGTATAATTTTTTATTGTTAGGATCATTTTCAGTGCATTATTCTTCTATACTATATTTTTTTCACTAATTTTTTTCTAATTTTGCAATTTTTTCTATATATTATATTTCTTGCACTTGTTTTCTAGTTTTGTTATCCATTTTTTAAAGCATATTACATTTTTCTACTTTTTATGTTCGATTAAATTTATTTGTCTTTTCATTTATATTTTTAGTGTTTTGTTCTTTTTATATGAGATTCACTGCACTTTTTTTGTTTTTGGATTTTATTAGTGTATTATGTTTTCTGAATTTTGCTATTTTAAATGATTCCATTATGTATTTTATTAAAAGCATATTATATTCCATTATGCATTTTGTGTTGTTTTTTTTTAATTTTTCAAATGCTTCATTGCTTTTGGATGCATTTTAATAATTTTATATTTATTTTCAACTTCATTTTTTAAATATTTTTTAATTCTTGAAATGGCACCTTTCTTTCTTATATTACAATAAAGGAAATGGGTGAGGCATATATGTTCATAAGAAAGAATTCCTTATACTAATAGGGAAAATGAAATGACTAATTCAAAATTTTCATCTGGTAGAATGGTTGTTGAATCCTCTAAGATATGTATAGCTAAGAAAGGATTGAAAATCTTATAGCAAAAGAAAGGAAGAAGTTAGCAATAAATGACAATAAGAGAAAACCTTCTAAACTTGCTTCTTGGGTATGGCTTCATTTTACTGTTATTGAAGGTTTAGACCCCGAATGGCCTAAGGCTGCTTGCAATTAGTGTAGAGTTGATTCTGTAAGTCACCTAAAAAGAAATAAGACTAATAATATAGTATCACATTTAGAAATCCAATGTAGGAAAATTCCTAGGGAATTATTAGACACTAAACAAACAACACTTATAGTTTTGGCAAAGAAAATGGATAATGGTTAAAGATGTGGTAAAAAATTAGTTACTATTTCTTTCAATTAAGAAACATGTAAAAAAGCATTAGTTAGGATGATTGATAAGAAAAATATTTACTATATTATTTCCTCCTATCTCATATCTTTTAGTGATTTACACATGCTTTATTTCATAGAATTAACCTTATTTTATAATTTAGGAGTGGTATTATAATATTCTAAATTTATTCAATTAATGCTAGATTTTGATATTATTTTTAATTTTCTATTATATCTTTGGCTTTAGATGTCAAATTGGGGTGATTTTTATACCGTTAGAAAACTTTAAGAAAGATCTATAACTTTGGTGTTTTAGTCAAAGCCCAATTTAAACTTTTTCAAGTACTTATTTAGCTAAAAAATTGAAGCCTTGTCTTTGTTTTAGTTAAGCCAGCTTCAATTTTTAAGCTATATTTGGAGCTACAAAGGTTCAATCAATGCAAAGTATGGCCTAAATCTCCATAAGCCCTAACTAAAACTTTTATGTTTATGGATTAACTAAATTATATTATTTTAGTAGTCTTATATTAGTTGGAAGTTAAACTTGCAAGAATTTACTACTATAACTATTAGAGTGAATTATTTTATAAAAATAGGTATAGGCTTCTAAAAATTAGGAAGGTTGCATTCTTCTAATTCTAAGTGACATATTTTCTAATTCTAAGGTTTTAGGTTAATTAGGTTAAATAAATAAAGAGAACTCATTGACATGAGAGACTTTAGACATATTTAGCAGATAGCCTTTCTTTCTTTTCTTCTAGCTTATGTTCTCTATCCATGGAAGGCTAATTTTTGAAGTTGATTCAAAGTGTGTGAGGCTCTCCTCTATTGGATTATGAATTATGATTTATAATGTTGACTTGCTTTAATTAAATTTTCCTATTTCCCCATTTACTTATGCTAATTTCTTGAAATTACTTATGTTAGATGTCGATTTGGTCTTGTAATTTTTTATATTTTGCTATTTTAATATTGAATTATGATTAGTAAATCATGGTTCATACATAAATGTAGAGAGTTGAGGGATTAATTTGGTGGTTTCTAATTTAATTTCTCAATTCAACTAAATTCTACCATTAAATCAATTTCCATCTAGCTTAGGAATTATAGCGATTACTTAATTTAGCTAGTCTTAATTGATCAAATCCTAGATGGTAATCTAGCATAGGATTCATGAATTATTATAATGATTTTAAGAAATTAAAAGTTAAAGAATTAATTAGAAAAGTTAAAATCTAATTGATCTATGGTTAATCCAAACTATTGCCTTTCAATTCCTTAAATTAGCTGCTTCATTATATTAATTTTCTTTTTTACTATTTTTTTTGTTTAGTTTAATTACTTTGAATTTGAATTGAACCCCTCCAATACTTGATTTTTGCATTCATTCATATAGCATATTACATTTTGCATTTTATCAACATTATGCATTGCATATTTAGTCTATTTCTATTTTGCATCTATTTTCACTTTATTTTTGCATTATTTTGCATTTATTTTTGCATTTTGTCTCTACATTCTTTTAGTAAATCATAGTAAAGGATAATATTAAGGAATTATAACCTAGTTTGTGCCATTATATTGTATTATTTTCTAGCAAATTAATTTTTAATCTAATTTTAGTGCATTGTGACATATAAATCAATGATCATTGTTGATTAATTACCTTTTAAGCATGTGGAAGGTGAGGGATCTCAATATTTTTAAAAAATTTTCAACCTTTATTCCCTATTCCTTTAAGAATAATTATAGTTAGAGATTGTTGAGTCTCTATCTAAATGAACATAACAAATTAAAAAGTATTTAAGTAAGAACTATCAAAGCATTTGCCTCATTATAGATTGTTAAACTTTAATCAAAATCTGAATTATATATACATAACTGCACATTTTATTGATCATGAATAGAAGTTGCATAAGGGCATATAGAATTTTTTAGATAAATTGCAAATCATAAAGGTGAGACAATTGGTAATGCTATTAAGAAATGTTTCTTAAGGTGAAGAATTGATAGGGTGTTCATTATGACTATTTACAATGCCCTTTCAAATGATACTACTATTTCTTACTTGAAATATAAAGTTATTGATTGGAACAAGCATGTTTTGAAGGGAAAATATTTGCATGTTAGATGTTGTGTACACATCTTAAATCTTATTATTAATAATGGCTTGAAGGATATGCATGACTTTATATTTAGAATTAGAAGTGTAGTTAAATATATATTTATGCTTCCCCTAATCATTTCCAATTGATTAAGAATTTGGCTCAGGAAGCTGAGATAGAAGACAAGAGTTTCATCTAATTAGATGTCCTAACTAGGTGAAAAATTATCTATTTTATGCTTGAGTGTGCTTTAAAGTTTTAAAAAGATTTTAAAAGGTCTAAAGAGAAAGATGTTGATTTTGTCTTAGAACTTGCAAGATGTCCTTTGTTAGTTAAAGATTAGAAGAATGCTAAACACTTTGTCAATCTTGAAGGTATTTTATAATGTCACCAAGAAAATTTCTAATTCTTTGTTTGTATCTTCTCAATATTTTCAGGAGTTTTGTTTGATATTGAATACTTTAAGTAGTTGGTGTGAAAGTGAAGATCCATTACTAAGCAAGATGGCTAAAAAAATGAAGTTAAATCATGATAAGTATTGGATAACATACAAAACATCAATGTTACAATTTTTATTGCCATAATTCTTGATCCTAAATACAAGCTTAAGTTTGTTGATTGGAGTTTTAGGAAGCTACATGATAAGGAATTAGCAAATTTTATATGTAACAAAATGTATGAGAAATATAGAGTGTTCTATAGTTATAGTGGTTCAAAAAGGCTTGTTGAATCATCAAATCATAGGGTCCAAATTATTTCTATAGATGAGATGTACTCATTTGCTATGGAATTTGACAAAAACATGAATAATGGTACCAATCTTGATACTATGATGGAGTTAGAGCAATATCTTGCAAAGATATTAAAGAAAAGGAATCTAAATTTGACATGCTTAATCAGTGGAGTGTAAACTGCACTAAATATCCAATTCTTGGTCAAATAGAAAAGGATATCTTGGCTATGCCAGTTTCTACTATTACTTTGGAATCTACCTTTAGTATATGAGGATATGTTCTTGATCCATACAGGAATTCCTTGATTCCAAAAATAGTGAGGGCCTTTTTTGTTCCTAAAATTAGTTTCGGTCCAGTCCTTTGTCAAATAATATTGAAGAGCTTATGGAAGAGTTTGAAAAATTATATTTAGTTAATGTATGAACTATTATCTTTTTTTTTTTTAATTTCATATTGAATTTCCATTACATGATTCATTTTTTGTTGTTATTTAATATCAATGTGCAATTGTTCAGAGTTAGTACTAAATTCTTTTACTCTGATAATGATGTTGATTTCAATGACTGAACCTTATTTTATTATGAAAGGTATTTAATTCCATTGATAATTTCTTCAATTTTTTAATTTGAATATTAATCATTATATATACATAACTCTTTTCCTTTTTTTTTTTCATCTTCATACAATTTTGTGCTCGACTTTGGTGTTAGAGTTGGAATACACTTCTCTTACTAGTTTCTTTGAAAAGTTGAAGTTAAAGGAGGAGAGCTTAATTAAAATGATCTATAGATTTATAGTGTTGGATAATGCACATTTAATGGATTAACTTAGGATTTCTTTAAAGCTTATTAAGTAATTTAACTTTTAATTCTTGCATATTTTCATTTTTAAGCATTAAATTTAATTAAATATGATATAAACTGTGCCATTGAATAATTTGTTTGATCTATAGATTATATTCAAAACATGGAATGATAAAGAATAGCTCTAGTTTATAGGAAATGCTTGTGTTATTAAAGCAAATATAAATCACTAGGTTGATAATCAAGTCAAACTAATAATATAGGTATGGTTTGGTTTAGTTGCCATATAATATGATATAGTAAAAGGTTTCACTTTAAATGAAACTAAAGTGTTTAGTTTGGCTTGGTACAATTTAAGCAATCGATCGAACTGTACTTTTGTGCACTCTTAATTATAAAAAGAACTCTCAATTCATGGCCATGTTAGTGTATATGCCTTAAAACTAATCATATGGATGATTGTAAATTTGAATCGTATTTTTTTAATAACAATTTCAATTATTATATTTATCTATATTATCTGTATAATATATTTAATTATGATAATAATCTTAAAATAATTATATTCTTAAATGTCCCTAGTCATATATCATTATAAATTAAGTTGCTTTGATATGTTAAGACTAGCATGTGTTGTGACTTATATGGGATATTAAGTTTACACATGAGTATAAGTTAGAGAACTTGTATACTAGACCGACCCATCCTAAGAACACTACATGGATTATATGAGTGTCATGAGTAATTCTTAGTGATCATTATTAATATGATCCTTAACCTGAGATTGCCAAGGTTCCCTACATGTGAGTTTCATATTTTGATATTATTCTATGTCACTCATGGTTGAGTGAATGCAAGGGTAGTTATTGGATATGTCACATATCATGCGGAGGGGTTTGTGTGATCAAGATGGAATTTGTCCCTCCTATATAACAAGAGTAACATCTATGGGCCCCTTGATTAAGTAAAGTTGAGAAAATGCATGGCCATGCTCAAATGAATTGACATGGGATATCAATTACATTTACTTCAGTTAGCTTACTCACAAATCAAGAAACCTCAAGATTGGGTTATATGAGAATGATACGGTTCATGTCTAATGCTCAATCTAAACATTTAGGACAAAAGGACATAGATGATGATCACGTGTAAGGGTTTAGTCAAATCACCGACTTTCTCATTACTTGGGTAATAATGATGTGTTGCTAGACACTGTTCATTATTTATGATCATTAATATGATTAATGATCATTACTAATATAATGAGAACTTGTAAGGTCGCATACTTAGAGCCTAGTAGATTTGGAATTAATAGACCAAATTGTTTGGGCCTAATATTTAGGAATTCCATATTATAATTATAAGGCCTATTAATAAACCCATAATTATACATGGAATAAAGCCTAATTAGTTAGGATTTTCTATGCACCTATTTAAATAGGCTTTTTAGGCAATAATAGGATTATTATTCACGCATCCTAAGCATAGAAAAATCCTAGCACCTTTCCTTGACTAAAAACCCTTGAAAAGGCATAACTAGCATTACAAGGTAAAGGAGAACAATTCCAACCGATATTTGTGTAGACGTTCATTGGTAATTTATGGGTTCGTGTGGATACCTTAGAGTTTTCGACCAAAAATGTTAGTGTGTATCCTAGGAGCCAATTATAAATATGATTGCAATATTACACAATGTATTACATTTTGTTTTGGCAATATAATCATTATATTTTATTTTATTTTATTTTACATAAATTATAACTTAAATATAATAATTATCCTTGGAATAGCTTTGTTATTCCTAAAATGCCTCTAGTCAAGTATTATTAAGAAAGGGATAGTAATAATACATCGAGACTAGTATGTATAGTGACTAATGATTATGAATCATGAATATGTGATATCAAGTCAATACATGAGTACATTGTTAGTGAACAAAGTATTGGACTGACCCACTGTGAGAATATTGCATGGATAAACGTGTCATTAGTTATTCTTATATGATCACAAATGTGCACAGTCTTTTAACCTGAAGTCATTACGATTTCCTACATGACGAGTTACTCAATTTGATGTCGTCCTATGTCACCTTTAATTGAGATGACGAGTAAGACATTGATTGGGTGTGTCATAAATCATGTAGAGGGAAGTAAGTGATGTAAATGGAATTTTATTACTTTTGTATAAAAGAGAAATATCCTTGGGCCCCTTGATTGAGTGAGACTTAGAAATGCATGACTATACTCAATTGGATCAATATGTGATATTGATCATTTGTTTTAAGTCTACTCAATATTAAGAAATATAAATTGAACATTGACAAGGATGACACACTCTATGCCTCCAGTTCGACTTGGATATTATTACAAAAGGGATTATGATGCAAAATGTTGATTATATATTAAGTAAATATCGAATCATAGACATTCTTACTACTTAAGTGGTAGTGATGTATTGCTAGATAGCGCCTAGATAGCGCCCACTGCTTATGATCTAAAATGAGTCATTATCTACGTAGAAGAACCTACAGGTTCACAAAAAAAAGTAGGAATAAGACAATAATTAATTAAATTTTAGTTGGACTAAAATTCAATTAATTGAACTTATTTTCGTGCATATATATATTATTAATATAATATATATTTATTCACATAATATATATTATATATTATGTGATATTATTTGATATTAAAGTAATATTAGATAATTACATTATTAGATATTAGATAATTATATTATGAGATAATATTATTATTATCTAATATAAGATAATTATATACCGATTTAATATTAAATAATTATATTATGAGATAATATTATTATTATCTAATATTAGATAATTAATAGATAAGTCCTATCTTTCCTCACTCTCTCTAGGATAAGGATAAGGATAAGGTGATAGTTATTTAGTGTGATTAGAATTTTTGAAGCATTATCCTAATGGGACTAGGATTGTGATATGCCTTATTTCTATAAAAGGACTTGAAGGCAACACATTACAGAACACACATTAGCTTTAATCAAATCCTAAATCACTCTAGAAAATGTCAAAACCCAATCCTAGTGAGAGAAACGAATCTTAGCAGCTTTGTGGAGGGGAGAAGTCATTGTTCACTTTGTATGGATACCGTAGAGACGCTGTACCTTCTAACCGGCATTTGATTCATCTTGGTCTCTCAAGGATTCGTTCAGAAAGAATACGAGCACAAATAAGGTAAAACCCTAATGCTGGTTTATGACTTTTACATGGATCCTAGGAAGGTTTTGGATCAAAATTTTAAAATTTCGCTGCATATGGTGATCCGAATCCTAACAAAAAGGAAGATGAAGAGGTGATCAATGATTGAGTTTTTGAATCATCATTAAAGGTATTGAATGAATCCTTATTCTAATTTAACATTTTACATGGATCCATTGGCTGGGATCGATTTATTTTGCTATCCCGATCTTAATAAGCCAATACCTTAGAGATTAACTTTTTTAATTGCATTGATAAATTCTTTATAGTCATCTAGCAACCCTTTGCATAACATGTTTCTAAAAAATTTTTAGGCATAACCCTAGCATATATAAGTATATCTTCAATTTCTTCTGGATAGTGGACCTTAATAAGTAACATTCTCAAATAGAGAAGTTCATTATTGCTTGCTAGAACATGTTAGAGTGGTCCAATTGCAAATCCTTATTATCTTACATACAATTCTTGATCTTCATATTTGAAGACAAAATATTATGAAAACTCACTTACATGAGTTTTTTTGCCTTTGGATATTTCTTTGGCTCTTAACCATGTAAGAACTATTGACTCTGTAATTAATTCTCTTTGCATAACTTTATCTAAAGAATCATGATCTTGGTAACGTAGCATAATTTTCTCTAGGAAGATGAAAATTCAACCTCTCAATTAGTGGATATCAATATTGAATGTCAAAGGAATAAATTTCCTAAAAAGTTTCACATTATGAGAATAATATATTTTGATTTCATTAACCTCATGATCATTTACAACATTTTGATTATAATTATAAATTGTTGTTACGACACGGTTATTCCCTTTATTGATATACTTGAAAAGATACTTTTTAGATAACCCTTTATTGCACCATTTGACATTAATGTGTGCGTGAAACATTATTAAATAATTTTAGATTATATAGAACAACATATTAGTTATCTAAGAAGACTTTTTTCCCCTAAAATTCTTGTATCATCTTTTCTTCTATAGACTAAAAACTAATCTTCAGTTATGATAGTTCTTTCTTCAAAGTTTTTTTAAAAGCGTTTTACGCATTTGCTATCTTTCATGCAAGGAGAATTCAAATTAGTAGAGCTACAAGGTTGTGAATAATAAAACTTGAAACTAAGGTGTACAATTTTAGTTCAGTTTCATTGTTAGAAATCTTAGCACATATTATTTGTCTATTTTAGAAAAGCATGATAACTTGCAATTAGGAAATAGAAACAACAAATTATGTCATGTCATAGACCTCTCTTATGAAACTCAACTATTTAGACAATTGCACTTAATAATAGCATGTTAATAGATAGTAAATGCATAAGAAAGATACATAATATCCCATATATAGAAAATAACACATAAAATACAACAAGTTAGTATGCATAGTTGCTTTTACTATTCCAAAGAATTCTTCATTCCTTAATGTCTTCATAAGTTGCATAAGTTTGAAATGAAGGACATGTGAAATGATATTACTCTAATCTTTTAGCCAAAGTGAATACTTTTATAGATATCTTTCAAGTTCAGGCCATTTAAGATTGCATATGAATGAGATAAATAAGTTTGGATAGCTTGCCCACTTACAAATTACTATTACATCCATATAATATTGAATAATGTATCTTTGACCTCTTGTAAAAATGGATGGAAATATAATAATTCTACTAGTACATGTTGCATCCATTTCTCCTTTAACTATAAATAATCTTTTATACATTGCAACATGTAAGTTTTTTTTTTTAAAAGATTGTGAATGTAAATCTTTCTTATTCCATCATTATGTAATTGTTCCCCATGAATTACCACAAAAGCCTTCTAAAACTTGTAAGTGATGATGGTTTATTAAATTTAATTTAAATATAATATCCCATGTACTTCTAAGTTATAACATTATGGTTCCTTTTAGTTTTGGCACATAATAATCAACATGTTTAATGTTATCATGAAACCAGTCTTCTCTGTATAGGAAAATATAGGGTATTAAAGAGGCAATTATAAAGAATGTAATTCATATGTTCACTATAAATGACCATCACAATAATGAATAATGATATCTCAGAGATCACCAAGCTCAATATCACTAACCGTAAAGCCACCAATTTCATCAATAATTGATAAGTTATAAACACGTCCATCTCTTTTTCACTCACGAATTAGTCTTAACTACAAATTTGAATTTTTTTGAGCTTGTATTTATCCTTCACCATATATGAAAGGAGCTAATTAGATAGATATGCTCATTAAATTTTTATTCAAAACTAGTAACAATTTCATGGTTAACTATCTCTTCAAAATCATTAGAATTGCTATAGAAAGAAATAGATATTTTCTTGTAAGAACAAAGATATATGAAATAAGTTTCATTTTATAGGAAAAAGAAAATAAACTATGATAATAATAATTATTGATACCTTATTGTGTGAATTCTATTGCTCACTTCATGTAATAGCCAAATATTTTAATTTATTAAATAAATAAAACTATTAGATAAAAATATAAAATATCACAAATATGTTGTAATGTAAATTTTCAAAGGAAATGAATAAATAATTTTTAGAAATATTTGGACACATTTAGAATTTTTATAAAAGGAAAAGGGCAAAATCGAAAAGTAATTATATTGACAAAAATGTAAATTTCTATAAAGTGAAAGGGTAAAATTGGAAAATATTTTATGAGGACATGAATTTAAATTTATAAAAAGGTAAGGGGAAAAATTAAAAAATAAAAAATGAAATTAAAAAATTAATATTTTAATGGATGGTGGTGTTGTCATTGCTATCCATATTGTTATAAATAAGGGGAAGGGCATGAGAAACAGGGAGGAAGAAGGAAGACGCAATAGAAAAAGAAGAAAGAAGAAAAATAAAGAAAAAGAAGAAAGGGGAAGAAGAAAAGAGAGAGAGAGAGAGAGAGAGAGAGAAAATAAGAGGTATTCTTGGAAGAGTTAAGATGACTTATATTTACTCCATTTCTAATTTAATTTAATTTAATTTTTATATAATATTTTATAATAATCATGTTTAATTTAAATATTTCCCATTAGGCTTAGATTTGTGTAGAAAAATTAGAGAAATTATGAATTGAGAATTGTAGTTTTAGAATTTTCATTTAATATTATTAGTAGTGTTATAAGAAAAGAATTAGCAATATAATTGTTGAACGTGATAAATAAATGATTTGTTATTGAAATTGCGTATATGATTATTTTATGCTTATACGTAGGAAACTATGGATTTCTTTGAAATTATAGAATATTGTTATATTTGAGTTATAGGAAAATTTTAGTAGGAGGTATATTAACTATACCTTAACCCCTCAAGGGGGTGGCCCTATAAAAGGGCATATTTTATTTATGTGGGGGGCATTATATTGGAGAGAGGGATAAGGCTAGAATAGAGGGATAAGGCTAAAATAGGAGGCACAAGATGGAACCTATACCTCCCCACCATTCTCACTTACATATTATACATTAGTTGTATGTTAGATTTGAATTCAGTTAAATTGATAAAGCTAGATTATGTTGATAAATAATTATTGTTAGTTAAATATTCATAAGTTAAATGATAAATTCTTTATAAGATTATTTTAGAAATTAGAATGTAAATAGGCTCATTAAGTATTTAAAATACTCATTTCATTGTTATTTTAACTTTCTTTATAAGTGGATCTCCAGATCATATATGATCACTGGTATACCATGTATTTTAAACTATTAGATATTTAGAGTATAATATTTTAGTAGTGGAATACTTCTTAATGTTTGTATGAATAATGAGATAGTACTTTTATTTTGATTTGTAATTATAACTAATCTTTATATATATCAGTTTATTAAAATTATTATGTCTGCTTAGTAATAAGAGAAAAGTTGAAAAAGGCTTGTGCATATGTCATAGGATTGTGACATATTCACGCCAGTCACGATTTCCAATTTGAAAATTTGGGTCGTGACACTTCATTTTTCATTTCATAATTATTTGGTTGAGCGAATTGAGGCACTTGATCTTCAGGAAGAAATAAACTACTAATTAGGTGGATGTTAGATCCATTCAATTAGAAAATACAAGGGTTAATACCATTATTTAGATTTTATTCAATTTCCCACCATTGAAGTGAAGGCAAACATTACATTGTATATTTGAATATTTTCTCTAAAGTGTTTTGCTATAGATAACTCTTTGTTATTCAATGACCATTTCAAATATGTTGGTAGCTCCCTTGTAATTGGCAACTTAACCTTACCTTATATGCAACATTTTGAAAACTTAATGATAAATACTAAAATATCTTACTAGATCACAAGTGGTTGATTTTGCCTAATGCATGCATAAACAAGCGTAATCTCAAGCCTTATGTCCATCTGACCTAGTTAAAATTGACTTATAAGCTTATTCTTTAACTTAAACCATGCTTGATATTTACCATTAGCCTTATAAAAAGTTCATGATGGCTATTAAAGCTAATTATGCCTCATTAAGGCTTATAACTTATCATTGTGTCACATTATGATTGATGCCTAACCATACACAATTAACCTAGTAAATTCATGCCTACCTAACTATAAATAATTTAGGTATGCTCATATAATACTATTTAAAAACTCTTGATTACTACTATGCCAAACAAGTATTAACTTAGACATCAGAGTGTACATAGCAAGCCACCTTGCCATGTACTCCTAACTACTTGTTTGCTACCTTAGTTAGGTATCTCAGCTAATTAGCTAATTTAGGAGTTATCACTTAGGCATTAAACTTTTATTGGACTCTAATAATCTCTTAGCATACCAAAATAAAGTATAACAAAATTGACATTCAAATTAGCTTGCCATCATCTACATAGGCTAAACAATATATAAAAACCATAAATAAACTTATTTATTGAATTAGAAGGTGGTAATTGAAAATTAGATGAAGAAATGGTTGTTACACATTCATTGTACTACACAAACTTAAATGAATGGGAAGCAAGTTTCCTTGACTAGAATCATAATTTAATTTAAGTGACTTCATAATTAGAAGCAAATTTCAAATGCAATTACTTGATAATAGTAGTATCCGAATTGAGTTCTTTTATATTGTTATATAAAATACAATGCTAGATAGACACATTCAACCATCCATATATATATACACACTAGTTATCACATCTTTTATTAGTGTTGTTTGTTTGTTATTCCCATCGTAATCTTCTATTATTACTTCTTCATTAATACTGTCAATAAGTTTAGTATTTATAAAACAACCTATTGTAGACTTACCACATTGTTAATACAAGTAGTAACAATGTGGATAGTAATGCTTTATTCTTATTCAATTGTAGATTATATTGGTGTATTGCCATAATAAGGTTTGAAAGTTATTATATTAGTCCTATTATATCAGAAATTTTCTAAAAATTTATGATAAGCACATTGTAAATGTATGAACTATTGACATGTATTTGCATATGAAAAGTAGAGATAAAACATGTGAACTTCAAACTAACTTATAGTGATGATGATATTGCCAATATTCTCCTAATTACAAGAAGTATGGCAACGTCGGTTTATTTATGGTGGAAATTGAACAATATGCATTGCCACCACCTATAATATATGTAAGATAAAGGTTAAAAGATATCATAAATAATTTCAAGAATAGGTGTTAGAAAATGTCATTATTAGTTACTAAACACTATCTTCGCTTATACGACTTATAATTTCTAATGCTTGACAGGGGATAGTAGGAACATTGATTCCCTTAAAAGTAAGTATAAATCTTTTAGACCTTGATTGTCTAGTTGAATTTCCATTCCTTTAAAATGAACTTTTATTAATTAGATAATATCGAATTGAATTATTCCTCTTATTTTCTTTATCAAAATAATGATATGTCTTACTTCCCTTATTACCTTTAACTAAAATGAATCGTTGAAATTCATAATTTACAATAGTAGCTATATAAGTGTAAATAATATCAAATATTGTAGCTTCCAACAAAATGAATATGTGGAAACAGACTTGCTTTATAGAATCTATTATCAAGTTGATCATGCAATTTGAAATATCACTAAGTACATTAATTGTTGCAATCTTCTTATATAAACTTATAACCATTAAGCTTTTAGTAGTAAAAAGTATAATCATTTCCTTATCCAAAATAGTTCTTTGGGTGTTAGGAACATCCAAACTCATTGTCCCATCATTAACTATTGGATTTGCATAAACACTATTAATAACATTACCACAATTCATAGTGGTGACAAAGGGTGGTGACAAAGGTTAAGTTCCTTTACCTACAACCCTTAGGTAAGCAATCTACAATCAAGAATACACTCATTAGTATATCTCAATAGAAGTCATTTTCATTAAAAAAATTTAAAAGTTTAAACTTCAAATTTAACGCTTCACCTCTATACAAGGCATTCTTGACTTTTAGCTTTTTCATTTTTTTTTCAACTTCCTTGTCAAGTGAGCATATCTATAATGTTCTTTGTAACTCCCTTACTTATTAACACCTTATTCCTCAATTACTAGATGATTATTACGCACTCATTCGTCATCTACCTCAAGCTAATACGGAAAATCTCAAATTTCTGTATTTCATATACATGAGCAAAAGTCATATAATTATACAAAAAGAGTTCAATTTACAAAATATACATCCATCATATACAATGTCACCAACTATGCAATTATTTACAACTTCAAACATCATTGCCCTTTATCATGAGAGCCTTTGGAAGCATCACCTGGAATGGTTAGTCACAATACAAAAAACATAAGAAACAAAGTTTCCCAATAGCTAGCTATTGCCATAAAAACATTTCAAGCCATTCTAGATCCTTAAGCAAATAAATCATACGTTTCGAAATCATTTAAACATTTTCAACTTATTCAATACCATACCATTGTAAGAAACATACACTGTACACAACAATCATCAAGCCCATTCGATGACTCATATCAATATCTAGATGGCCATCACAGATAATCGTACCTAGGCCTATATACAGCATCACGCTGTCTTCCCGGGGTACTCGGGCCATAGGTACCGCACACTTGTCATCCCCGGGGAACTCGAGCCATAGGCCTAACACAGTATCACACTGTCTTCCCGGGTTGTGCGCACAATAAAATTCATGCACATTCCATACAATGGCATAAAATTCATAAAATCATGTAAATAGAAAACAAAGCTTAAGGATAAAGCTAGCTACCTTTTACAAGCTTCCAATGTGATGTTCCCTTTGCTCTCACTTAAAAACTTTTTCACACTTCCTCTTGCCTTTCCAAGTTGGCACTCCTCAGTCTATACAAATACACATCATAGTTTCTTATTAGAACATCATCACTTTCCTTAATCCTCATGTATTCTTTACTTTCTCCACTTAATTAAATGCATACTTAGATGCTCTATACCTTGTTTTCAAGCCTTGAAATGACACATAAGAACATTAGAAAAGGATCCAAAGACAAAACCATGCAAAACATGAAGAAACCAAGCCAAAAAGTTCACTTAACAAAGAACACGGGGGTCCCATACCCCGTGTTCAGGGCCGTGTTCCTTACTGGTTTACTTCAGGGCTACTCGACAAAGAACACGGGGGTGAACACGGGCCGTGTTCTACCCTGTGTACCTTACTGCCCTTCAGTCCTGAGATAAACACGGGGAGTGTTGCACCCCGTGTAGCACACTGATCAGCTTCGACGAGGAACACGGGGTACAACACGGGCCGTGTTCTACCCCGTGTACCTTGCTGATCCTCCGAAAACACATTAAACAACTAAAACTCCTTCCTTCCTTCTTTTTCATATCCATAGTTTTGGCTTCTCAAAAGGAAAAATGCACATAAACACTTTCACAATTCAAAGTTTCATCTTTCAAGGCTTTAAGCTTCATAGAAATTATTCTAACTTCATCATTTTAGCCAAGTTCCAAACATATCATGCCAACTCTACACATGCACCATTATACCTCTAAAACCCAAATGTGTTCATCATGTCTCTTGCTGTTTTTACACAAAACCAAGGCCATAGATTAACATAACAACATCTAAAACACCATTAAACATATTCAAATCATCCTAAACTCCATGTTCAATCACCCTTGACCACACCAACCTCAAGATTTCAAGAAACTAAGAAGAGTACATTAAAGAGCTCTTAGAGGAGAACATTTTTACCTCTTAGTGCAGCTTGAAAATCCTCACTTGGAGCTCCCCAAACTTGATCAAACTTGGGCTTTTCTTCAATCTAGAGACACCAATAGATAGAGCTTGATGAGAGGAGCAATTTTTCCTTCTACACCTTAGCTTGAATCTTGGTATTTTTGGGTGAAAAACTCAAAAGAAACTTTCTCTCTCTCTCCTGCACGTTTTGGAGCTTTCATGGAGATTTTCTGCAGCTTTTTGAAAAGTGGAGAAGAGAGGAGAGTTTTCATGAAGCTCTAGGGGCATTTTGGTCTTTTTTGAGATTCCTAAGGGTATTTTAGTCTTTTTTCACCAATTATTAAGGCTATTCTTGCCATTATTTTTCTAATAATGACACTTGTCATAAATCCATTGGTCACACTAATTAAAATCACATATTGCACCCCAAATTCTTGGTTATTCATATTAGATCCCAAATTCTTGATTATTTTCACTTTAACCACACCCGATTCTGCACTTTTGCAAATTAGTCCATAGGGTTTCTGTCTGTTTAAAATTCCTTACACTATCAGACTTAGACAACTTCCCCTTTTAGGATTTTCCAACCTCCTCTGATCATTCATACTATTTAGGGAAATTAATTCTTTTCCTACTATCCGTTTTCCTTCAAAATTTCCTTTACCTTGCACTTAACTCCTTTCAACTTGAGATTCACCCACCAGGCTAATTCAATCATGCTCTTCGTTTCTACAGCCTCAGAAATTAAAGATTCAAATAATAGAATTGAAAATTCGGGACATTACATTCTTCTTTTAGATTTAAAGAATTGAAATTCTTTTTTAGACACTTTTTTTTATTGGAATTCATTAGAGCTATAATCGCATACCTTGTGGGTATGAGATTTATAATACTTTAACAAAATTTTAAACCCTTAAAACTAAATAATCTTGAAGAATAAAACAATAACTTTTTACAACAATGAATAGGTCAAATATAAGCATAACAAACATGAGAAATCAATAAAAAGGTTTAATCAATTTGAAGGTATAATAAAAAATAGTTTAAAATGCAAGACTTGTTAACATATCATTTTAGGTTGGAAATCTCATCTATCTAATATTTCACATTCCAACTGAGTTAAAAAGGAAAAAAAAAAACATATTAGAAAACCATAATAGTGAGAAATGATGTTGTAGTTTAATCAAAGTTTAAGGTTAATCTGTATTTTGATATGTAAAGAGCACCTATGTTCAAAGCTGCATTATTAAGTATTGCAACAGGAACAATTAATGTCAAAAACATTTTAATTGGGAATTATATTACAAAGATAAGATAAAGATATAACTTACTTTTGTATAATAAATATAGTTGCAATGACAATTGTTTTGGTAAGGGTTTAAAGAATGTTAAAAGCACAACATGGACCATAATGTAATGCCTAGTATCCAAGATAGAGATTTAATATATGTCAACTCCACATACATGATGGCAATATCCACTTATATGCAAAAGAAATAGGGATTAAATGACTCATTGATAGAAATAAGACAAAAGTTTATATAAATTATTCCATCTACTGCAATCACAAAGACCTTTTAATAATGGAATGGACCATTATTTTTAAGTAAAGTTTCAATGAAAAGACAAACAAGAAAGAATAAAGAGATATAATATATAAGACAAATCTATGCCTAAAGATCATCTTTCACATCCTTATCAATAAAAAATGTCACCTGAAAATTTAAAAAAGAAAGTGAGCTCAACAACTTTGTAAGCAATTTTCGTATTACTATTAGATTTTAGAGTGAGATTTTCATATAGTTCAAAGTTCTAAAATAATTAAATTTCTTTTACACATCCAGAATCAACAATTTTCTTAACAACAAAATAAAATAAAATCACTTACTAACACTTCAATATATATATAGATATAGATATAACAAAATCCAAATGCTCATAACATTAACCTAAGCAAAAATATGATTATCAAAATACTAATGTACTTTCCCACTAGCGAGACCGTAGGTTGAGGTTAAACAAATCTAACAAAATACTAGGTATCATCCCTGAGCAAGACATTCGAATGAGTTAAACAAAGTGTAAGGTATTGTCCCTTATCAAAACATCAAATAAGTGTTCTAAGTTAGTATAAGAGTTGATATATAAATAATAATTTGAAATTCACGAGACCTAGTAATTGCAAATATTATTTGTAAATTTATACAAGAGTCTTAGTGTCAAATCCTCATCAAGACTAAATTCTATATATTTTTCTAGAGTCAAAATTAAAAAAAGGAGAGAGATTATAAGTGTAACTATACTCCATGATAAAAATAAATTAGTAAATAAATTGAAAAGTTTTGAATTTAAATATACAACAATTTATCCTTTTATTTGTATATTGTAATGTCCCGAATTTTCAATTCTATTATTTGAATTTCTAAATTCTGAGGCTGTAGAAACGAAGAGCATGATTGAATTAGCTTAGTGGGTGAATCTTAAGTTGAAAGGAATTAAGTGTAGGGTAAATGAAATTTTTAAAGGAAAAAGGATAGTAGGGAAAAGAATTTATTTTCATAAGCAGTATAAATGATCAGAGGAGGTTAGAGAACCCTAAAAAGGGGAGTTATCTAAGTCTGACAGTGTAAGGAATTTTAAACAGACAGAGACCCTATGGACTAAATTGCAAAAGTGCAAAATCGGGTGTGGTTAAAGTGAAATAACTAAGGAATTGGGATCTAATATGAATAACTAAGACTTTGGGGTGTAATATGTGATTTTATTTAGTGTGGCCAATAGACACATGGCAAGTGTGGCCAATAGACTTATGGACAAGTGTCCTTATTTGAAGAAATGGCAAGAATAGCCTTACTTTTGGTGAAAAAGGACTAAATTACCCTTGGAATTGTCAAAAATGGCAAGAATGCCCCTAGAAGCTTCATGAAAAGTCTTCTTTCTTCTCCATTTTCTCCAAAAGCTGCAGCAACTCCATGAAAGCAAGCTTGGACGTGCAGGAGAGAGAGAGAAAGTTTCTTTTGAGTTTTTCACCCAAAAATAGTGAGATCTAAGCTTAGTGGTAGAAGGGAAAGTTGTTCTTCTCATCAAGCTCTATCCATTGGTGTGCTTAGAGTGAAGAAAAGCTCAAGTTTGATCAAGTTTGAGGAGCTCTAAGTGAGGATTTTCAAGTTGTTGCAAGAGGTAAAATTGTTCTCCTTTAAAAGCTCTTTAATGTACTCTTCTTGGTTTCTTGAAATCTTGAAGTTGGTGTGGTTAAGGGTGATTGAACATGGAGCTTAGGATGATTTGAATATGTTTAATGGTGTTTTAGATGTTGTTATGATGATTTATGGCTTTGGTTTGGTGTAAAAACAGCAAGAAACATGATGTACACATTTGGGTTTTAGAGGTATAATGGTGCATGTGTAGTGTTGGCATGATATGTTTAGAACTTGGCTAAATTGATGAAGTTAAATTAGTTTCTATGAATTTATGAAGCTTATGGAAGATGAAACTTTGAGTTGTGAAGGTGTTGGTGTGCATTTTCCCTTTTGAGAAGCTAAAACTATAATATGGAAAAGAAGGAAGGAAGGAGTTTTAGTGTTTAAAGTGTTTTCGGAGGATCAGCAAGGTACACGGGGTAGAACACGGCCCGTGTTGTACCCCGTGTTCCTCGTCGAAGCTGATCAGTGTGCTACACGGGGTGCAACACTCCCCGTGTTTATCTCAGGACTGAAGGGCAGTAAGGTACACGGGGTAGAACACGGCCCTGAACACGGGGTATGGGACCCTCGTGTTCTTTGTTAAGTGAACTTTTTGGCTTGATTTCTTCATGTTTTGCATGGTTTTGCCTTTGGATCCTTTTCTAATGTTCATATGTGTCATTTCAAGGCTTGAAATCAAAGTATAGAGCATCTAAGTATGCATTTAATTAAGTGGAGAAAGTAAAGAATACATGAGGATTAGGGAAAGTGATGATGTTCTAATAAGAAACTATGATGTGTATTTGTATAGACTAAGGAGTGACAACTTGCAAAGGCAAGAGGAAGTGTAAAGGAGTTTTTAGTGAGAGCAAAGGGAACATCACATTGGAAGCTTGTGAAAGGTAGCTAGCTCTATCCTTAAGCTCTGTTTCTATTCACATAATTTTCTGTATATTATGCCATTGTATGGAATGTGTATGAGATAGTTGTGTGCGCATCCCGGGAAGACAGTAATACTGTGTGAGTAAGGCCTATTGCCCGAGTTATCCCCGGGATGGTAATGAAAATTGCTGTGTGTGGTACCTATGGCCTTTAGAGTACCTCGGGAAGATAGTGTGATACTGTGTGAGTAAGGCCTATGGCCCGAGTTATCCCCGGGAAGACAGCGTGATGCTGTATATGAGGCCTAGGTACGATTATCTGTGATGGCCATCTAGATATTGATATGAGTCCTTGAAGGGGATTGTTGATTGTTATGTGTGATGCACATTTCTTACAATGGTAATGAATGAGGTGACATATGATTGATTGATTTCGAAATGTACGTTTTATTTGCTTAAGGATCTGGAATGGCTTGATATGTTTTTATGGCAATAGCTAGCTACTAGGAAACTTTGTTTCTTATATTTTTTTGTATTGTGACTAACCATTCCAGGTAATGCTTCCAAAGGCTCTCATGATAAGGGACAATAATGTTTTGAAATTGTATATCAAAAGTGATTGTATAGTTGGTAATTTTGTAAGTGATGGATGTATATTTTGTAAATTGAACTCTTTTTGTATAGTTATATGACTTTTGCTCATGTGTATAAAGTACAGAAATTTGAGATATTCTGTATTAGCTTGAGGTAGATGGCGAATGAGTACGTATAATCATCTAGTAAATAAGGAATAAGGCGTTGATAAGTAAGGGAGTTACATATATCAATAGTAATAATATAAAAATTAAAAGAAACAATATCACTTACATGCTTAGATACATATTTATATGTATGTGTGTCTATATATATATAACATTTTTTCAAAATTTATACCAAATGTAATAATTATGCATTTTCTTGAATTTATAGAACATATAGAATTTAGAATTATATTTTTGAAGGAATGAAATATGCTAATATGAATAAAATTCCCGATCATTCTAATTTCAAAGTGTTATGCCTAAACGTTCTAGATTAAAGATTTATTTGAGTCAAAAGATAGTAATTCTCACTTCTTCTCACTATGACAATTGCTATACTTGAAACTAAGAAGAAACCCCCCTCTTTTCTTTTACTTTATTTTCACTATTTATAACCACTTGTTGGAATAGTTTAAGCAAATCATCTCAATCTTAGGTTCTTTGTATACTAGTAAATATAATTAATACTAATCAATGTTAATTAATAGTAGTAAATAATATACTAATTAATATTAATTAATATCCTAAAAAGTTTGCTACTCACTAACTAATTAGGTTTATAATTAACTCCTAAATACCAACAGATATTTACAATACATCTAACACTATTCAAACATATATTTAAGATGATTAAGTGACCTTTAATGTAATTAAAAATCTTTATTTTTGGTTTAATCTATTTATTTATGACTTTTCATGTAATTGAAATATATAACATTTATCCTAATTTATATATATGTATAATTATTTCCATTTTTTAGGGTTTTACATTTTTTTTCCTTAAAAGAATTTTAATCCTTTAAATTTAACTAAACTGATTATTAAAGAGATAAGCCTTCAAGCTCCCAAGTGATTTCTATTTCTAAGTGATTACTTCATTGTACCTTAATATATTGCATATTCTTATGTCTTAAAATATATTCTTTCTAGTTAAAATTCCTCACCAGGAATTCCTTGTAAGAAGCTTGCGTAGACAAATAGTCTCATAGTTTAACACATGATTTGAATCTTGCACATATTCTTTAAACATAGAGAAATGAAACATGTTATGAATGCTTAATAGTATTAGTGGCAACACAAGTTGATAAGTAATTGCATTGATCCCATATAATACCTAGAAAGGGCTAATAAACCTTGGACTTAATTTGCCACATTCACCAAACCTCATAATACCCTTAGTAGGTGACACATTCAAGAAAATATGATCACCTATCTCAAACTCTAGGGGACAATTTTTTATTATCAACATAACTTTTCTATCCATTTTAAGCCATGTGAATACATTTTTTTAACCTATTTGACTTCCTTCTTTGTTTCCTAAATAATCTCGGCTTTTAACAAATTTTCTTTCCTACGTCATTCTAATATATTGTAGATTTACACTTTTCGACCATGCAATGCTTCATTAGGGGACATTTATATAGTAGATTGGTAGTTATTATTATAGGAAAACTCCATTAATGCCAAGTGACTATCCCTAGACACTTTTAGATCCAATATACATATGCTCATAAAATATCTTTAAGTATTTGGATTACTTTCTGAAATTAACTATCTATTTGAGTATGATAAGTTGTGCTAGAATTCAATTTTGTTTCTAATATTTTGTGTAAACTTTACCAAAAATGAGAGATAAATCTAGAATCCCTATTAGATACAATTAAAACCAATTCAATCTTAAAATCTCTTAAACATATAACTCTACTACTTTTTCCAAGTATATACCAACCTATTAAGCTAGATAATAAGCAGACTTAGTTAAGTGATCAACCATAAACCAAATAGCATTAAATCCTATTAAACTTTAAGGAAAGTATACTATAAAATCCATGGTCATATGTTCTTATTTCCATTTAAGGATAGGGAGTGGTTATAATTCTTCTAGTGATTTTTTATGCTTTACTTTAGTTTGTTGACATACTAAGCATTGGACTACAAATTTTGTTATCTCCTTCTTTATGTTATTCCATTAGAAGTTTTCCTTTAAATCTTTATAAATTTTTATACCATTTGGGGAACCTATTACTTATCTTAAGCTATGAGCCTTAATCAAAATATTTTCTTTAATTTCTTATTATTAGGAACAAATATTCTATTTCCAAACCTAAGAGATCTATCACCATGTATTGGAAAATCAAATTGACCATTAAATTCTACCTCCTATGCCTGATCTTTCTTAAGTATGTATTATTACTTTGACTTATCCTAATTCTTTCTATTAAAGCAAGCTACATTCTAAGATATGCAATTTGGGTTGTAGCTTTCATATTTTGAAAGATTTGAACTTGATTTAGAAAATCTTCTTTCATCATATAACTTGGATACTTAGTATAATATTGATGAAATAATGATATTATACTCAAGATTATTAAACTAAAATACTTAAGATGTATTCATATTTGAAATCTAATATTTTAATTGTTTCATAATTTGGATTGGAAAAGTAGTCATATACGTGAAATTAATGAATTATAATGTGTTATGGTTTTGTTTAGAAGCTATGATATAAAGAAATATTGTAAGTGATGCCTTATGTTTATAATTCATGTTCGTAATTTCTAATTAGGAAAAAGAGAAATGGTGAAAAATGAACTACTCTAGGTTTTTATAGAAAATACACACCTTACCAGATGAGTATATATCTCACCACCTATTAATAATTTAATATAAGATAGTTTGAATGTTGTAAATTGTATTTTTTTCCTTGACAGTATAGATTTCCTATTCATGAATATATATTCATGTATAAAATTGGTTTTATGGAATAAGTACAATTAGTTATTTAAGTGATTGTTAATTAATCAGAGTACGCAATGGAAGTGTGGTTGTAGTATTTCCAACTATTAATGGATTATAATCAAGTTTCAATGATATTTGTATATTATTTATGAATCTTGCTATGGATGGCATTGAAAATTTTGAATTGAGCTAAAGCAATTATGTTGGAAAATTGTAAACTATAATAGAGAAATACTTTAAAAGCTGGATAGAAAATTCCTAGCAAACTATTTGAAAAGGATATAAGATTAATTATGAAATAAAAAGAATAGATACATGCACAGTTATTATAAATGATTACATGATGTGATGTAACATTAAAACTTTAATTGTGATTGAATATCGCTATTTGACATGATTGCAAAGAAATGATGTGATTGTGATGATTTGTTTGTGTTTAAGCCTTAATGACAATTTATGAATGTGATAACTACTCGAAATGGATAGTATATGATATGAAATGATGTTGTATACTAGTAGATAGTTGAGATTTCTATGAAACGTGGTATAAAATATAGAATTTAAGTTGTATATAGGTGAACTCCCATTTCAAGGTGTGCATTCATATATTTCATAAATTCAGGAAATGGGCTTGCTATTATTTTCTAATTTAGTATATGATTAACCTACAATTATTATATATTAAATTGATTACCTGCAAGATAATGATAGCTATATGCTTATTGAGTTTCTACAACTCTATTTTATTTTAATGTTTTTCAGGTTAGAATAAGTAAATTTGAGTTTGTTACTTCTGTGGAGATCTAAGACCGCTTTACTAAAGGATTTTTTACAGTTAGATTAAGTAAGAATTGAACATAAAGATGTTATTGATTCAACATTAGATGCATTGATTTATTTAATTGTGTATTGTCTAAAATTGTATATTATTATATGTATAATGATGCTGTTGTATCTGGAAATAATATAGGTTTTATATTTTAGGGCGTATGGCCCTGGAAAAGTATCAAAGAATAAGAGAGACTCTATCCATTTTTTTGTAAAAAAATTTAAAGTGAATTTCAAGTTCCCTGAGAAATTTGGAAACTCTCATTAGATAGAAAAAGTTAAAAGTGTTAAGGCTTGTAGAAACTAATATTAAGATCCATACTAGTCATAATCAAATTTAGGTCATGATTTCTAAGTCCAATCTCCATATGCCATCTAAAGTGGGCTCTATTCTAAGATATGTCATTTATAACACATGCTAATTAAATGATTACCATTATGATGCTCACAATGAGAATATTGATTCTATTGACCAGATTATTTTTTCAGAAGAAAGGTTTCTTCCTCTTATCATTGTCACTAAGCTTATTTGGTAACATTGACCTCTTAACTCATTTCTTATCTATCTTTTTCATGGATTTTTTGAATTGTTCTTCAATGACCAAAACCTTATTCACCATAGCCTTAATGGTAGTTAGTTGAAAAGGTACTATTGCTTCATTAATTCTTGGGCTTAGCCTATTTAAAAACCTTCTTACTTTACCACTCTTAGACATCACTATAGATGAAGCATAACTTGTAGGTCTTATAAATTCCCTCTCATACTTAGTAGTAGAATATCTCTTGGTTTCATATTTAAAATTATCTTTCCATCTTGTTTCTAACTACATGAGAGAAGTGTTTCTGAAAGAACATATATTTAAACATCTATCACATGTAGTTAGCTATATCACCATCAAGATTCCTTATAACTCCTTTCTGCCACTTGTATGCTTCATGTTGCAATATGTAGAAAGAAGAATCAAAATTTTCATCATTTATGCACCTTAAATCTATAAAGGTCCTTCCCAAATCTTAACATCAATTAGATTTTTAGTAAACTCAAAGAAAAAAGTATTCAATTTTTTAAATTATTCAATATCTTAACCATGCCTTTCAGCTTGATTACCTTGTAATGTTCCTACCAATGTTTGAAATAATCCAATAGTATTCATATGTCCCCTTTATCCTTTTTGTCCTTACCTTAACCATGCCTACGCCCAAGTTAACCAATAACAATATCATTATCATCATTACCATTACATATGTTCCAAGTAGCCATGATAATGTACAAATACACATATTTTATATCATTGAAAGGAAAACATCCTTAACATTAATATTTAAATCTAAGTGCACCAAAAGTAAGCAACAACATCATTAAACCCTTCTAAAAATTTCTTATTCAAATCACATTGTCTAAGTAGTCAAGAATAATGTCTTATATATATTGTACTTAGGTCTTAAATATAACAAATCGTTCATTAAGCCCAATAAGCCTCATGACCTAAGATTTACACTAATTGAAATATATGACTAATGAATGCTTCGATACCATTTATAATGCCTTGTACCTAAGATAGGGATTTAATATTTTTAATGCCACATACATGATGGGAATATCCATATGTGTGCTAAGATACAAGATAACTTTAAATATATTTATATACAAAAGAAATAGGGATTAAGCAACCCTTTGACAGAAATAAGATAAAACTTTATATCAATTATTTCATCCTTTGTAATTACAAAGGCCTCTCAATAATGGAATGGATAATTATCATTGAGATGAAGCACTCTATAATTTAAAGTTTTCAATGAAAAGACAAATAAAAGATAAAAAGGAGATATAATATCTAAGACACATATATACCTAAAGATTATCTCTTACATCCTTATAAATAGAAGTGTCACCTAAAAACAAAAATCAAAGGTGAGCTTAACAACTTAGTAAGTAATTTTTAGTTATACTATTGGATTTTAGAATGGATTCCTACGTAGTTGAAAGGTTAAAAATTATTAAGTTTCTTTTACACATCCAAAATTAGCAATTTTTTTAGCAAAAATAAAATAAAACCACATACTACCACTTCAATATATATATATATATATATATATATATATATATATATATATATATGTATATAAATATATAATAAAATCCAAAGGCTCACAAGACTAAACTAGACAAAAAATTTGATTATCAAAACGCTAGGGTACCTTTCATTATTGAGACCTCTAGCCAAGGTTAAATAAATAGAATAAAGTACCAAGTACTATCCCTTAGCAGGACATTGGAATGAGTCAAAAAAACTGTTAGGTATTATCCCCATACTAAGGCATTAAATAAGTGTTGTAAGTTAGCATGAGAGCCTAGATAAATAATTGACTCATAAAACATTATTTATAAATCTATACAAGAGTCCAAATGCTAAATCCTCATCAAGTTTAAATTCTATATATTTTACTAAAGTTAAAATTTTAAAAAATAAAGATAGATTTTACACATAAATTTATTGCATGGTAAAAATAAATTAGTAAATAAATTAAGAAGTTTTGAATTTAAATATACAATAATTTATCTTTTTTTGTATACCAATAGTAACAATATAAACATTAAAAGAAACAAAATCACTGGTTATTTGAATAATCATGTCACCTTTACCTAATGAACCTCTCACCATCCTACTTATTTGACTTCAGATGAAATAGTTAAATTACCTCTCCCCTAACTATTTAGGTTCCTTATACCTGGTATACCTATTCAAATCAAATCACTTAGATCTTTGTACTTCTTGAACACAACATGCAATGCCATAATAAGTACATCTTAGTAATAATATCTAACTAATTGCTTTAAATTTCAAATTTCATAACATAAGTATTCATGTTTTATACTCACAAATAAACAAAGTTATTAGGGTTGTTTGTTCTAACCACAATGTAATAGGTTAAGGCTTTAGGTTTCTTTATTATATATAAGCCGAATTATGCCCACCTTTCTTTTTAGATGCCCATAAACAAGGGCCATAAATAATTCATCCTTATAATTTAAACATTAAGTTTGGACATCAAAGCTTTACATCTTATCAATGTTATATTACCTCTATTTCTCATATAACTCTAAGTATCTTCTTTCGTGTATTCAAAAGTAAAACTTTGGTACACTTGTCTATTCAAATGGAATTTTAGATTCTAAAACTTTCAAGGTTCCATAATACATCAAACCATTACAATTACTTTTACTAACTCATTTCTTTGTTATTTCTCAGATTTATTATGATCCAACTTCATTATATAAAAATAAGTATGCATAACATCCTTTGGATTTGTAAACCTAATAATACCATATGGAAGTAAGGTACAACCAACTATATAATTGAGAGTAGTTTAGCATTTATAATTGGCTAGATAGTTAATTATAAGAACCTAATAATTAACTCTAACCAAGTATAGTTAACTACGTAGTTGACCATATTTGCTCATGGAATAACCTAGGGGCTTCCCTACATCTTCTTAATACCTTCTACCCTCACTCATAGGTTTGTTAACCAGTCAAACTTATTCACATATCTCTATCTAGTTATTAACCTAGTACCAAATCATCATAAATTATGAGATTAACCCAAGTTGTGATATAACTAAACATCCAACTAATATAACTTTTTAAGTAAGACTATATGATTTGCATAATTTGAATAATGTGCTTATTAAACCATTATTTCCCTTTACCACATTTGCACTCACACTTAAACACACCTATCAAGAAGAAAAAGCACATTACCTACTAATTGCTACAAATAGAGCATATAACACAAGATTTTCATCATGGTGTTAAAGAGATATATCCAAACAGTTCCAAAAATGGACATCTCCATCATGGTGTTAAAGAGCTATATCTAACATTTTATCCATTCCTAACTTTCCTATCAAGATTTGCATTTTTACTTTCTTTAATTTTCTATCTATTCTTATTTAAGTTATGAATTAATCAATCCTAACATTCATTTAAAACCTCCACCACATTAAGGTACTATGACATATGTCCCCACCTGCTTGTATACGTAATCTCTTAAAATTTTCTTAATGATTATAATTGAACAATTGTTAGCATAGTACTTTGTACTAAATGATATAATAGGTTATTATAGTGGTTTACTTAATATTAACTCTTCATGAAATCCATGAGATAAAGTATTCTACACCTTAGACAATCACTTTCAACATTTTTTGATTTGATGTATATATGTAAATTTTATTTATTGATTACTTAGTGTAATTATTTTGTATAGATTTTTAAAGATACTATTTATTTTTATCATTTATTTATACTTTCATTATGAATAGCAATGACAATTAGAATTTTTTAAATTTGCATAATTATTTCTCTTTGCTCATCTGTTGATTATTTTTACTTAAATTCTAAATAATAGGCAAAAAAAGAGAAGACATATTAAAATAACATTTTATATTAAATTAATTTAAAAATAAATTTATTTTCATATTTAGCTATTTACATAATAGAAAATTATAATAATCAAAGAAGATATATTGAAACAAATATAATGTTATATGTTAAATTGGTTTAAAAATAAGTTTCTTTTCATATTTGATTTACATTATAGAAATTTATAATAATTAAAAGGCCTTTATTAAAAAAATGATAAACATAAAAACCTTAATTTTTGCATTAACCAACTTCTAATATGATGACATTGTCTCAAAATCTAAGGATATCTGAATGAATGTTATTTATAAAGAAATTTAAATAAATGAAACTAAAGAAATTTAAATGAATGGAACTGAAGATGGCTTCATAAATGACATCTAATGAATGAACTTAAGACATTAGGTTTTTGTAATGAACATTGTGTAAGTCCATTTCAATTGTTGTGAGAATTCAATAACAAGAAATTACAACATCAATTTGTTCTAATGATCATTATGCAAGTCCATTTCAATTATTATGATAGTTTATCAATAGTTTACATATCTCTTTAGTATTGAACCAATGTCTTAAGTCATTGTAACCATACATATGACCAAAATTATAATGTTAATTTTTAATTAATAACAATGTCTTATTATTTTACTCTCTGCCTATACATAGGACTTCTTGTTAACAAATTTTTAATTCTTTGAGATAAATCTCCTTTCATAAAAAAAGGCTTCTGAGATAGATAGTGTAGAACCTAGTATTTAGCATTACCATACCTATTTGGAAGATTTAGAGAACTTTTAGAGTTTCATATAAGGACTCATATCCATACCTTGGAAGGAACCTTACGATCTACGCCTTTTATTTTAGAACCTTTCTTTATTAATAGATTCTAAAAGCCAATGCTTTTAGAAGATTTTGGAATCAATCAAATTTCCTTCTAAGAAATTATATCTATACTTTAACCTTAAACAAGGAATTTTACAAAGTATTCAGAAGGACTTCAAACAAGAATCCTTTCATATTCTTTATAGAATGTTTGTGTTCATTGCCAAAGTGTGAACATAATTTCATTAATTGAAAGAACTTGGAGAGAATTTACTTCCTTCTTAATGTTGAATAGTATAATCTACACTATTCATCTTAATCTCAAAAATCATCTCTTATGGTCATGGGCATTGCATGATAGTTATGTTTTGCACTTAAATAGATGGTCATGAGCATAAGATATTGATAGTTTGATGTGATTGTTATTATTATAAGATTCAAAACATTTCCAGTTATATAGTATTTATTATAAGTGTCATCCTCCTATTGATTTTAAGGTGATTGATTGTTTTATTTGCTATGAGCTTCCCATATTTCCTATGTTTCAATATGAATATTGATATATTGCTTGCTCTATCTGTTATGTCAAACTTTGATACACATAATGCAAGTGGCATGCCCATTTTCACATTGAAACACAAGAATCTTAAGAAGTTTATAGCAAATAACTAATCAACCATCTTAAAGTCAACAAATACGAAATTGACGGAATCAAGCAGTTCAAAAGTCATCAAGCAATATGAAAAAATTATGAGCAAAGGATAATCATTTTTCCTTTTAATTTTTGTAAATATGTCATGTATGATTATTGTAAATATAAAGTCTATTATTCATTGTAAATAACATTTTTTTTGTTGTATATATTCATGTATTGATATAGAAATAAACAAAATGGAAAATTAATTCTTCATAATAGATTGTCTATTTTATTTTTTATTTTATTTACATTCAATTTGTTGTTCTATTTGATTGTATAATAAAAATGTAGTAATGCAAACAAAAAAAATTAATGGCACAAATTTTATCTAGAGTAAGTTATGTTTTAGATATTGATATGATATGATATGATATATATATATATATATATATATATATATATATATATATATGTATATGTATGTGTGTGTCTATGTGTGATGGATATATAAATTGTAAATTCTAGTACATATGATATGTATAATTGATTCAATTTTATTCTATTATACATTTATGTTGTATCTATTCATTCTAGAATGATTTTGAAAAGGTTTTAGGATTATTTAGTAATTAGTTATGGAAAAAGTTATCAAAGCAAAAAGAAAAGAAATCTAGTTTTTAATAGAAGACATTCATTTATTACAATGTTAATTTTTTTATTGTAACTAATGTTAAAAATTACTTAATAAGATGACATCATTGTATTAAATATGATGGTGGCTTTTCAAAAATGACATGTAATATAAATTTTAGACATTGGTTATTTTGTAGCAACTAATTTGGAAACTTTGGTCGCAAGCATGAATTAAAAATGAAAATGATAAAGAATAGTACAAGTTAAAAATGAAAAGAATGAAGCACTCTTTAGAAAAGCACAAAATATAAATGTGAGTATTTTTTCTTGTGTTTGTCCCTAAAATTTAGTTTCTAGTTTCCTAATCATTCCTATTTTGTTGTTTATCATTTTAATGCAACTTTTATAGGTTTATAAAAGTAAGAAATTTGATTTTATTCATTCTTTTAGTATTCTTTTGTATTGTTTACTATTTATTTATACGAAAATGTGCAATATACTAATTTTTCATGAATGTTCATTGTATCTATAAGTATTGTATTTAAAAGGCATTTTTGGGCAATACAAACCTCACATATTAAGTAATAGGTATTAAGATAGATTTAACAAAATACCTAGTTTTTATTATAATGTTGTATACAACTTTCCACCATTTTCAATCTTTTATTATTTAGTTATTTCTTTAAAATTTTTTAAATTAGGATTTTCTAGAGTAATAAAAGATGTTAGTTTTCTAAATTTGGTTAAGAATATTGGAGAAATATGAGGGATAACGAAGCGAGGAACATGAGGATAGTATTAGGGTCCAGGTTAAGAAAGTGAGGAGTTGAAGATTGGGGTTTAGGTAGGTAAGATGGGTGGATTAACAATGTTAGTTATTTAAATAAACCATAATGGTATTATGGGTATTAGATGCAGATTTTTAAAAAGTAAATAACATCAAATATTATTTCTGAAGATGATAGAAACATAAATGACATTAGTTTTCTTAGAAAAAAAAATTAATGTTATTTTTATATATTATGACAGTTTACCAACTAATGTTAAAACCATATATATCATGACACTCGATTACACGTCAATCATTTTTTTATGTGTAATCTCCTAAGCACCCAACATTAATAAGCTATTCTATAATAGTAACAATTAAAGTTTTATATCTCATGATTTCAATCAAATGTACCACTTTGTCCTAAATTATACTCTAACACTAACTTTGTCAAAACCTAACCTTAGGGCATGTGATTGACATAGGAAGCCACTAAGGGTGACCATTTACTAGCCTAACCTAAACTACATTCAATTGTTATGCTTCTTATATAAGTATATTGTGATTTCGACTTTCAAATTTCACCTACAAATTTTATAGATATATCATTATATAAAATTATTCGAACTATCTTGATGCTTACCTTAATAATAAACTTCTCAAGCAAAATCACTTGTATCCTATTCATCGATAGCTAGACACCTAAAAGGGAAAAGAATTTCCTAAAAACAAGAAAATAATTTAAGTTTCCTAGAAACTTAATGAGCAGTCAAATAAAGATTTGTTGATAATAGAATTTGAACTAAAATTATGTCAAAACATTTAGATTTCTTTTGATACTGACGAGTATTTATCAAACACCACTAAGTCCCTTCTTAACTAGTTTTCCTTACTTTTGTACCATTGTTGGGGAATAAAAAGATGGTTTCCTCTATAATAACCTATACTAAAAAAAAATACAAATGGACCCGTACTACATTGGTTATAATCATGAATATATCATATACTTATCCATTACTTTCTCTTAGTTTGCATTAATCCAACTCACAACGGTTGGAAATTTCAATGGTATTAAGCAATGATAGCATTAAGTGGAAATATTAAACAAGTTTCCTCTTTGTGCCTTCTAAGTTAACTTTATCTTCTCATAAACTCCATCCTTGTGCCTCTCAAGTCATTCTCATCCTTTACAAACATTGCACATAAATCCTTGTGTATAAAATCACACATAAATCCAAGCACTTTAATCTCATCATAACATAATTCATTCCTATTATATCATTTCATTACCCCTCATGGCACAATTCTCACTATAATTAAATTATTTATCATGCACAAGATGCACATACTTATAACATTCCATTTATAAAGAGCATAAGCTTACAACATCATATTCATGGTAGATATATGTAAATAATCATAAAACAAGCCACACATGACTTACCATAGTCAATCAATATTAAACCACAACTCTATTGAGATACATAAGTTAACAATACTATGCACAAATATTCTTAAGCTTTAAAAACCAAGGTAATTAACTTACCACTCAAATTATTAATCATTATATGTGTTTAAGAAAATTATTCTTATACTACATGGTTATGATGGCCTAAGGCTTTGCATTTTTACAAATATTATAATTTTATATTCAAATAGGGCTGTAGTTGACTATATAATCAACTATCAATGTCCAAATGTGAACTCTGGACTTATAGTTCGCTATATAGTTGAGTATAAGAGTCTAGAGCAAACTTTAGATAATTATAGTTAACTATCACTATCTAGAGACAAATCTTAGCTTAATCATTAACAATATAGTAAACTTTGAGTTCCCAAAGAGCAACCTAGCCCTACATAATCGACTATAGACTTGTATTCTATAATTTTTTTTATGTAAACACTGTTTATCTACTATAAATAACCTTTAAACATCATTTCCTATTTAATACATCTTATTTCCAACTAAAAAAATCCATCATCCAAATTAAGGAAAGACTTTTATACATCATCATTATAGTGCACCATTGAATTTAATGATTTAGATTCATTGATTTATGCAATACTACACAACCTGAATGAAATATAATAGTTTAAGGCCAATAGTGCACTGTAAGGTGGTGTGTCTTAGTCATGCCTTTAAATCATCCATTATGATGGTTAATAACCAATCAAACAAAAAATGCATTTTAATGAATTTAAAGTAAATTCTAAGTAGAATACTACTCATAATGCTTAGGATGGTGGCTTGAAATGTAGAGGATGATGATTAGAATTATGTTCATCAAACAATAAAGAATTTATGAATTAGGGTTAAGAGGGATTCAACTTTCATCCATCAAGTTAGCATTAGAATTTGGAATTTAAAGTAGAAGGGAAATTAGATAAGTATAAAGACAATTAAGTGATAGGAAACCATTAATTTGTAAGTAACTTACCTAGAAGAGGTGATAATGGAAGGAAGATTAGCAATTTTCTCTTAAAGCTCTAGGGTTCTTCTTGGTGAGTTGTTAAAGATGTTAATTTAGAAATGAAAAAAAAAATGAAATGTGAGAATATTTTAAGGTTAAAAAGGGCTAGAAGGGCATTTTGGAAAAGAAAAAGGTAAATTATGACTTCAACTTATCAATTGAACTCACTAGGCCATAGCTATTACCTAAAAGTAGCTTGAATGGCTATAATCGATTATTGCCTCATTTTGTCCCAAATTTTCACAATACGTTGCTTATACTCTATGTCATTCTAATATTCTCATATTTCATGTTACATTTCACTATCCACATCCTTTCTATCATATTCATTTTACTTAATTCATTCATAAAATTTCAATTGCAGCATTCATCAAGTAAATATATCACATAAATAACAAGCAATACTTTAAGTAATCCAAGTTTAATTTCTTAGGGGTGTAACAAGGATTAGTCATCAGTTTCTCTTATTGAATTAAATTATCACTTCAATTACAACTATCATTCATAATAAAAATTATCAACATATTAGAGAGTAATAATCTATCCAAGGGGGGAAAATACTCATTCTGATCATCTTTGGTTGCCATAAGTGAAAATGGCCTATTAGATTTAGGTCCACAATAAGTAGTTCGACAAGTTTGCTTACGCTTAATTGATAGTCATCGGTCTACTATTGGGCTTAATATTTCAAATCATTCATTCAGATATTTGGAAATTTCTAGTTCATGATTTCAATTAAAATACACAATTAGGCCTTAAATCATGCTTGGATACTAACTTTATGATAACTTATCCCTAAGGCATTTGATTGGCATAGGGAGTCACTATAGGCAATAATCTACTAACTTTTCCTGCAATGTATCTAATGCAATAATTCATATGTATATATGCATTGCTTTCAAAGAGTGTGCAAATTTCAAAATTTAATTATAAATTGTATTAAAAATTAGTATGCAAGCTCATTCTAACTATCCTAATACTTACCCTAGTACTAAAGTTATAGAATAGGCTTACTTTCATCCAATTTGATGGCTATTAAACATGTAAAAAGAAAATTTCCAAGAAAGATAAATAGAAAGTAAAAAATGAGCACTTTTAGAAACTTGATAAGTAAACATTATTCAATAAGAAATTATTAAATTTGAGTATTAGTACTTAAATGTGAAAAATTAATATAGGGTTCAAGAAGAAAACTTTAAATTTACTCCTTAAAATAAATAATCACATTCTTATAGGAAAAGGAATTTGTAGCATTTCAATTTATTTATCAATTGTATAATACATGCATACACATTCTTGGATCATTACTAAGATTTTTCTAAGTAATTACTACATTAAGAGCACTTAAAAAGATTAATCTTATTTTTAGCATAATTCACTAACAATTATTCATAAAATTACAAATATTTTTTTATGCATAAAACAAATTCCATTAGTAATAACACATTTATTAACATCATTCACACTTATTAGTGTCATCATTTAAACATAAATGGTTATTCGTACCATAATTTTATCATATCATACACATTATAACAAGGTAAAAGGAATAAATAAACCTTATTGTGACTTCTAAGTTAATTTTATACCCTTTACAGGTTTATCTTTATCCTTTTAAGGTTAACCTTATACCTTTTACTAGCCATTATTGGATTTGATATTTGAATATCATATCTCCTCTATCACAATTCTCATATCAAAATATACATCCTTTTAACAGCAAATCATACACATACAGTACTTTTCACACCTATTATAATTCCCATACATCCTTTTAATACAAGACCCATACATACATTGCATTCTATTCTTTTTCATAGCATAACATCTCAAATTTCAATTATAACTTAGTTTTCGCAGCAATACCTTGCCTCTCTTGCATGGCCTAATATGTAAGCCTATTAATAACCATTTAGCAATTATAAAAGTGATTTTATATCATCAGTAAAGGTGTATGAATGGATATGCTAACATATGCTTCAGGAATATATACTTTTATACATTTAAATATTATATTGTCACTTAACATCATCATTTAACCCCTTAAATATATATGTAGTACAATAACATATTATTTCATTATTGAAATCATTTCATTATATTAGTAAATAATATCAACATGTGACACAAGGGATTTAATGGTCGACCATTCACTCCTTATGAGGAATCCTTCCGATGGCCAAATGGTTAATTATTTACAAATGAACAGTTAACTATTCACTATTAGAATTTCTTCTACCTAATTTTAAAGGCAATGGTTAGTCATTCTTTTGAAATTCCATAAAAAATCTTCAACATAAATGAACTATTCATTCAGCAATACTAAATCTTGTAACCTTTTTCTTACCACTAAACCATACTAATGTATGGATACTAATTAAAATAGCTTTATTTAAGCCAATTCCAATAAATTGATTTACCTCATAAACCCAATCAAATTCAAACTAAATGTAACCATCCAAATCCTTATATTAAAGTTAGATCATATACTAACTTAGCATGAAGGAAGATTTAGAAGGTTGAATCTTGTGGTCTCTTAGTCTTAATCAATTAAAATTCTAAAGATTTTATATTAGGGTTCACCCTCCCTTCCTTTTTGTTTAAACACCCTAAATCCTTTGCAAATTCAAGAAATTAATAAAAAGCCTAGTTATTATGAAGATCTTACCTTAATTATGTGAAAGATTTAACAATGATTAAAGTCCACATCACTTAATGGAAGAAGATAATTAAGGGAGAAAAAAGAGGACAAAAAAGGAAGGGTAAAGTTAGGGTTTGGAGAATAGGAAAGATGGGAAATGATGCATAAGGTGATGAAGTTTGGCATTTATAATGGTAGGGGTATTTTTAGAATTATCCTTTAGATATTCTCTATACTCTCACATTTTTACTAATAATGAATTGAATTGTTAAAGCATTTTATTCCATTATCTCTTTTTGTCTAATTTCATAATTCCTCATCTTGTAACTTTACTAAATTATCAAAATTTTAATTTTACCTTATATTTCCTTCATACTTATTTATTAAAGTCTTTCCATTATCCATACAAATTTTATATTTGCAAGGACATAAAATCTTTCGAACCACCTTGCATCACCTTAGCAAAATTAATACACAAAGAATCCTTAGTAACTCCAAATATAATGTCATTAATATATATTTGCACAAGAAGAATATCATCAAGTTTATGCTCTATGAACACAGTGATGTTTATATTTCATTTTGTAGAATTAATGATTGTTAAAATCAATCAAAATTAAAAATTATTGATCTGATAAACTCGTAATATAAAGTAATAAATTAAGTCTAACCCCTAATGATCTACTTAATAAATCCTATCAGATTGATTTATTAATTGTAATTACAAAATTATTTAAGCCTTTTATATAAAAAAACAAGATAAGTAAATGGAAATAGAAGTGAAATTTAATCATTCACACTAAAGTAATTAAATAAATAGTATGCAAGCAGGATGTAAGAATATAAATAAAACTAAATTGAAAGAAATTTTAATTCAAAATTAAATAAAATGCAAGATTGAAAATAGAATACATAATTATCATAGGAAAATAGTAAAAAAAATAATTGATCCAAGTAAATTAAGGATTCTTTAGCAAATTAATTACAAATTATCATAGGTTTGACAATTGTGATTGAGTTCTTAGCTTAGAATCATCCAAAATTCTTATCATGATTCATGAATTATATGCTAGATTACTACCTAGGATTTGATCAATTTAGATTAGAAAAATTAAGCAATCATTATAATCCAAAAAGTTCATCTAAATCAATTAAATTTAGAATTCAACTACATTGAAGTATTAAATTAAAAATAATTGATTTAATCATTTAATCCTTTGTTCTCACATGAAAAATAATGATTAACCAATTAGAATTCAACATAAAACTATATTAAAATTATGGATCACATAAATAAACATAGATTATATTAAATTTGTATCTAATTCATGCAAATCTCAAACATTAAAGAAAAGAATTAGAGAAAGAGGAAAAATTAATTAATAAAAGTTAATATTACAAACTAGAATCTCATAATCCAAATTAAATTGAGCTTTAAAATCTTTGAATCAATTTAAAATTTAGCTTTCTATAAATGAAAAAAAGAATCTTCAAGATGAGAAGAAAGCTATCTAGAATTGAGTGTTCTTATTTTTAGAGGCACAAACCCTTAAATCTAATTTCCTTTACTATAAAACCTAATAAGCCAAGCTAATGGGCCTTCTAAGATTTCAAAGAATAAAGTCATACTAATTTTAGAAGTTTAGAACCTAATTTACAAAACAACACATTGCAAGATTTACTATAGTAAAATCTCACTAGTTCGGCTTCTACTTATTGTAAAACCCCTAAAAATATATAGTTTCATTAAAGTGAGTCTTGAATCATGTTAGGTTAGGTTTCAGGCAATATTAGGCACTATTTTGAGCTAATTTGGACATCCAAAGCTCAATTTAAAGCCTAAAAATCATAGATAGGTTAGGTTGAATAGTAGCACTACTTTATCTTCACAACCAGATTCACCCTTTAAACATCTGAATGGGTTCTAGCCAAAATGTGAAAATTTTACAGTTTTTTTCTTAGTTTTCTAATGAAATAAACATCATCTAATTTTGACATCTAAAGCTGAAATTATGGTTACAAATATGAAATAGTGCAAAAATGCAATATTAATAAAATAATTTAAAAATATTGGAAAACCAACACCTAATCAAATAATAAGGCCAAATTCTAAAATTAAACATATGAAGCACATCAAGAGGCAAAAAGTAAGAAGAAATAATATAGTCAATATCTTGTACATCAAAAACCTTTGCCCATTAAAAATTTACTCAATTTCTCATACTATGCTCTAAAAGCTTGTTTGATACCATATAGCACTTTTTTAAGTTTAAAAACATAATTTGAAAAGAAATAACTTTCAAAACCTAGAGTTTGTTCCATATGCACTTCTTCTATAATCATACCTTTTAAGAATGCAACCTTAACATCCATTTGATAAAGCATAAGTCCTTTCATGTAAGCATATGCTAATTACATATAAATAGTCTAATTAAGTTACTAGTACATAGATTTCATCATAATTAATACCTTTTTCTTGACTATAACCAATCAAGCTTTGTTCTAAATTATGATATCATTTTCATCATGTGTATTCTTAAAAATATATTTAATGCCAATAACTAGATAATTATTAAGCATTAGCATGAGTTCCCAAAATTTCATTTCTTTCAAGTTGATTTAATTCTTCTTGCATGGTCAAGATCTAATATTCATCATTTATTGCCTCATCAACATTTTTATATTTTATTTGATAAAGAAATGTTAAGTGATCACATATATTTTTGAAAGAATTACAAGTTACCCTTTAATATATATCAATGATGACTTAATTAATGGGATAGCTCTTCATTATCTTTCACTCATTTTATAGTTCATGATTTAAGGTTAATATGAGTTGTTTATGGGAGAAGGAGGATCTTGATCTTCTTTTTCCTTTACTTAAACCTCTATTTCTATAATTTTCTCATTGGAATTTTTTTTGAAGGAGTCATGACTTTACTTGCTCTTTTTCTTTATTTGAAAACTTTTACATATTTAAAGTAGATTATCATGTACAATATGGATGGGTTCTTCTATTAACAAAGTTTTTTTGTTGAAAACTTTATAAGCTTTAATATTTCAAGAGTACCTAACAAATATAGGTGTATCAAATTTGGTATCAAACTTTCTAAGATTGTCTTTACAATTGTTATGCATAAAATATTTATAACAAAAAACATGAAAATGTGATATATTTGAGTTTTTTCCTTTGTACAATTCATAGGATTTTTTTTAAAAAAAATGGCCTTATAAGGATTTTATTCATTATATAACAAGTAGTACTAGTCATTTTTGCTCAAAATGACTTAGGAAGAAAGCTATCATTTAGCATAGTCTTTGCCATTTCTTTAAAACATTTATTTTTTCTTTTAATGACTCTATTTTGTTATGGTATTCTAGGAGACAAGAAGTTATACTCAATGTCATTCTTATTACAAAAACAAGTAAAGTCATAATTTTGAAACTCTTTAACATTACCACTTCTATTACTTATTTTTACATTTTGAATAGATTTTGCAAGCCTTTTGAAGGTTTCAAAAGTCCCACTTTTGTGAGTAAAGAATAATGTGACTATAAACTTAGAATAGTCATTAACAATTACAAGCACATAGTAACTACCCCTATAGTTTTTAATTCTTGACAGAACAATCAAATCTATATGAAGTAATTGAAGTAGTTTAGATGAAGAAAAAATACATTTTTAGGTTTAAAAGAAACTTTTACTTGTTTTCATTATTACCATGCATCATAAATTTTATTTTATTTTTTTTGCTTAAGTTTTAGCAAACCACAATGAAATCATTTATTGAATTTTTTACAATAAAATTGATGCTTGCATGAGCAAGCCTTTTATACCAAAGCAAATAATTCTTATTCATACTAATTAAAATTTTGAACCTAAATTTGGCTCATTATCAGTATCTATCATGTATATATTATTATATCTCTTTCTAACCAATTGAACTTGCTTATCATTATAATTTTCAACAATACAACAACTAGAATCAAAGTTAATTTTATTTCCTTTGTCACAAAATTAACTAATGCTAAGCAAATAATTTTTAAACTCTTTAATAACATCCTTAATACAAGATTTAGTAATTTTACTAATTTACACCTATCACTTTCCCTTTTACATTGTTTCCAAAAGTTACATTTCCACCATTTTTAAAGGTCCATGAGAAAATTTTTTATTCATCACAATCATTAGTGATATGCCTTAAACACCTATTATCCAAGTATCACATATCACTCTAAAACCTTATACAAACTTATAAAAAGAACATTGATTTTTTATTTTTGGTACCTAAATCATTTTAAGTCCATTAAACTTAGTCCCAACATATATTCCCTTTAGAATCCAAATTCTCTTCGCTTTAACATAGGTGTTTTCTTTTGTAAGCACAAGAATGAATTCCATCTCCTTTTTCTACATAGTAGAAACAAGTGATGTTAGATTTTCTCTTCATATTTTCTTTAACAAGGAAGTTTTTGTAAAAAATATTTTTTCTATTAAAGATGTACCTAAAACCTTCTTTGTTGAAACTAGTTCTTTAATTGAGTAAAGTATTAAAACTTTTTTTTCCTTTTATGAGTTTATCAAGTATTTTGTTTAAATCATCTAATTTTTGTTTAGAACTTTTGAAATAGGCATAACTTTGTGAGACTTTCTTAAAGTTTTCAATTTTCTTAATTAATTCATCATTTTTTTAAATTCTAAACATTTTCTTCTAAAAAGGATATGATCTTCTTTAAAAGTTTAATATTCTTTTTTGCATTAAACAAATCCTCACAAAGATCAGTAAGTACAAAACTAAAGGATTCTTCAAAATTAGTAACAAAAATCTTATCTCCATTATGGTTTCCAAAAGCTATCTAATATTGAAGTGTCTTTTCATTTTTGTCATTTCCACCACATGAGTTAACATTATTGTTTCCCCATGTTGTAAGGTGAACTTTCTTATATGAGCTCTAGTTCTTCCCCTTCTCATGCTCCAATTACCTTATAAGATATATAAAGCAATCAAATTTGATGTGACCTGACTTTTTACATTCATAACAAGTTGGAGTTATTTAGTCAATTCCCTCTTCTTTACTTGTATGCTTGTTATGATAAAAAGTTCTTCTTCTTCCACTAATTCTTTTGAGTGCTCTTTGATACTTCTTAGTGAAAAGGGCTAGATTATTTTCAAATAAAGTATCAAGATTATGCTTTTGACTTACCCCATCAATATCATCCTCATTAATTATAGTTTTAGCTTTGAGGGCAAATGATTTCTTTTTTTTATCACTATCATTGTCATATCTTTTAAGCTCTATTTCATGCTCTTCCAAATTGCTAAAGAGATTTTGCAATGTTAGCATTCTAATCTTCATTACTTATTTAATTATAGTGATATTTGGTTATCAATCAATGGTCAATGATCTAAGTACTTTATAAACCAAATTAGTATCTATAAAATTCCTACCAAGAATATTCAATTAATTAACAAGAGTAGTAAGTCTTTGTATCATATCCTTAATTAATGAACTCATCATTATTAATTCAAAATAATTCTTGTTGATAAACAAGAGTATAAACTTTGCTTTCTTTAACTTATGAGATTCCCATGTGAGAAACTTCAAGAACATCTCATATTTCTTTTGTAGTTAAGTAATTGGATACTCTTTCCTACTCATTAGGCTATAGAGAGAATCCACTTAACTTTAGAGTGAAATGGATGTTTCTTTTTCTCATTCTAGCTCTAATTATTTCTTGGTTTTAAAAGTTTTAGATAATTTTCTCTTTTGATAAATGGATTATATCCTTTCTCAATTAATTCACACATGTTAATATCCATGGCTTTTAAAAAAATCCTTTATCTTTTACTTCCAATATGTGTAATGTTATCTATTAAAATTGGGAGGTTTATTCAATGGAAAAACATTCAAGTCAAATACTAAAGCCACTTGAATCTATAAGATCCTTTTAAGATTACAAAATCTTAACATAAGAGCTAAGCTTGGATGCCAATTATAGCTAAACATTCCACCCAAGAGGAAAGTGACTTGACTTTTAAACTTTAAAACTTTTTAAAACAAATTCAATTTTTGAAAGATTTATAAATGCCACTACACTTGGAAACACTAGATCAACATTTAACCTTGAAAGCAATCAATTTTTAGACTAGTGAATTAAATTATGCAACACACCAACATAATTAAACTAAAGAAATTATGTAAAAAAATAAAAAGACAAGGTGGAAAAGATCAAATGCAATAATTTATATTGGTTCGACCTTGAAAATTCAATACTTTAAGGATTACATTCATTACCAAACTTACGTAACTTGGATTTTGATAATACATGATCTCTTTAGGTTAATCTGAGCATGTAAAGAAGCCTTTTACAATGTCTTCTTGAACATAAAGAAAATTCCTTTGAGTTTCCTTAGTTAAAGTAAACTTTAAATAAGAGATACCTTACTCTTGAAAGTAAAAAAGGATACCTCATCCTAAAATACAATAAAAGTGTCTTTAATATAAGAAATTTTAGTTATAAACTTTTAAAAGTTGAATACACAATGAAAAGCTAGAAAAGGAAATTTGAATCTAAAGGATTCAAGGGATTTTGATCATTGGAGAACAAATAGGTAAGTTTTTTATGTTAATATAATAGCCAATGCTTTTAAATTGACTTGAAATCATGTTCTAGGCTTTAATAGGTGTGGCATGCCTTAAATGTCCATTAGACACATTGGAGAGCCATTATAAATACATTAACACATAGGGAATCATTTTGTGAAGTGAATCCTTGTACTTGAAAATTTTGAATTTTCAAAAAGGAAATCATTTTGTAAAGCACTTCCCCTTGCAGAGGAAAAAGTTATTGGACATGCATAAGCACTTCACAAGCAATTTTGCAAAGGCAATTTCCAATTTTAAAATAGGGCTCCAAGAGTAGCTTTGTAAAGTGATTCTAGCCATCCAAAACTAAAAGCAACCTGGAAGGGGAGAATGCTTCAAGATGCAATTCTTTTTTTTAGAATGCTTGAAATTGAATTTTTTTCATAAAATTCTCAAAATCATTTAAATCATTTTTAAACAAAAATTAAACATTTCTAAATTAATTTATGCATTTCAAGATAATATTTTTGCCCCAATTTTAGTACCAACACTTATATCATATTTTAACACAAGAATTAATTTTGGAAAACATTTTCAACACCAATTTTGAAGTGAAATCTTTAAACCTAATTTCCTCTTTTACAACTAAACCTAGTTAAATAAAATCTGTCTTTAATAGACTTCAAACTTTATCATACGTCCCATGCAAAAAAAATAATTTGAATCATCAATTAAGCATATTATTAAAATTAACATTCAAACGGGTTAAGGTTAACAACTTTATCCAAAAAAAAATCCTTGCAAATTTTTTAGGTTTTGGACTTTTTTTAAAATAAAGGTGCAAATATTTTATCAAGTTCTTACCAATCTTTTCCAAATTCATTACTACAAAAATATAAATATATGTTTGGTATTTAACAAAAATCACATTGGTTTTTAACTGAAACCTAAACAAGCATTATTATATATTAATTTTGACATTGATTATATAACTAATGTCTTTTCTTTTTTTTATTTGTTTACATTTTAACTTCAATTTTTTTTACAAAAAAACCAACATCTTTATATTTTACATCAAAATCTTTAACTAAAAACTAACATGAAATATTTACATAATATTTTTAATGTCAATTTTTTGCTTCCTCTACTAAAATATTTATACCAAAAATAAATAAACTCAATATCCTACCAAAAATATATATTATAAGTTAAAATTTTTGAAAGGTTATAACTTCGTGCTTAATTATCTTTTTAGTTTTTTTATTTCATGTAATTTTTTAAGATCTATCCATCTACAAACTTCTAAAGGCCATTATTACAAAAATGCAATTCTACATGTATTATTTTACAGAAGTTACATCGATTTAGAACTAATAAATATACAAGCAACATTGTATGTTAAATCATTTCACATCAATTGTATAAAAAGGTTACCATATCAATTTTTTTATTTTAAAATTATTTTAATTTTTTAATTTGACTTCAATTTTTATTAAAAAAATCAACATGGAATGTTTAAATAATATTTTTCTAACATCAATTTTTGGCTTTCCATTAGAATATTTATAATAAAAATTGAATAAACTTAACATCATGCTAAAAAAGTGCATTTTAGGTTAAGAACTTTGATGTAATACTCTAAAAGAAACAAGGAAATTTAAATTAAATTTATTAGGTGTTGTTATGAATCAATAAATTTGAAAAAATTATATAAAAATCTCATTGAAAAATTTTGATGTTGATAGGTCAAGAATTGACATTCTGAGTTCAAATTTTCATTATTTTGATTCGAACTATTTAGTTTTAATTTGAATTGATTTTGGCTAATTTTTGGAAGACTATTTATAATTTTTATGTGATTGAGCTCCAAAAGAAATCCAAAAGGAAATATCAAATAGAAAACTCCCTAAGCAATTAACTAAATAGCGTATTTGGGTGAGATTTGGAAAGATTATAAAGAAAATTAGAATATGTGCCCAACTAAATTTTTTATGAGAAATTTATTAGGAATTAATATGATTAAAAAATAGTTGAAAATAATAAAAGGAACCATTAGAAAATAATTTATTATATTTTTAGTCCAGTAGATCAAAAACTCACCTTTTTGAGCCCAAAACCAAGATATATTTAAATCAAGTAATTTTATTTTATTATAGAGTCATTAGGATTGGTTTTTGAAGGCCTAAATGGACTTCTAAAAGGGCCTACAAAATATTTCAAAGGAAATTAGGATGTAAATATCATTAAATCAAAAGCCAATGGTATTTTTTGAAAAAAGGGCAAAAATTACAATTTTTACAAATTTAATTAGTTTAAAAGTGATAAAAGGGAAAAAGGGATAGCAGGCATGCTATATACCTTTCTTCTAGCCATATTTATTATTTATTTTTAATTAAAATTTAAAACAGCAAAATTTTGGCAAAATTTGATTGCTTAGAAAGTTATATAAAAAAAATTTGGCCAAAATCTTCATATTTCCTCAAAGAGCAACCATGGATGTGGAAATTTGAAGAGAGGGATTTTTATACTTTAATCAAGTGAAGAAATATTGAAAGAAAATTTATAATTTTTTTTTTTGCATCTTTGCAAATGATTATTGTCTTTGGAAGTGAAGATAAAAGAGCAAAAAGAGAAGGTCAGTGAAAATTCTTCTTCATCCCTTAAAAATATGATTTTAAGTATTTTTAGGTTATTCATAATGTTATATTATGATTTGGATTTTATGAAATTTTTAGATATTTTTAAGATGACTATTCATAAAAATAGGTGAATTGAACTCAAAACAGGTTTCATCCCTTTTGTTTCTAGGAATTTTGACCAATTGATTGATGGTTAAAAATTATGGAAAAATATGTTTTGGAAACTTTATGATATTAGAAAACTAATGGCATAAGTTTCATCAAAATTGAAGTTGTTTTAAGTACTGAAAAGGTCCAATTCCGAAAGTAGATCTAGTACTATTTGAAAATAACAGCATTAGATGGATGAATTTTTATGATCAAGAAGATCACGAGATTTTGATGGAATATAGTTGGAAACCTCATATTTATTTGGTAAGTTTTTGAGGTTGTTTGGATATTTTAAAAATTCATCTTTTCGAAGACTACTGGTGCTACCTTATTTTATTTACTATGGACTGGGGCTACATGAATAGTCCCTAGGAAGTATGAAATTATGTCAAGCAATTTAAATTTTGCAAAATATATGTTAGATATATTGTTACCCATTTTGGAGATTTATAAAAATGGTTTGATTACCCGAAAGAAATTTATTGTAAAAATTAGCTACCCAATAGGATGGTATTTTTGTAAAACTCTCATGGTTAGTTAGTAACTATTTTGGCAATACCTTATGAAATATGATAATGAGATGCATGGTTAATGTATTACATTGAAACAAAATATTTGAAGTATATTCATATTATCATAATCTAATACTTTGAATTGGAAAAATTGTCATATGTTAGAATTTTAGATTTTTCAATGCTAAATTTGAAACAATGAATGGTATGATGGTTTAAGATAAATAAATAGTATCAAATAAACTTTTCTAAAACCTTAAATTATAGTATTTTCATCTATGTAAGTTTGATTTTAAATTACTATGGGATGGTATATTTTTAGCTTCTTAGTTTTAACTCAAAAAAAGAAATAATTAGTATTCTTGTATTCATAATATTATTATAAATGGTTGTGAACTAGGAAGATGAGAAGAGAACAAATTGAACTACCCTAGTGACCTACCCTAGGCTTCTAGAGTAAACGCCTCCTACTAGATAAATATGTATCTCATCATTAATTTTATCTTGATAAAAGATAATTTAAATATTATGAATTGTATCTTCTTATTAGTAGTTTGAATTTTAGATTTATGTGTATATATATGCACTCATGCATAAATTCAATTTTATAATATAAGTAAAAATAGTAATTATTTAGAGTACACAGTAGAAGCATGATAATGTTATTAATAATAGCCGAATGTTTATGATTGAGCTCTCTATCATTTGTATGCTAAGGATTATAGTATGGATTATGTTGAGATGTAGACTAGTGTTGTAGCTATGCATGAAGGCATGACAATGTTATTATATTGATATTATTATATGTTAATATTTACCCTATGTTGATGAACTAAGTTCTATTAATTTTTTTACAATATAAAGTATGCCATGAGTGACATTGAGATTGGAAATGTGATGGGGCCAATGATATGAAAGTTGAATGAGAATTTCTTAGCAAATAATTATGATGGATATAAGAATGATCTAAGAATCGAATGGAAAATTGCTTGTGAATAGTATAAAAAGGTAGCTACATATATGTTTATTATATTTGAATGTGTGATTTGATGTGACTTTGGAACTTTACTTGTGATTAGATATTTCTATTTGATATGATTGCAAAGACTTGATGTGATAGTGATGATTTATTTGCATTTGAGCCTCAATGGCTGTTTGTGAGTGTAATGTTTACTAGGAATGGGTAGTATTGATATTGAGTTCTAATAGATAGTTGAAATTCCTATGATTATGTTATAAGGAACAAAGTTTAAGTTATGTACAAGTAAACTTTCATTTCATGGTATGGTTGGACATATTTTAGAAATTCAGGAAATAGGTTTGTCAATATTTTTCAATTTAGTATATGATTAATCTGTGATTATATATATATATATAATCACTTGAGAAATAGATATATACTCGCTGAGTTCTTGTAACTCACTTCATTTGTTTCCAATATTTTTAGGTTAAGATAAGAACTCTTGAACCTTATTACATTTATAAAGATCCAAGGCCTCCTTACAAAAGAGTTTTGACAGTTAGATAAGGATTAGACGTTAAAAATGGAATTTTATTATTTTAGAATTTAATATGCAAATCATCTATACTATTAAGTATATATGTTGAATTATGTAGAATTGTGTATGTTGTTTATTGTTGTCATATTTGGAAAGATACATGTTTTGTATCTTAGGGCGTGTGGCCTTCGAGAAGTGTCCAAAAATGGAAGAGACTCTATCTATTTTCCTGTAAAAATTTTAAAATAAATTATCAAGTCCCTTTGGAATTTGAAAACTCCCGTTAAATAGAAAGATTCAAAATATTTAAAGCTTATGGAAATTGATAACAGGATCTATGCTAATCATAATTGGAGTTGGATCGTGACATTTGAAAAGTCATAACTTTGTGCTTTATTGTCCATTTAAGGTAAAATTTATGCTAATTTTATACAACTTTTCAATATATATCTATTTGCAAAATACCAAATCCTCTCAAAATTGCAAAAAATAACCATTTTTTTTACTTTTGTCACTTTTTCTCTATCTCTCATCCTTATTCAACTGATCTTTGATTTTTCTGTAGGGGTGTAAAACGGACTGAAGTCCGCGGACCGGTCCGTGGATTTTACGAGTTTTTACGGACTTGGACCACCTAAAATTTGGTCCATTTTTTTTACGGGTAATACGGACTAGTCCGGACGGACTAAAATCCGCACGGACCGGGCGGATACGGACCGGTCCGCGGACTTACAGTTAAAATCCGTGGACCGGTCCGTATCCTTAAGGATACGGACCGGATATGGACTTTTTACATTTAGTCCATTTTTTTAATGGGTAAAACGGACCGGACCTAAACGTATCCGGAATCCGATCCGTCCGTTTTACAGCCCTATTTTTCTGTGACATTTTATTAAACATATAATAAGTATCTAAAACTTAAGTAGAATTTCAAAAGTTATACAAAAGAAATATAAACAAAAATTTCTTAAAAAAACCCACATAAAAAATTAGAGAAATAAAAGATGCCAAGTTTTGAGAAACAAAAGTAAAAAAAACACCTCTTATGTTTTGAATCATCTTCATACCTGATGCTAGTTGAAGGGGCACCAATAGACCATTAACTTATGTTAAAGGATAGAGTGAGAGCTAATAGTGTATAAAGGGAGTTGGATGACAATTAAACTTGAAAAAAAATAAGAGTGAGAGTAAGAGTGATAATGATGAAAAAGAAAAAGATTTTCTTTGTTTATAGTATAAAAACGTGATAGTTACTATAACTATAGATGTTAATTATTTTAGAAATCTAATGTTTAAAGTCTTGTGAGAAGAAAACATATTAGTTATTTATAAAAAAAATAGACATCTTAGATGATTCATTTTCTAACACAGTGGTTGGCATTATTTTAAACGTTAGTTTTATAAATAAAACTAATGTGTTATCTATATCTCAATTTTTTGAACTAATTTTTCTCCTTCCTTTCAATGTCAGTTCTCAAATAACAAGCATAGAAAGTTTTTTAAGTGTTACAATGTTAATTCTTTATTTGAATTGATATGTTAAATTGTTTATATCTTCCAAAATGTCTATTTAACCGATAACAATTAGCTTCCATCAAATTGCATTTTTATAATAGTGGGCAGTTTGCCTTCCTGAAATAATGAAAAGCACTTATTTTCATGGACTTTTTCTACATTTTTTCTATCTCTCATTATTATTCAATTGATTTCAAACTTTACAATAATATTTTATCAAACACATAATAAATATCTAAAGATTAAATACAACCTTAAAAGTTATAAGAAGAAAATGCAAATAAAGATCTCTTAAGAAAATATGTATAAAAATTTAGAGAAATAGAAGAGGCAAAAATTTGAGAAATAAAAGAAAGAAAGATCATTCTTATGTTTTGAACCAATGGCCTAAAATAGAGCATTTGTTTCAAGCTTGATGTTAGTTAAAGAAGTATTGGTCGCTCACTGACATATAGTGAAAAATAGAACAAGATATAGGGTTCTATAAAGAGAATTAGATGGAGAGGAAGATTGAATTTGGAAACAAATAAAAGGGAGAGTGAGAGTGATAATGAGTAAAAAAAAAATGATTTTGTTTGTTTATTGTGCAAAAAAGACATCATTCTTACGATTTTAGACATTTGTTATTTTAAAAACTAACATTTAAAGTTTTGCAAGAAGAAAATATAATAGTTAAAAAAATTAACGTTTAAAATTTCTTTATATTTTCATAAATATTACCACTATTATGATTTTAGATATTAATTACCTAAGGATCTGACATCTAAAATCTTATAAGAAGAAAATAGAATAATTTAAAAAAATATTAGCATTTAAAGTTTTCTTATATTTTTAAAAATATCATTGCTCACATAAATTTAAACTTTGTTTACGCTAAGAACCAACATCTAAAATATCATGGAAAGAAAATATAATATTTTTTTAAAACCTTGGTGTATAAAGATTCTTTATATTTTAAAAAAGTCACTACTTCCAACATTTTAGACAAAAGGTATTTTAGGAATCAACATTTAAAATTTTGAAGGGATAAATCATGTCATTTTTTTAAAAGAAATTGATGTATAAAATTTTATCATATTTTCAAAAATATTATTACTTCGTGAATTTAAATGTTAGTTATTTTAGGATTTAGAGTCCAAAGTCCTACAAAAAAATAAGTTAATTATTTTAAGAACTGAGATATAAAATTTTTTCATATTTAATATTTTTAAAAAAAGTACCACCACATCAATATATACGTTGATGTTCCTATTAACCAATATGTATCAAGTTACGTGTGATTACATTTCTATAGCAATGATTTTATGGTAATTTCTTCAGAAACGGACATATATTGAATACATCTTTCCAATTTTCCGACCCAACTATTTTTATATTTGTTCCGACGAGAGAATCATTCAAATTGTTGAAACAAATGGGAGAAAATACATGATTGATTTTAAAGGTTACAGATTCCGATAAAAAATGTATCATTCTTCTCCCTTGTGAGATAATGGAATGGTTGAATTTGAAGGAGGTTTTCATTTGAACCGGAAATGGTTGGAGTGACTTGTGAATAAATGGAAGGGTCTTTTATTATTATTATTATTATTATTATTATTATTATTATGAAGATTGTTGTTCTATCTTTGACAGAATTATGATTTTAAAATAATTATATATTTTCCCCCTCTTCACTTTGCCTATATGATTTCCTTTTGTCTTGAAAATGTTTTTGTGTTTGATTAAATGCCAATTGGATATAGCAAAGTCAATAACACATCATTGATACAATAGAATATCAATACACCACTAAATCTACTCATATATTTGATTGATAATTTCTCATGATACATTATATGATAACATTTCAATAATTAAATTTAATGGTATACTAATGAACTATTATATCAGTAGTGCACAATATATTTTTCCATTGAATATAAGCACTGATATATCTTTTTGTTCCCTTAAAATATAAATCCTTTGCTTTCTATTTCTTCTGCCAGTTCTAATGGCTCCTTATGTTTGTCCTCTTTGTAAAGTTGCAGAGTAATTTTTTGCATCATTAAACTATCATTCATTCAAAGTCACAAGATGTGGATGATCAAAGTATGCATTCTCTATAAAGCAATTTATAAGAAAAATCTGATGTTCCTTCATGGTTGATTTGTAAAAGTCAGGTTTGTTAGTGATTATCCAGCCCTACAGTTGTCATAATAAATATTACAGAGAAAACAAATGGAAATTGTGTTTTTCGTCAATTACAGAAAGGCGAGGTTTTATTTATTTATTGGGTCAAAATAACTTTAATCAATATTAAGTAAACAGTGTTGAACACCATCAGGCAAAAAGGATTTATATGTAGTGCTTATTTCTAAAATAAGGAAGAAAAACATTGATTTCAAATTATTAGAGGGAAGACACGAATATTTCCAATAAATTACCAGGAAGAACAGTATATATTATATTATTCCATGCATAGTTAGGATTCCTCCAAAATTTAGAACCTCCTTCATGGGTTAAGTGAGGGCAAAACCCTTAAGGGTGCAAATGAGTTAAGCGGCCTATGGCTCAATCTAATTTAGGCCTAACTCGACTCGACCTATTTAGTTAAATGAGTCAGGTTAAAGCTAATATAAAAGCCTTTTAATTAAATAGGTCAAGCCTTTTTATTTTAAGCCTAACCTACAAGCCTATTGGAGTGGCCTATTTAACATTTTTTATTTAAATTTATTTACTATAAAGGTAATGACATATATGCTTTTTTTTTTCAAGTCCATTACATAGATTAAATATTTTGAATATTTGTTGTATAATTTATTGTGAACTAATTTGCCTTTATTGTTAACCTTTGATGTTATAACAACTTAATGTTATTTTACTTTTAATTAAATATTGAATATTTAAATTAGTAATTTTGTTATGAGTATATGAATTTATTTCTTTATTAATTAGTTCTTATATAAAATTTTGTATTAATTTTAGTATTATAAGGGACATTTTAAGAATATATTGATGCAAGTTTATATAAGTTATTGACCTATTTAAGGCTTTTTTTATAATAGGCCTTTTAAGTCTTAAGTTGTTAGCCTATTTAAAAGCTTGTATTTAAAATAGGCTTTTAAATAGATTAATATGTTAGACTAGGCTTTTAAAATAGGTTAGGCTCGGGCTTGAAATAAAGCCTTATATAGGCTAATAGGTCAGACTTGGGTCAGTATTTTGCAATATAGGCTTGACCTATTTAAGGCAAAACCTAACTCGGCTCAGCTCATTTGCACCCTTACTTACTAGGTTGTTTCCTTCCGGCTATCATCCTTCCAATTTGGCATTACGTGCTTTTACAGACACGATTAAAATTATAAATTACAATCCATTATATTGCACACACAACAATTATATTTTTTGACTTAGAGCAATTTTTTCACAATTTTCTGCTTTCCTACGAAATTATTCATAGAAAATATATTTGTGAGAAATCATTTCCTATGAATTTAGCAACATCAAAAATTTTAAAAAGGTTTTTTTTTTAGAAAAAAATTATTTCATATGGATTTCCCACGGTTTTCCTATGGACTTAGAGATGTAATATAGGGCGGCTGAAGAGACAGGACAGGTCAAGTTTGGGCCTATAAGTTTACTCATATAAGTTTGCAAAAAAAAAAAAATACTGAGAAAATTAGCTAAACCCGCGAGTATCCCTTATTTTTAATTTTTTTATAACAAAGAATAATTAAATAATTAAATGTGCATACGAAAAAAATTAATATTCGAACAAAGAATAATTAAATAACTAAATGTGCATACGAAAAAAATTAATATTCGAACCTAATATGTAAAGGAAGGAAGGTACTTTCAAAGGGCATTAAATTGGGTTAAATTAACTTTTTTTATAAATTATAATTAGACAATTAGATTTTTTTTAACTTTGTGTAATAAATTAGTCCAATAAAGCTAAAAATTATATTAGGCAATTAGATATTTAATTGAAAATTGAATTAAAAAACTTTCAAATATTTGAATGATTATGAAAAATTCTAATGTATATATATATGAAAAAACTAAATCCAAGGGCTAGCCTCCACCCATGCAAGCTTGTCTACATAAATTTGCAAAATATACAAGTTCCGAATAAAGGAACTAACCTGCTTTGTGACCGCGAGCTACTGCATGCAAATTTTAAACTTGTTTTGCATGCCCATGTGGATTTAGCTGTCTCAATATTTTGAAAAATTTTTTAAAAAAATTATTTCCCATGGTAAAATTCATGAAAAGTCATCTCAAAATTATTAAAAATTTAAAAAATAAATTCAAAATTTAAAGTTATCTAACATTAAAAAAATTTATAAAAATTATAAAATCAATTCATAAATGGTTAAAATTAAAAAAAATAGCCAACACTATATCAATTATCGAAAGGAATAATAATGAAATCATTTCACAAATCAATATAATAAAAAAAAATGAGTCATCATAATCTTACTCAAAATCAATTAGGTGCCAAAACAAAAGGAAATTATTAGCAAACAAAATAGTAAATAACTATTATACAAACAAAATTATGAAGGAAATGCCATAATGATACAAACAAAATTATGAAGCCAATGCCATATTGGACTCAAGGTTCACAGAAGTACACAGAAATATACAATCTTTTGTAAAGCCTCACAATAGTAAATAACTATGAATGAATTCGGTCAACAAGGGAATAAAGAAACTAACGTTTCGATTTTGCTGAGCCATCCAATAACTAGTAGCATAAAATTATTAACATTAGTTTCTAGGTAAAGACAAATTATGCTGAATAGAACGATGAAATATAAAATCAAATGAATTTGTCACGGCATCCCTATAATTTTAAGTTTACATACAAAATGTCAGGATTTATTTAACAGTTAACACCTATGTGGATATAGGCAACTGGAATATTAGTATATTACTCATAAAAGCTACGCTGAACTTGTACAAAACATTCAAAAAAAAAAACCAAATGAAATTAAATAAAAAGGAAAGGGGCAGGTGGAAAAGATGTCCACATATAAGTTTTTCACAAATCCATTAATTTCCAAATAACTTAATTTAAAATTTCCTATCATTCTTTCTGCGCAGAAATGCTTGCAGGTAATTTCCCAAAACCAGCCACACATTTGCCTTCAAAAACCAAAACTAACTTTCAAATTCTGACATGATTATTTTTAGTTACAATAGAAGGCACTAAATAATAGAACAGAAAATGTCCATTTGTGAATTATCTACACTTAAACTGATTAAGTTCAACTAAGTGAGGTGAGATTAATGCTCTCATGTATCATAATTATGGCTTGTTGATCATGGGTTAGAGCGAGGCTAACCCACTCTTTAACGTCCTCATTATTATTATTATTATGTATTAATTTTAGTTTGTGGGTAAAGTGTCTGATTAATTTTTCGATGTATAATTTTCAGATAGAGCAGATTCAGGTATTTGGTTTAGCTGCATTTCAAAATGAAATTTATGAATTTTCACGCTTGATTGTTGTAGAAGACGACCTAATGGAGGGCTAATTATAATAGCTTAAACAAGTTATGGTACAGGATTATAGGCATGCAGGCACAGCAAGAAGAGTTTGAGAGCATAAATACAGAATCCAGCCAGAAAGATAAATGGAAATCAGCCATTTTAGAAAAAAGGGAAGCCACAAAACTAAGAAATGAGGCAACAATCATTTCAGGAAAAAGAGTTTGAACCACAAAACTAAATTAGGGGAAGCCAACAACCATTTCAGAAAAAAAGGGGATCACCGTGTAAGTAGATGAAACTTCGCAGTCACGCCTGGGTATTAGATATCTTTCAAACCAATAACATCAATGCAACACCAACAAATTACTGCAGGAAAGCAATGGAAACCAGAAGCCACACAAGGCCTAGAATAGTAGTGAGAATACCATTGGTATAACAATAGCCTTGAGATCCCCATCAGTCATGTGCATGAGGGTACTCAGATCAACCTAAAAAACAGTTTTCACGAATTAAAACTCTCGTTCACCCAAACAATGACATGCGATAGGCTTCCTCAAATCAAAAAGAAAAGATGGAGTGGATACTTCTTTTGCTTCAAAAGTTATCGGGTACTTTTCAAGAACCGGACTGCAAAAATCCATCCATCCACTGAAGCATCATCAGCTTGTAAAGCAAAATTACTGGTTGGATCCTTATTCTTTGCATTTCATTAAAAGAGGTTCTGCAGAATGTGAATAATAATATCACAACTTTAATTACATGATGAATTCTCCTGTTCAGTGCTAGAGTTCACATTAGTTATTGTAATGGATATGTATTCGGTCTCTATAATTCAAAAAGTTGAAGCCCGTAAGAAGTTTTTTCTTCTAGCTGACACATCTCACTAAAACTTAATTTTGACTATAGCAAAGCTGTTTAAGAAACTTTTTTCCTTTTTGAGTTACTCCCAGATATCAATTATACATTGAAAATGAAGACTATTAATAGAATGCAACAACAAAGGAAACTGACTTCGGGCTATTAACTTCTACAAAATCCTAAACTGATAGAAGAGAAGAATTTTAAAATTCTTAGTCTTGCTCTTACCTGATATACAGCATGGCTTAGCTCTTGCTTTGCTGTGTGTAATTGTTGCTCTAATGCGAAATTAAATAACATCAATCCGTCCCATTATTCCCCAATAACTTTTGATGTGATTGTGGACAAAATTGGAGTTCAATATCGAGAAATGATGAACATAATCGAGGCCGTGATGGAGATTGCTGGCGATTTGCATACGAGAAAATCATCAGTATAACTTGGGTTTATCCGATGTCTCGGACAATCAGCAAGATTGGCACCGCCAACATATTCATAACAAAATAATTTTGTGGACCAAACATATTTTAATATATAATTGAATTAATATTAATTTAATATTATTAATATAATTATAATACCTAAACTTTATGCTATAATATAACTTAAAATGTGTGCATATACCCTAATTCTAGATTAATTATGATGAGTCAATTAATCCTAATTGAGTTTTAATTAGGGTTTGGATCCCTGCCCACCTTCTTATAAGGTGAGCTGCAATCACCCATCAAATTACAGTTTGTAATTCCTAATGTTCTTTCTGAGACTCACCTGAGGATGAGTGGACAGTGATCCAGCCAATCTCACAATTAGATATCATGGATGCAGCAAGAAGGCTAAGTAATTTGAAAACTCTTTATTTTATTTGTGCAATTATTGTACTCCTCTTTATGGATTTATAATTTTATGAATATTAAATTATTTTATGAATCCTAAAATTTTTAACAATTGGTATCAGAGCCAGAAAATCCATATTGATGAGTCAAATTACACAATTGCGTGTTGCTATTTTATATTTTACTCGATATGAATTCTTGTATGTTTCTAGCCATAATATACCAAAATAAAATTATGGCGACATTATTTTTGAATTTGTTGTTTATTATTTATTTTAATCAGTATGTTATTGATTTGAATTGAGATTAAAGTTTTACAATTTTTAGATCTATTTTCGATAAATCCAGAATTGCTGAATTTCTGAAAATTGTTAAATGATTTGTTTGAATTCTAGAAAACTACAGTTACAGAAATATTAGGAATACTTTGATGAATAAAAACCCGAGATTGATTTGAGAAAATAAGCATTAAATAGATGCTAATATTGAATAAAAGATGAAAAACGTACTAGTGCATAATCAAAATTTAAAAGCTTGATGTATGCGTATTTTTCTAGAATTAATTAGTGCATAATATTGTAAATTAAATTAGGTTCAAAACCCAATTAATTTTGAGATTGAAAATTAAACGATCGGGTGGGTTAAAACTATAATTTTTTTCTTTTCCTGGAAAACAAATAAAAACCCGAGAAACAAACAGAAAGTTTTCAGCGTCTGGTAAAGATGAAACGGCCCCTGGGACAAGCCCAATCACGTTTTGGCGTGTGTATTGCATGTGCGCGTCACTGCATTCTGGAGCATGTACTGCACGCGCATGTCACTGCATTCTGGAGCGTGTACTGCACGCGCTATGTGTGAATTTGCTTTCTAAATTCTGCTTCTGGGCAACGCCCACTTGTGCGTCCGGAGAGTGCGATGCATGCGCTGCCTTCTGGGGATAATTTTGCAAAAATAAAAACACCATTGTGCTTCACTCTCTGAGCTTGTTTTTTGATAATTTTTCCATAATTTTCTAGAAATAAAAATTTTTCATTAATTTTTGTTTTATTTTTTTGAGTATGAATTTAATTGAATTTTGGCTTGTATTTTTAGTATGTAATGTTTGTATAATTGTATACTATAAAAAAATTTTCTGGATAATTTACATACTGTATGCATATTTTTATAATTTTATCTTTAATATGCACTTAATTGTTTAATTTATACAAAGATTATAATTGCTCATATTTTGCCTTTAAATTTTGTGTAATTATACTCACCTATCATGGGTTAATTGCATAAAATTTGTATACTGTTTTATGTAATATTGTTGATTAAATTACTGTTATGATAATTTAATTTTGGAATAATAAAATAAGGAGAGTACTATATTAATGAAAACTTTACCCTTTCGGTATAATTCTATTAGTATAGTTAGTAGGTGATAACATGAGTGTTAGAATTGTATATTAATTTTCTAAAATTTTTAAATACCCTATCAGTGTTAGGTTTTAGAATTTTAGCATATAGTTCTTGTATTATGTTATAATACTTATACCCCATCGGCACTAAGTATTATAGCATTATACTATAAAAAGTTGAATATTTTTGAGGAAAATTTAAGCATGAATATAGTTCAAACATGCTATGTTGGTAATTTATGATTAATTTCATAAATTTACCTCAGCTTTTTTCCTATGCAACTGACCTCTGTGAAAACTCTAAATGGGACCAATCATGAGAATTGGGTGGAATCCTTGAAACTGTATTTGGTAGTCTCAAACCTTGATTTGGCTTTGCGTGAAGAGGAGCCAGAAATCAATGAGGAGTTAACTCCTGCTCAAAGGGCACATCATAAAAAATGGACTCATTCTAATAGAGTCTGTCTGATGGTGATAAAGTATACTATGGATAAGACCATTAGGCAAAGTATTCCTAATAGTCAGAAGGTGAAAACGTTCATGGATTCAGTGGCTGAAAAATATGTTAAAATTGATAAAGCTGAAAAAGGACATTATTTGTCTTTATTGGAGAAGACTGTGTATAATGGAGTAAGTGGTGTTCGGGAGCATATAATGAAACTAGTGCATTATTACAGTTGATTAAAGAGCATGAATGTCGATCTGGGAGATAGTTACTTGATTTGGCGAGCTTTGGAGTCGCTTCCTCCTCAATTTGATATGCTGAAAATATCTTATAATACTCAGAAAGGAGAATGGACCATTAATGAGATGATTTCTATAGTGACTCAAGCAGAAGAGGATATGAAGAAGACAAAGATGCAAGTGGCGAATTTCATCTCTCATGGTTCAAGTTTTGGACAAGCAAATAGGCCCTTCCAGAAGGACAATAAAGGGAAATCCAATCATGGAAGGAAGAAGAATGATGTGAGGGAGTAGCAGCATAAGCTAAAGAAAGCCATGTTCAAAGGAAACTATAAATTCTGCAAGAACTACGGGCACAAAAGGGCAGATTATTTCAAATTTAAGAAATGACTTGAAAAGAAGAAGAAAGGTGTTGAGAAATCTGAGGAGGCCAAGTGAGGGTGAAAATAGCTTTGAGATTAGGAAATGGAGACAAAGTACAAGTTTAACACATAGGAATCGTTTCTTTACATCTATCTACTGGTCATATTTTAGAATTAAAAAATGTTATTTTTGTACCTTCCATGAGAAGGAATTTGATTTCCGTTACTTGTTTAGACTAAGATGGATATTCATGTTTATTTGGAAATAATAATTTTAAGTTATATTACAACTCTTGTGTTGTTGGAACTGGTACTTTGAATAGTAACTTATATAAAATTGATGTGGATAATGTTTTTGAAAATTCCATTAACTCAATTGTTGGAAATAAAAGAGCAAGATTAAATGAAACTTCTTCAATGCTTTGGCATAGAAGATTAAGTCATATTTCCAAAAGAAGAATGGAACGATTAATAAAAGAAAGAGTTTTACCTAATCTTGACTTCTCAGATTTTAGCATCTGTGTAGACTGCATCAAAGGAAAAACTAACATCTAGAGCTAGAAAAGGGAAGAAGACCAGGAAAGAAAGTATTTTAGAGTTAATCCATACTGATGTATGTAGGCCCATCTCACCTAGTGCATTGGGAAGCTTAAAATATTTTATCACCTTCACTAATGATTATTCAAGATTTGGATGGGTAGAACTTCTTTCTGAAAAGTCTAAAGCATTAGAAGCCTTCAAAAGGTTCAAGGCTGCAATTGAACTAAAACTGGGAAAGAAAATCAAATGTGCACACTCAGACAGAGGTGGTGAATTTTATGGCAAATATGATGAAACTAGAAGAAATCATGGTCCTTTTGCAAGATATTTGCAAGAGTGTGGAATAAAAGTTAGTTACAATATGCCTGGTACACCAGAGCAGAATGGAGTCGCAGAGCGGAGGAATAGAACACTCATGGAGATGGTACGATGTATGATGACTCATTCCACTTTATTAGATTTTTTATGAGATGATGCTTTGAGAACAGCTGCGTATGCGTTGAATCAAGTTCCAAGCAAATCTGTACTAAAAACTATTGGTATGTGTCCTAGGAACTAATCATATAAATGATTGAAATAATACACAATGTATTATGTTTTATTTTAGGTAATTTAATTATTATATTTTATTTTTATAATTTTATTATTATTATGCGTAATTTATAACTTAATAGAATAATTATCCTTGGAATAGCTTCGTTATTCCTAAAATGCCCCTAGTCAAGTATTATTACGAAAATGATAGTAATAATACATCGAGACTAGCATGTATAGTGACTGATAATTACGAATCATGGATATGTGATATCAAGTCAATACATGAGTACATTGCTAGTGAACAATATACTGGACTGACCCACTATGAGAATATTGTATGGATAGACGTGTCATAAGTTATTCTCATATGATCACAAATACACATAAACCTTTGACCTGAAGTTACTACGGTTCCCTACATAAGGAATTACTCACTTTAATATTATCTTATGTCACTTTTAATCAGGATGACGAATAGGACATTGATTGGGTGTGTCATAAATCATGCAAAGGATAGTGAGTGATGTAGATGGAATTTTGTTACTTTTGTATAAAAGAGAAATATCCTTGGGCTCCTTGATTAAGTGAGACTTAGAAATGCATGGCCATGCTCAATTGGATTAATATGTGATATTAATAATTTATTTTAAGTCTACTCAGTATCAAGAAATATAAATTGAACATTAATGAGGATGACACATTCCATGCCTCCAGTTCAATTTAGATATTATTACAAAAAGATTATGATGCAAAACGTTGATCATGTATTAGGTGGATGTCGAATCATAGAAATTCTTACTACTTGAGTGATAGTGATGTATTGCTAGATACCACTCACTGTCTATAGCTCAATAATGAGTCATTGTTAACGTAATAAGAACCTATAGGGTCACATAAAAGAAGTAGGAATAAGACAATACTTAATTAGACTTTAATTATATTAATATCCAATTAATTAGACTTATTTTCATACATATATATATTATTATTAAGAATAATAATGTGTTATTCATGTAATATATATATATATATATATATATATATATATATATATATATATATATATATATATATATATATAATATCATGTGATATTATTTGATATTAAAGTAATATCAAATAATTACGTTATTAGATATTAGTTAATATATTATGAGATAATATTATCTAATATTAAATAATTAATAGATAAGTCCTATCTTTCCTCATTATCTCTAGGATAAGGATAAAATAAGTTGTTAAGTATGATTAGGATTTTGGAAGCATTATCCTAATAGGACTAGGATTGTGGCTTGCCTAAGTTCTATAAAAAGGAGCTTGAAGGCAGCACATAAGACACACGCTCATAGGCTTCCTAAAACCCTAAATCACTTAGAAAATATCGAATCCTAATTCATAGAGAGAGAAACTCATCCTAGCAGATTTGTGGAAGGCGAGAGGTCGTTGTTCACTCCATGTGGATACCGTAGAGACGCTGTACCTTTCGGTCAGCATTTGATTCATTCGCTCTCAAGTTTTGATTAGTAGAAACACGAGTGCCTAATAGATAAAACCCTAATCATTGATTTATGCTTTTTGCATGGATCCTAGGTAGAATTTGGATTAAAATTTTGAAATTCCACTGCATATAATAATCTGAGTTCCCAACAATGGTATCAGAGCTTCTTGCAAAACTATAGTTCTGATTATGTGTTTTACTGTCTTTGATGAATATTTATATGATGAATACATGTCAAATCTATTTCAGTTTAAATCAGAAGTTACACGTTTTGATGAATGTTTATGTGATAAATTAATATCAAATCAGTTTCTATTTAAACCAGATATATATTAGATATATGCAAACTCATGTATGGTTCTGATTTCATAAATATATATATGATATATATGATCTAAATTTTGAATTTGATTATCAATTGATGAGATTAATTGTATGAATCTGATTATGTGTTTTTCTGCTTCATATTCAAATTTGTTTCATGCGCAATTTTGATGTAAATAGGTTCTGTTATGAATTAGATTTAATCAAACTTAATCCTTAAGTCAAGTTATATATGGGTGATATATATATGCGTTTTGGATTAGTATTTAATTCTAAGTTTTCATATGATAAACCCATGAGTCTGTTCTGAATATGTGATGTTCTCTGTATTTAAAGCATATAACCTAGTTAGCACAGAATTAATGTGATCAATTCTGAATCTATAAGAACCTATTTAAATTCATTTAAATGTGATTAAGTTGAATCTGGTCTATGAGGTATATGTATGCTTTAGTTTATTTGAACACGGCTAGATCTATTTTGATATGATTAAAATTATTCAAAGTGTTTGGACATAAATCCTATTTTGAAACTATGATTTGAATGTCAATCCAATAGTCGAATTGTTCGACTTGGGGTGTGTTAATTGTTGACAAAATGAATTGAAATTTAAATGTAAGATGAATTCAATTTTTAGCCCAGGGGGCTCCGCCCCCCATGCCTTTCGGCAAAGGGCTTTGCCCCCTTGACCCCCGTCCGCTAACCGGCTAGTAGGACCATCATGCTAACTCTGCGTAGCGTTTAAAAATTATTTTTGTTCTTAAGGCGTTGTTTTAGAACATGATTTTTTATGATGATTATGTTATGAAATATATATGTCAATCATCCTCCTTATCTTGGTTACATATATTTCTTAGAAATTATTACATATGATGTATGAATGTGTTGCATAGTATGGCCCTTGGAGTTTTTATGGATGGATTTTAAATATGACTTGCATGTCGTGTCTTCCTCTATTTTCTAATGTATATTCTCTTCTCATCTCACTCCCCCCGAATGTAATTCGGGGTTTCTGTTGTAAATTTGTAATTGTAATGGAGCATTCTTAGTTTAGAACAAGGAGAAGCTAAGAAGCTATGGGACAAGAAGAAGCTAAGGAGTTAGTTAGGAATGTCATTAGAAAATAAAATTTTGGGGCCATACTATATGACATTTTGATTTCTTTATTATGTGATGATATTGATGAGCATGCATTTACTATGTGATAGAATGTGTTCCTACTATGTGATAGTTCTATTCATTGCATGATATATGATATACGGTAGTCTATTCTATTCATTTACTTTATATGATATATGAGATATGCTAGATATATTGCATGAATAAATAGGCTAATTATGATGAAATCTGATAATAATTAAGTTAAAATCCCTTATCTAAAATATTAAGTCAGTAATAATTTATGATGTTTTTCAATATTTGGCACTCATCAAGGCCTCAATCGACATAAGGTAGGTTTACCAAAGCAAGATACCTCATTTATCTTGGTGAGATGTGACTGAATAATAGTGATATCTGAATGTCAAACATTGGGTCTGACTTAACTAGGATATCTCAATAGGATTAAGACCTAGAGGCATAGAGTTGGGCTTTAGTTCATAAGATGAATTAGAACAAGTCTTGTTCACCCAACTATCTAAGATTTGTATATGATACAATTGGCAAGTGTTGCCTACCTAAATAACTAAGTTTTAAGTGATTAGCCAAAGCTGACTTAAGGCTTGGTGAAATATGGATCTTGGCCCACTAGAAAGCTTAGACAATATGACTTTCTGAATTAATAGTAAGGGCTATTAATTTGAATGAAATAGTGGGAGGTACATTTAATAAAAGACCTTATTAAATGTTTTAAACTTGATACTTACTTTGCATATTTCTGATGTAAATAACCAATGGCTAATACATTAAATAATTTATCACTGCGATTAGTCCTTGAGAAGGACAAACTGAATGGGACAAACTTCCTAGACTGGTACAAGAATTTAAGGATAGTCCTCAAACATGAGCGAAAAATATATGTCTTAGAGGAATTTGTTCCTCAAGAACCTGAAGCTACTATCCCTCGAGCTCAAAAGGATGCTTATAAGAAGCATCATGATGACGCATTAGATATCGGTTGTCTCATGTTGGCTACCATGGACTCTGAGCTTCAGAAGCAACATGAGAACATGGAAGCTTATGACATGCTTAAGCATCTCAAGAAGTTTTATGAAGGCCAAGCTCGGCATGAGAGGTTTGAGGTGACAAAAGCCTTGTTTCAGTGCGAACTGGTAGAAGGAAACCCTGTTGGGCCTCATGTACTCAAAATGATTGGGTATGTTAAGAACCTTGAGAGATTGGGTGCTCCACTAGGTCAAGAGTTTGCCATTGACTTAATTCTGCAATCGTTGCTACAGAGTTATGGTCAATTTATCATGAATTACAACATGAATGAAATTAACAAACCACTGCTAGAATTGTTAAGCATGTTAAGAACTGCTGAACAAAATTTGCAAAAGACTAAGCCTAATACCATAATGATGATTCAAAAGGGCAAAGGCAAAGGAAAAGATAAGGGCAAAAACAAGAAGGATTCCAATCCAAAGGTAAGCCTAAGTCTAAATCCTCTGCACTGAAACCAAAAGGGGGTGTGGCTAAGGAAGGGACATGCTTCCATTATGGTTAGACCGGACATTGGAAAAGAAACTGTAAAGTCTATTTGGAAGATCTAAAAAAGAAGAAGGGAAGTGAGACTTTCGCTTCAGGTATCTATGTTATAGAAATTAATGTTTCCACTTCTACATCTTGGTATTAGATACCGGATGCGGTTCTCACATTTATGCAAATGTGCAGGAACTACAAAGGAGTAGGACTCTAACTAAAGGCGAAGTGGACCTACGAGTTGGCAATGGAGCAAGAGTTGCTGCACTAGCTGTAGGGACATATTATCTATCTTTACCTTTTGGTTTAGTAATAGAATTAGAGGATTGTTATTTTGTGCCTGCTATCAGCAGGAATATTATTTTTATTTTTTGTTTGGACAAGAAAGGTTTTTCATTTATAATAAAGGACAAAAGTTGTTTAGTTTATTTAAATGAAATGTTTTACTGTAGTGCACAAATGTTCAATGGACTCTATATTCTTGATCTTGAAATGCTTGTCTATAACATAAACCCAAGCGATTTAAATGATTTAAATCCAACCTATCTTTGGCATTGTCGTTTGGGCCATATAAATGAGAAGTGCATATCCAAGCTCTATAAAGATGGATTCTTAGATTCATTTGATTTTGAATCATATGAAATATGTGAATCTTGTTTGCTAGGTAAAATGACTAAAACAACATTCACTGGACACAGTGAAAGGGCTAATGATCTATTACGTCTCATACATACTGATGTATGTGGGCCTATTAGTTCACTTGCTAGAGGAGGTTTCTAGTACTTCATTACATTTACTGATGATTTCAGTAAATATGGATATGTGTATCTTATGAAACATAAATCAGAATCCTTTGAAAAGTTTAAGGAATTCAAGAATGAAGTGCAAAACTAACTTGGTAAAAGTATTAAAACACTTCAATCAGATTGAGGTAGAGAATACTTAAGCCAAGAATTTGATAACTATCTAAAAGAGTGTGGTATAGTATCACAACTCACTCCACTTGGAATGCCACAATGGAATAGTATTTCAGAAAGGAGGAATTGTACCTTGTTAGACATGGTACGATCTATGATGAGTCATACAGATCTTCCAATTTCCTTTTTGGGGCATTCTCTAGAGACAGTTTCTTTTACCCCGTTCCTTCTAAAATGGTTCAAAAGACTCCATATGAGATATGGACTGGAAAACGTCCCAGCTTGTCGTTTATAAAGATTTGGGGTTGTGAGGCCTATGTAAAACGTCAAGTTTCTGATAAGCTTGGACCCAAATCAGACAAGTGCTACTTTGTTAGGTATCCTAAGGAAACTAAAGGATACTATTTCTATAATCCTAGTGAAGGCAAAGTGTTTGTCGCACGAACTGATATTTTTCTGGAAAGAGAATTTATCTCTAAGAAAAACTGTGGGAGGAAAGTAGAAATCCAAGAAGTGTGAGACTCAAAAAGTAACACTGAACCTATAATAGAGCCTAAAAAAAGACCACAAGATGTTGTGGGTCAGGAACTAGCTCAAGTAACACAAGGCCCACATAAGTCTGGTAGGATACACCATGAGTCCGATAGATATGGATTTCTTGTGACTTAAAATGGCGATGTTTTGCTCATGGATCAAGATGAGCTTATAACTTACTAAGAAGCTATAAAAGAGCCAGACTTTGAGAAGTGGCTTAGGGCCATGAAATTTGAGATGGATTCCATGTATACTAACCAAGTATGGACTTTGGTTAATCCACCTGAAGGGGTAAAACCCATTAGGTGCAAATGGGTTTTCAAGAAGAAAATCGACATGGATGGTAACGTACAAACCTTTAAGGGACGATTAGTCGCAAAAGGTTATAGGCAAGTTCATAGTATAGACTATGATAAGATTTATTCCCCAGTTACTATGCTTAAATCCATCCGGATTTTGCTTGTTATTGCAGCTTTTTATGATTACGAAATCTGGCAGATGGATATCAAAACTGCTTTTCTTAATGGAAAGCTCCTCGAAGATGTGTACATGACATAGCTCGAGGGTTTCGTCATTCCTGAAATTGCTGGAAAGGTATGTAAGCTACAACGATCCATTTATGGATTAAAGCAAGGTTCACAAAGTTGGAATCTTTGTTTTGATGAGGCAATCAAAGAATTTAGTTTCATAAAAAATGAAGATGAATCTTGTGTTTACAAAAGGGTTAATGGGAGCACAATTATTTTCCTTGTACTGTATGTGGATGACATACTACTTATCGGAAATGATATCCCTACACTGCAAACAATAAAGACTTGGTTAGGGAATTGTTTCTCGATGAAAGACTTAGGTGAAGCTGCCTATATACTAGGTATTAAGATCTATAGAAATAGATCAAAAAAATTGCTTAGCCTAAGTCAGAGTACATACATAAATAAAGTGTTAAAACGGTTTAACATACAAGAATTTAAAAGAGGATTTTTGCCTATGTCGCATGGCATAAATTTGTCCAAAGCTTAGTGTCCTTCGACACAAGATGAGAAGGACCACATGAATAAGATACTATATGCATCAGCAATTGGATCTATCATGTATGCCATGATATGTACTCGTCTTGATGTCTCGTATGCTTTAAGCATGATAAGAAGGCACCAGTCAAATTCAGGTGAACCTCGCTGGACTGTCATTAAGAATATCCTTAAGTACTTAAGAAGGACTAAGGATTCATTCATTCTTAATATATGGAGGAGAGGAAGAACTTGTTGTAAAAGGTTACACTGATGCCAGTTTCCAATCTGATAAGGATGACTTTAGATCGAAGTCAGGTTATGTATTTAGCCTAAATGGTAGCACTGTGTGCTGGAAGAGTTCAAAACAGGAAACTGTGGCCGACTCTACTATAGAGGTTGAGTATATTGCTATCTCTAATGCGTCAAAAGAGGCTGTTTGGATTAAAAAGTTAATTACAGAACTTGACGTTGTTCCTAGCATTGCAAACCCAGTGGATCTCTATTGTGATAACAATGGAGCTATTGCACAAGTCAAGGAACCCAGATCTCACCAGCGATTCAAACATATACTTAAGCGCTTCCATCTCATTCGAGAAATCATCGATAGAGAAGATGTGAAGATATGCAAAGTACTAACTATTAATAATATCGCCGACCCACTGACAAAGCCTTTAGTGCAGAAAAAGCATGATGGTCATACTATATCACTTAGTATTAGATACATGAGTGATTAGCTCTAGTCCAAGTGGGAGATTGTTGGTGTGCATCCTAGGAACCAATCATATAAATGATTGAAATAATATACAATGTATTATATTTTATTTTAAGTAATTTAATTATTATATTTTATTTTTATAATTTTATTATTATTATACGCAATTTATAACTTAATAGAATAATTATCCTTGGAATAGTTTCGCTATTCTTAAAATACCCCTAGTCAAGTATTATTACAAAAATAATAGTAATAATACATCGAGACTAGTATGTATAGTGACTGATGATTATGAATTATGGATATGTGATATCAAGTCAATACATGAGTATATTACTAGTGAACAATGTACTGGACTGACCCACTATGAGAATATTGTATGGATAGACGTGTCATAAGTTATTCTCATATGATCACAAATACACATAAATCTTTAACCAGAAGTTACTACGGTTCCCTACATGAGGAATTACTCACTTTAATATTATCTTATATCACCTTTAATCAGGATGACGAATAGGGCATTGATTAGGTGTGTTATAAATCGTGTAGAGGGAAGTGAGTGATGTAGATGGGATTTTGTTACTCTTGTATAAAAGAGAAATATCCTTGGGCTCCTTAATTGAGTGATACTTAGAAATGCATGGTCATGCTTAATTGGATTAATATGTGATATTAATCATTTATTTTAAGTCTACTCAGTATCAAGAAATATAAATTGAACATTAACAAGGATGACACATTCCATGCCTCCAGTTCAATTTGGATATTATTACAAAAGGATTATGATGCAAAACGTTGATCATGTATTAGGTGGATGTCGAATCACAGACATTTTTACTACTTGAGTGACAGTGATGTATTGCTAGATACCGCTCACTGTCTACGGCTCAATAATAAGTCATTGTCAATGTAGTAAAAACCTACGGGGTCACACAAAAGGAGTAGGAATAAGATAATAATTAATTAGACTTTAATTATATTAATATCCAATTAATTGGACTTATTTTCATGCATATATATATATATATATTATTAAGAATAATAATGTGTTATTCACGTAATATATATATATAATATTATGTGATATTATTTGATATTAAAGTAATATCAAATAATTACGTTATCAGATATTAGATAAATATATTATGAGATAATATTATTTTGATATTTGATAACTATATGCAATTATCTAATATCAAGATATTTATATTATGAGATAATATTATCTAATATTAGATAATTAATAGATAAGTCCTATCTTTCCTCATTATCTCTAGGATAAGGATAAAATGAGTTGTTAAGTATGATTAGAATTTTAGAAGCATTATTCTAGTAGGATTAAGATTAGGATTGTAGCTTGCTTAAGTTCTATAAAAAGGGGCTTGAAGGCAGCACATAAGACACACGCTCATAGGCTTCCTAAAATCCTAAATCATTCAGAAAATATCAAATCCTAATTCCTAGAGAGAGAAACGTATCCTAGCAGATTCGTGGAGGGCGAGAGGTCGTTGTTCACTCCGTGTGGATACCATAGAGATGCTGTACCTTCCGTTTGGCGTTTGATTCATCCGCTCTTAAGTTTTGATCAGTAAAAACATGAGTGCCCAATAGGTAAAACCCTAATCATTGATTTATGCTTTTTGCATGGATCCTAGGTAGAATTCGAATCAAAATTTTAAAATTCCGCTACATGTAATAATCTGAATTCCCAATAAAGACCCCATATGAGCTAATGTATGGTAAGAAACCTAGCTTGAAACATTTTCATATTTGGGATGCAAAGCTGAAGTTAGACTTTATAACCCACATACTAAGAAGCTTGAAGCAAGAATAATTAGTGGGTATTTCATTGGCTATTACATTGGTTCAAGAGGAAGTAGGTTTTATTGCCCATCTCATTCATCGAGAGTTATTAAATCTGATCGTGCTATCTATTTCGAGGATGAGTTGGACAGTGGGAGAAAATCCTTTCAGATCTCCCTAGGAGAAGAACAAGGCAATGTCTCCCAAACACTTGATAAGCAAAGTGTCATTCCTCTGATAATGCCTTCTGAAGAACCATCTCACATAGAACCATAAATTGATTCAGTCCAACCCATAATTGAATCGATCTAACTAATGAATGAACCAAATGAAGAAATTGTGAAAGTTCCCCTGAGAAGATCACAAAAAACTTGGCGTCAAGAAATTTCAAATGATTATGTCATTTATTTGCAAGAACATGAGTTTGATGTGAATGACAATTATGATCCTATTACCTTTTCAGAAGCTGTTTTGAGTTCTAATTCCTCCGAATAGATTCATGCCATGGGAGATGAAATAAGTTCAATGTACAAGAATAATGTATAGGATTTATTGGAACTACCTGAAGGATATAAACTAGTTAGGTGCAAGTAAATTTTCAAAATCAAACGGACTGCTAAAGGTGAAATTGAAAGATACAAGGCCAGATTAGTAGCTAAAGATTACACACAGAAGGAAGGAATTGATTATAAGGAGACTTTCTCACCAGTCTCAACCAAAGACTCATTTCGAGTTATAATGGCTTTGGTAGCTCATCTTGATCTCGAGCTACATCAAATGAATGTGAAGACTGCCTTTCTTAATGGTGACCTGTCGGAAACAATTTATATAAAATAACTATATGGTTTCTAAGAGAATGGAAAAGAGCATTTAGTGTGTAAGTTGAATAAGTCGATATATGACCTGAAACAAGTAACCAGACAATGGTATCTCAAATTTCATGAGATTGTATCCTCTCTTGGATTTAAGGAGAATGCAGTGGATCAGTGCGTCTATTTTATGATGAGTGCAGGAAATTTTATGATCATTGTGTTGTATGTTGACGACATTCTCTTCGCGAGTAATGATATAAATCTTTTGAACGAGACAAAATTAGCACTATCATAGAATTTTGATATGAAGGATCTTGGAAATGCGTCTTTTGTGCTTGGCATGGAGATCCATCATGATAGGTTTGCTTGGTTTATCTCAAAAGGCATATATAGATAAAGTGCTTAAAAGATTTGACATGACTTTATGCTCGCATAGTGCTATGCCTATTCAAAAGGGTGAAGTGTTTTCCAAAGCCCAATATCCTTAAAATGATGATGAGAAATCTAAAACGAGTATGGTCTCATATGCTTCCACTGTTGGTAGCTTGATGTATGCCCAAGTGTGTACACGCCTAGATATTGCTTTTGTAATTAGTGTGCTTGGGAGGTACCTAAGTAATCCTGATCAAAGACACTGGATAGCAATCAAGAAAGTTATAAGGTACCTACAGGGTACAAAGAATTATATTTTGACTTATAGAAGATCCAATGATATGATTTGTATAGGCTATTCAGACTCTGACTTTGTTGGTTGTCCGGATGATAAGAAATCAACATCTAGATATATCTTTATGCTTGCAGGAAGAGCTGTATCATGGAAAAGTGTTAAACAATCTTTAATGGCAACTTCCACTATGGAAACAGAGTATGTCGCCTGTTATGAAGCCACTCAAGAGGCTATATAATTAAGGAATTTTATCTCTGAATTCTGCTTAGTTGAAAGCATTTCGAAACCCTTAACCATTTATTGTGACAATACTGCTGCTGTTAGCTTCTCTCAAAACAATTAAAGTTCTATTGGTACAAAGTACTTTGATGTTAAATATCAATTTGTGAGAGAGAAGACACGCAAGCATCTTACTCATATTGAGCATATTTCGACAGATTGTATGCTTGCAGACCCATTAACCAAAGGCCTAACTGTAGGAATATTTAAAAGACATGTATTAAATATGGGTCTTGTTGAATCTTTTAATGTTTTGGGTTAGTGAGAATACTTGTGTATTTTGAAACTGAAATTATATTGATTTCGAGATTTTATAATATTGCCACTTTATTATGTTATAAAGTGCACTTATTTGAATTATGGCAGTATAAGGAGACATTAAGACCCTGTCTCAAACTATTGTAAAACATCTTAGGCGGATGCACTAATCATTTTATAAATTTTGATTATGCACATATTTTATTGTTTGGTCTTTTGGAATAAGTATTTCATATATGTATATCTTTTCAATTCTATCAAATGATCAAGTATGCATTTAATGAAATCTCATATTTAACTTATGGTTGTAATGGTATGAATTGTATTAATGACATTGTTTAAAAGTGACCACATATTATAATTCACATTATACATTAAAATGTGTTTGTCTAAGTGAGAGATTGTAAAATAATTTTGTGGATTAAACATATTTTAATATATAATTGAATTAATATTAATTCAATGTCATTAATATAATTATAATACTTAAACTTTATGTTATAATATAACTTAAAGTGTGTGCATATACCCTAATTTTAGATTAGTTGTGATGGATCAATCAATCCTAGTTTGGTTTTAATTAGGGTTTGAATTCCTATCCACTTCCTTATAAGGTGAGCGTAGTCACCCATCAATTTGCAGTTTGTAATTCTCAATATTCTCTCTGAGACTCATCTGAGGACGAGTGGGCAGTGATCTAGTTAATCTCACAATCAGCCATCATAGATACAACAAGAGGGTCAGGTAATTCGAAAATTTTTTATTTTATTTGTACAATTATTATACTACTCTTTATAGATTTATAATTGTATAAATATTAAATTATTTTATGAATCCTAAAATTTTTAACATAACAAAGTAGATGTAGTTCTCGGAGACCGATGCGCCAAGGAGTTTGATCAAGCTGCTGTGGTGGCTGCGGCAAATGAGGCCAGCCCATTTCGGAGCTTCGTCAACTCCAGGGGCGGCGAAACTTCCTCTGAAACACAATCACCTTCCTGTGCCGAATGTTGCAGCGCCACGAAGACGACGGCGAAGAAGAAGAGAACTTATCGTCGAGAAAATTTCTGGTAGCGGAGCGAACCTCAGAGGAGTTGAGGAAGCGAGGATGATCCACATTTGGGGCGGTAACTTGATGTGGCAATAGCGGCTGCAAAATAAAAAATTTAAAATTTAAATTTAAAATTTGCCATATTGTAATACTAGCGGGGTGTGAACATGAAACTTGAGATGGAGATTTGAGGCAATCTTGGCTGCAAAAAAATCAAAAACATTCATGTAATTATATGATATTATTATTGCAAATCAGAATGCATTCACATTTTTTAAGATGATTACATTTTTTTGGCATTTACTTACCCCCTGTTTAGAGGCAGAAAAAATAAAGGGAAGAAGAAATTGGAGAAGGAATTTTGAAATTCTCCTGTTTAGATGCAGGAGAAATTAGAAGTAAAAGAAACTGGAGTGGAAAAAAAAAAGGTAGGTCCCATGGTAAAACAATTTATCCTCTTAGCTAAGAAGAAAATGGGGGAGAAGAACCTCATTTTTTTCTCTTTTGTATATGTCCTTCTTCGATATTTTTGACGGATCGAGACTGTGTTGCTGCTCAGTGAGATGATACAGACATAGAAGGCTTGCTCAGTGACAAACCTCTCATGCCAGACTGTGCTAGACTCCCGACTTGCTGTCGCCTGCACTGCCGTCTGCTGCACCGGCAAGACGTCCGATGGGAGTACTTGAGGAGCTCCGTTGTGCTGGATCAACGACGATAACCGTGAATCTCCAGCCGAAGAGCATCCTCTTTTGGGAATTGGGATGAATAGATTCTACCGCATATTATCATTTTGGACATTAAATCCCAGCTGTACCAATTATATCCATCCAACCAGGCCAAATTTCTGGTGCCTACCAAACATGTGATTGCCTTGGTGCAATTTAAAAGGGTAGGTCCTATTATAATAGATTTGGCTTAATTTTATTTTCAGTTTCATTTGTTCACATTTGGGCTTTTTAAAATATAAAAATTTATTTTTATCTTCCTAAAATTAAAATCTGAACATTTTTTGTTCTTTTGATAATTTTTCCATTAAAATTAACAGAAAAGAGGGGGGGAAAAAGAGGAAAAAGAGGAAAAAGAAAGAAAGAAAGAAAGAAAAATAAAAAATTTAATACATAATTTATTTATTTATTAAAAATAAAAAAATAAAAAAAATAAAATACTTAAAATATTTAATCACTAATTATATTAAATGATATATCAAAATATTTAAAAAATAATAAGCAATTTATTTATTTTTTAAGAAAATTAATAAAATTAGTAATTATATTAAAATTATGTTTAATTATTGCATTGAATAGAATAATTGATCATTAATAAATCTAAGTATATAATTTATTTTATATTTAAATGATAATTTATTTTTTATAATTTATTTGAGCAATTATGAATTTTCTTTTACTAAAAATCTTTACATTAAATATTCCTCAAGAAAATCAATTATTATTAAAAGTTATTCTAAATATGAAATTAGTTTATACACTCTAATAAATAATTAATTTCATAATTTCATTATTATACTAAATAAGTATACTTTTTAATTTTAATTTATTATTTATTAAATGCACTAAAATTATTTCAATCATACATTCTTTTTTTTATCACTATTTTCTTTCTTTTCTAATGTGTCAAAATCCCTTTAATTTGAGTATGTTTAATTTATAATAAATTAAATTTAAAAAGTATACTTATTTAATATAGAAATAAAATTAAGTGATTAATAATTTATTAGTTTGTAAATTAATTTTATATTTAGGACACTTTTTCTTAATTTATTTATTTATTAAAATAAGAAGAAGAAAAATAAAAGCAAAAAAAAGGAAATACTCAAAATATTTAATCATCAATTGTACTAAATAACATATCAAAATATTTAAAATAATAATTTATTTATTTATTTTTCATTATAATTAATAAAATTACTAATTATTTTAAAATCATATTTAATTAAAATTTTAAATCTACTATAACACATTTAAAGCCTTATTTCATCACAATAGATAGAATAATTGATTATTAATTTATTTAAGTGTGTAACTTATTTTATGTTTAAATAATAAATTATTTTTATAATTTTTTCATTCAATTATAAATTGTATTTCACCATCAAATTTTTACATTAAATATCTCTTAAAAAAAGTATCTCAAATATAGAATCAATTTACACACTAATAAATTATTAATTACTTTTTTTATTTGTGCATTAAATAAGTATACTTTTTAAATTTAATTTATTATAAATTAAATATACTCAAATTAAAAGAGTCTTGGCACACTAGAAAAGAAAAAAAATAGTGATAGAGAAAAAAAGAGAAAAAAATAATTTATGATTGAAATAATTTGAGTGTATTTAATAAATAATAAATTAAATTTAAATTTAAAAAGTATACTTATTTAGGTATAACAATGAAAATATGAGATTAATTATTTATTATAGTATGTAAACTAATTTCATATATAGGATGACTTTTAATAATAATTTATTTTCTTGAAAAATATTTAATGTAAATATTTTTAATAAAAAATTCATAATTGGTTGAATAAATTATAAAAAATAAATTATCATTTAAATATAAAATAAATTATACACTCAAGTTCATTAATGATCAATTATTCTATCCAATGCAATAATTAAATATGATTTTAATATATTTACTAATTTTATTGATTTCTTTAAAAAATAAATCAATTGCTTATTATTTTTTAAATGTTTTGACATATCATTTACTACAATTAGTAATTAAATATTTTAAGTATTTTTCTATTTTTGCTTATATTTTTATTTTTCTCATTTTAATGAATAAATAAATTATGTATTTAATTTTTTTATTTTTCTTTCTTTCTTTTTTTTTCCTTCTTTTTTTCCCTCTTTTTCCGTTAACTTAATGAAAAAATTAACAAAAGAACTAAAAGCATTCAGATTTTAATTTTAGGAGGATCAAAATAAATTTTTATATTTTACGGGGATCAAATGTAAACAAAACATATATTAGGAGAATTGAAAATGAAATTAAGCCTAATAAATAAGTTATTGAACTAACTCAAAATTGAGAAATTAGTTAAGTTAATATAATTTTGTTTTGAACTAATTATTTATTAATATAATTTTAGCTTTTTAACATACATGATCAGCACATAAACAATGAATAAATTGAGAAATTAGTTAAGTTATCATCGATTTTATTTTAAATAAGTTAGATTTGTTTTGTAAGTTACTAACCTAAATTTGATCTATTAGGTTATATAAAGTCAAATTTAAACTCAACTTAACTTATTTGAAAAAATATGATCTGACTTACTATTCTATTTAAAAAATAAATTTACATAAATAAATTTTGAAATAAGCTAATATGCAAAGACAAAAAGTAAATTATTAATTAGATTAAGTCTATATTTATTATTGTATATATTAATATTATGTGTGTATTTGGTACAATAAACAAACCAATTTTCATACATATTTATAATTAGATTGGGCTCCTCTAAAGTGCAAATGTACTTTAGAGGGTAAAGTGCCTAATCTCACTATCAATTTATAAAATCATGAGCTAAAATTAATGATAGGATTGGGCACTTTATCCTCTAAAATGTATTTTACACTTTAGAGGAGTCCAATCCAATACATGAAACTTATTTATTAACTTTCTAGTTTGTTAAATGTGATGATAGTATTTATATGATTATTTGATAGAGTTTGTAATAATTATAATTAATTATTATAATATAAGTAATTAATTATTTTTTTTAGAAATATTTAATTGTAATTTTAAAAATTACCAATAATTAATTATATGTAATAATTTCAATAATAAAATAAATCATTCAATGAATTTGAGTAATTGGTAGTATAAATATTTCAATATTTATATAATGAGGGCATTGTGGTTATTTTACTCTATTAATTTTTCTTTCTTCCCAATTTTCTCTTCATTCAAATAAAAAAAAAAAACTTCTCCATTTTTTTCTCTTCTACTTTCTCTCCAATCAAACATATATATATACATATATGTATATATACATATATGTATATATACATATATACATATATACATATATACATATATATACATATATATATCTTCTCTCCTCTTTTCTTTCTTTCCCTATTTCTTTCTCTCTCATATTCTTTCTCTTCCAATTTCTCCCACAACAAACAAACCCTTAAAAAAATGTATTATCATTAAATTTCATTCAATTTATGTTATATTGTGCAAATTTATAAATTTGAATTATTAAATCCAATCATGTATGATACAACTAGTGTATGTTAGGACTAAAATTTCTATGATGCAAACAAAATAATACAAGTTCTAATAGTAAAATAAAAATATAAATTGAATTAGTAAAGAAATAAAAAGAGATGGAGTGAATTTTTGAATCCCAAAATTCAAGAAAATAAAAAATTTAAAAATTTATTAAGTGATTTTTTCCTTATTTTATTAAATTAAAAATAAAAAATTCAGTTATCACTATATTAAGTTATACAAGAAAAAGAAAAAATTATTTTTAAATAAATCACAATTTAAATGAAAACATATAATTATATCTTAAAAGAGATACAAATATTTTTAAGGGGCATGTGCATTAATCCTTCCCTGATTTACTCATAATCTTTTTAATCAGAGCAAAGTCACAATCATAACCGCCACCACGTCCACGGTAATTTAGGGCCATGGACGAGATGATCACCCCATCACTCCGGCACCGGGCATTTTGAAGGGTACACTTGGTAAAGGCTAGTCAGCACAGTCAACGAATATTTTTACCCGTTGTTGTTGGATCATTATTCTTATTCACGGACTGCACTGACTAAACCTTCACCTACTGGACGGCCCAAATATTCAATGGTTGCACCCGCTGAACTTTCACATGCTCCAAGTCATGCTGATCACAGGAATTTGGAGACCACATATTACTATTTATACTTAGAGTTTGCCTATTGCTATTGTCGCTTTTGCTTGAGACACCTCATTTTATATAAAAATTTCATATGAATTGAAAAATAAGATAAGAATCAAGATTCATAAAATAATAGATTTTATATTATTATTTTGGGAAACAAATATGTATTAATTAATTTACAATATTTAACATGACCTATTTTATTATCAAAATTATATCAATTAACTAAATTGTGATATTGAACTTAATTCACTCTATTTAATTTTATTTACTTGATCATGTATTCTTTTAACTAGCATGATAGAATCAAAATCCATAAATATTTTTCCTTATTCTTTAAGAAAACAAATAAATAACATTAAGCAGGCCGAATTAAATTCATTATCACAACTTAAATTTCAATATCAAAATTTTCTTACACCATTAATTAAGTTTGCTATACAAATTTTTTTACCCCATCAATTCAGTTTGCTATAATTTTTTGTTTTTTTAGTGAAACAATAACAACTTTTTACTTCGAAGCTACGACCAGTGTGAAACTTTTTTGTGCTTTTTACAAGACACGTGCCAGTACACAATTCCTAGAGGACGCATCGAATCGAAAGCATAATACTAAAATTAAATGTATATTTAATATTTACTGTATGATGAAAAGATTTTTTTTTTTACTTTTGGGAAAATTACTTTTTAATTTTGAAACTAATATAGGGAATCATAATTTTTTTTCCTTTTTAGAAATTTTGCTACGTATTTTTTTTTCATTTGGTTTAGTTCTATCGATCAAGTGGTTGATATGAATTAATTGAGTAAAAGCTAATTAAAATGTAGTATTAATTGTGATACTAATTATCGCAAATTGATTACAATGAGATTATATAAATCCTATTGAGAGCTAAAGTCATTTATCTATTTTTGAAGCTGACTTGTATGTAGTTAACCCAAAAAAAAAAAGATGAATGTAAATTTGATTTATTAACTATGTAAAAGAATTTTATATTATTCAATTTTGTTAAAAAATTATTAAAGTTTTCTTATTATTGTTAAAAAATTCTAGTTATTATTAATTCTTAATGATATGTCATCTTTTTATTTATTAATAATATAAAATTCTAATAAAAATACTATTTTGATCTCTATAGAATTCAACTTCTATTAATTTCATTCTTAACAAAATTTGTATTAATTCAATCCCTGTGATATTAAAAATTATCAAATTTTAGTCCTTTTATATAAATTTTGAGTTAGGAAAAATTTTATGGATAGACCAAAAATTGATGAATTTTAATATTATAGAGATTAAATTAATACAAATTTTTTTGTTAAGGATAAAATTAATAGAAATTGAATTCTATAGGGACTACAATAGGGTTTTAGTCTAATTTTTTTTACATTGAAAATAAATCAAATTTAAACTTAAGAAAAACCCATCTTAAGAATTACTAGTAAATAGTATTATAAATATCTATTTATGAATGTCCGAAATATCTTGAATTTATATGTTAGATATTATAATTGATTTAGTCAACCTTTGATATTGTAACCAATAATAAAAATTATTAGTAAGTGATAATTATCATTACCAATTATGATAGTTATCCCTTGCTGCCTAGGGGTTATATAAAAATTGAAGGTTGTGAAAAAATTTTACATATCCATGAATAATAGAAACTCCTTGTATTATTTTATTCTCTATCATTCCTAATTTTATTTTTATAATTATAATACATTATCAATATGATTCTCTTTCAATTTAAAATTTTTGCTTCAAAAATCTCAAATTTTTTCCTAAAAATTTACCATTTAAGATTTGAACATTGTGATATTCTTATCTAAATTAATGTACCCGAGTCTTGTATATATTTCATGGACATCAATCATGAATATTCATAAAATATCTTTCATTTATCTAAATTATTCATTTTCATAATTAAATGGTCTCTGTTATTATTTATTACATAATGCATGAATGGTTAAATAATTTAGCCTTTACTATAATGCTTTTATTACTATTTAAAAAATAAAATTAATTTTGAATGTCTGAGTTATCAACATTCAAAAATTATTATATTGATATTTATAAGTGACAATGTGTAATAAATGTCTTATGCTTTTACATGCCAAGTTTTTAACGTTAAACATTTAACATTAATTCCTTTAATCTGGATATCAAATGCATCTATTAGAAGTATTAAAAAAATAGTTATTGTACCCATGAGTTGTGAGTTATGGATCATAATTATGCTTATTGTTCAAATAATTGTGCTCAATAGTTGTTAAGAAATTTTTGTGAATTAAATGTTTCCCAAATATTTTAAGTAATCCAATTTTTGTGAAGTACAATTTTGTTATAATCTTTCCTTAAGATATTAAGGTTCTCAAGATTTACCTAATTATTGATAAAAATGTGTTTCATCCATATAAAATATTGTGGAAATCAAATTTTTGATAATGTTTATGTTTTGGGCAAATAAATTATAGCTCTTTATCATTTTGCCTTGTGATTTGATATAAGGAAAAATCTACATAAAAATATTAAGCAATTCAAATTTTAGCCACATAAAGGATGTTAATATTGTGCAATGATGTGCAACAGAATAAATTAATAGAAAGCTTCATATTCAATTGTTGTGAATATTGGAGAAACTATAGTAGGTATAGCTGAGAAAAAATAAGATGAAAATCATTAGGAATTATTCAACTTAAGGATTTTTACATGATAAAATGCAATTGAGTAATTTCATATTTTTTGTGGCTATAAGCTCACCTATCATGAGTCCAATCATGATAAAAATATGGTTTAATATATATTTTTATGTGACTATGAGCTTGCCTATCATGGAATCAGTTATAATAAAAATTATATTATATTCCTATTTTTAATTGCTCTATTGATGTTAAATCTAAAGTGCAATACTATTTAATATGAACTTGTTTATATGTTGTAAAAGTTACATATTTTATAAGGAAATAATTAGCATGAATAATATAATTATATGCATAATAGATGTTTTCCTCAATATGGTGTATAATATCATTATTGTTTGGGACCAATAGTGAGTACTAGGAGTCTCTAAAATGTTATTTTGGGATATTATTAATTGTTATGTTTATTATTAAACATTTCTTATGATTGTGGATCCACCTACCGTAAGACCAATTATAGGAAAAGTTTATGTATAATAGCTATTATTTTTTAAAAATGGTTTGAGAGGTTGATAAATAATATTGAGTTTTAGAAGAATCATTTTTGGTTAAGTTTTAGAAAATAGAAATTAATTTTATATCTTTTATTTTAGCACAGTTGATGTTTATACATCAACTTTTATTTAAGTTTTGTGCTAACTCAATATTAACTTGACTTATATTTTAGTATACTTTTGTAACAGTTTGATATATGTAATATGATTGGTTGTGTCTCTACCTATCATGGAGTCAATTTAATAAACTATAGTTACGAGATCTTTAAAATAAGGAAAATGAAAATCTCACAAAATGAAACCTTTTTTTATGAAAAATGATTTTTTTTTTGTACAAAACAGGCATTCTATCTTTTTTTTTTCTTCTTCTTTTTATTTTTTTATTTTAAAAAGGGGTATAAACTTATATAATTGTTGTGTCCTCATTGCAATATTAAAATAAACAATGTGAATGGCTCCATGTACATATATTCTTAATAACATATTTGTTATACCTAAGTTAATGTTAGAAATTTTTTAAAACTTTCTATTCTAAGTTTCAAAATATTTATTTTAACCAATTGTACTAGTTAATTTTTTTTATTTAAATAAAATTTGAATAAATAAATTAATTATTTGTATATTTTATTGTTTAAATATTATCTATTCTACCTTATGAAAAAATTCAGGAATTTAATATTTTCTTAGTGATATTATAATTATATTTAAATGGTTAGGGTAATTTTCAAAATTTATTTAAATAGGTTTTGTAATGCATTTTCCATAAAATTGATAATATTTAACAATTATGAGTATGTTGATTTATGAAAAATACTTGTTTATGTTTTAATAACTGATTTTCTCAATATTTATGAAATTTTAAGATACTCACCTTTAAACTTTTAAATTTATTAAATTATCATGAGAATTACAGGGAAAATAGAAATGATAAAGTATGGCTTTGATTTGATAAGATGGGTAAGAATAAAAAATGGTTAAGATTGAATCTTCATTAATTGGTTGTTGTGCACTCTACTTTACTATGACTCTACCATTATCTCTTTGATTGATCTTATACACACATGTGGCAAAGATTTTCTCTCCATGGTGGCCCATTCATTTGAAAAGCATAAGATAATTTCCTATAGCCACCTTTAGAAAAATTTTCTAGCTTCTCTTTCTTTTCTCATGTTGTCCCTCTCTCTTTTTCTCCCTTTTTATCTTCACTTCTTTCTTTCTTGCTAACATCGTTATTTTCGATCATTTTTGGCTTTCGAGTGGTTGTGCACATGCCATTTTTCTTTTGCATGGGTCCCCCAACTAGTAGCAGCTTATGAAAGACCTAGGAGCCAACCAATCATAAATATAGTAAAGCATTTCTTTCTCTTCCATTTTTTTTATGACTATTGCCTCTTCATTATTAACCAAGTTGCCAATGGCCTCCTTAAAAGGAGGTAAGTGTTGGAACTAGTTTATAAATTTTTTAAATATATATGGTTAAATTCCTAAATTGAAATATTAAAATACACACTACAAAAAAAATTACTTTTAGCAATAATAAAAGTTGTCACAGAATGTCAATATTTTGTCACAAAAACTTTTAGTGATAATAAAATTATCATACTAAAAAATCCTATTGCCAAAAGTTTTTATAACAAAAAATGATGCTTATCATTGAAGGCTTTCATTTTGTGACAAGGATTATTGTCACTATAAACTATCATTTTTTGTGACGATAAATTATGTTGTCACCAAAAATCATATTCGTAATGAATTTTCTTGTCATTATAAAATTAACATGCAGTGACAAAAAGATTTTGTCATCATTGATTAATGATTTCTGTGTTGATTTTTATTATCACAAAAAGTTTCTTAGGGACAACATATTTTTGTTATTATTAAAAACAGGATATTTGTGACAATTAATATTGTTACTAAAGCCTTCTTCTATGTCAACATATTTATGTTGTCACTAAAAATATGATATTTGGGACAATTATTATAGTAATTAGAACTTTGTTGATTGTCAACATATTTATTTTGCCATTTAAACCTATTTTTATTTTTATTTTTATGTTGTAAATATGCATTGTAAACATTATTTTTATGATATTAAATGCTAATAATATAGAGATGATATAATCAATAAAATTTTGATATAATATAGTATTTAAAATAAAACTTGAGTTAAAGTTAACCTAATTATATCCAATCCACAATAACAAAGTCATAAAGTTATAGGCCTTAACATCTTTCAATAATACAAAATAGAAAATAATCATAACAATTTAGCAAGCCATTCACACGAAGTCCACTAGTTACCCTACAACTTGGAGACATTATGATAATGATAAAAGTAGCAAATATACTCTAACAACATTTGGTACATCTCACTGTAGACTTTATATACTCTAACAACTTGGTACATCTCATTGTAGACTTTATAATAATCATAATAGTTTATTAGTCGAGGAACACTTGGTAAATCTCACTGTAGACTTTATATACTCTAACAACATTCGGGAAGGTACTCTGTAGCTAGGAAATGACTTTATCTTGAGTAAGGCCCTAAATAGAATTATAATGGTAATCGAGTTATAACAAGCAAGGAAATTGTTGGAATTTATAATATTAAGTAGGAAAGCATCATTTATCCTAAGAATACCAGTTTAGCAAATATAACTAGCATCTTTATATATTGTTACCCACCTTCATGTATTATCACCCACCCTATTCACAAGAATAAGACATGCATTCTTCTTCAAGTTTGATTAATGATCTTTGACCTATTCTTTAACAACTCATTGCATAACCTCCTTAACCATATTTTGGGATTGTCATTTGATAGATCACATGGAAATATTTTTTGGTAAAAACTATGAGTTGATTTAAAAATTATAGAAAGGAAGAAAAATATAACTTCTAAACTAAACTCCTAATTTATACATAAGTAATATTATGAAGAAAAGAAAAATAATTTATACCTTCCACATCTAGAGGAGGTTTTTTATTGATACAAAGACTCCTTTAGCTGGCTTATTTTTTTTTACTATATGCCTATTATTGCATGCACCTTATCTATACACACAATATATGCAACTAATTTCTCATATCTATATATGCCTTTGTCCTAATGATATGGTTCCAATTCATCAAACTTTTGTAATGTATATGCTGAACCTATAAAAATCTATGATATTTTTACTTGGTAATTTTTTGCATCATTGGATCTTATCTGCATGGAGAGCTTTAGTTAATAAGCCTACTTGCTTCCTAAGATAGTTCTGTAAAAGGGCTATTAAAATTAATGAGAAAGCATCAACAAAAAAATCAATAACAATCGTAATAAAAGATATAAATAATTCATAACATAATAAGATTTAATTCAAAATATAGAAAAAAGATATAAATAATATCTGAAATGCTATTTATATTTCATTCTTTAATTGGGGTTTCATAGCATAGTGCAAAATAGATATGATAAAAGGAAACATTATAAATAAATATAATTTGTTAGTGTTTATAGTTAGTTTGCCAGAATATCATAAGAAAAAAATTTTAGGTTAAATTAAGCCAATTGAAATTCTACAAAAGAAAAGAGTGAATTTATCTACCTCTAAATATCCAAATGGCTCCCATGGATGATTCTACAATACTATTCATTTTTTTCACCAATAAAATCTAAATTACTTGACAAATTACCACAACACTTTGTCAAAACATTAATTAGATCATTTAATGTTTTTAATATGAGGCGATTATAAGAAATTTTTATCATCACTATAAAGGTAATCCATAGTGCATCTTGCATTTCCTATCAGTATAAGTTCCTAGATAATTGGAAAGAACACAGCTACCATATGGTTGATACACAAGTCAATGACATTCATTGCTCCGACCATTAACCCATACTTCACCTATTCCCATGCCATTCTTATCTCAAGCTAATTATTTAACTAACTAAAACTCTATTATATAAATTTCTTTATAAAACTACAAAATCAATGTATTGATAAGATAAGACATCAATCTTTAAAGAAAATCACCAAAAAAATGGATTTTATTTTAATATTGAACAATTTTAACACTTAAAGCTGTAGATTGATTAAGATAAACCAATACCAATCTATAGTTTAGCAAGCAACATTGACTAAAACTAAAACCAAATCTAAGCAGGCCAGAAAAAACAATTGAATCCTTCAAGAGTATAGAGATAAAGGAACCTATTTAAAAGTCCATAAATTGAAAAGGAAATAAAATTAATTAGGAATGGATCAATCTTGGCCAACCTCCAATCAACCAATTCCAAGATTCCAAAAAATCATCACTAACTTTTGGAGCATAACGGTTGCTTTTTGTCTTAGCTAACCTCTTTTTAAAATCAATCTTGATTCCTTGATACTTGTCCTTGAACTCCTCACTAGTAAGATTGGTAAACTAATTCAACCCTAACTTCTAGGAACAGTTCTCAGCTTTTTGCTCATCAATGAACCTAAGGTTATCCTTAAAGATATTGAACCTTTTCTCATTTTTGTCCAAAGCATTGTAGTTCTTACTACTCTTTATGAGCCAGCTCTCAAAGATTGTTATGACCTCCTTATTTGTTCTTAAGCTAGACTTATTGCCATGTAATTTAGATAGTAATTCTATGTCCTCAAAATCATTCAATCAACCTTGTTAGCAATTGTTTTTTCTTATTGCACAAAAGTGAATCTGATTGATTTTCAATTAAGGAAAATAAAATGTGTGAAAATTTTTAAACAAAACCTAAATATAGGGAAGAAGAATTTACCCAGCTAAGTGGCTAAAGATGAGCAAAGACAGAAGCAATGAGTGAAAATTGAAGATGTGTTACGACAAGCGAGTGAGTCAAGATCTAGCTGCAACATAGAAGAAGAGCCCTTCTCCGTAAAGGTTTGCTTAGTAAAAGGGCTATAGTTTTTTAATTTTGATTTTGAGGTTTAGTGATGATAAAATAAACTTAGTAACTAAATGATTTTTCTATAACAAGACTAACTTGTTACTCTAATTCAATTGTGTCGATAATCTTTTATTATTATTGTATATTTTATTTTAATTTTAACTTAAATTTAAAAATTTTAGCTAGATAAAAATAATTAATTTATTATGACAAATATAATAATGAAAAATAAAATTGGTCACTAAAGATCATTATTTTTGTCACAACATATCTTCTTATCATAGATATTAATACTTCAGTGACAATTATAAAATATTATCTTTGAAGTATTTTTTCTAGTAACAAGAATATTTCTTGTCACAAAATTATTGTCATTAAAAGTTTAGTTTCTCGTAATGGCATACACTAATTGTTGGAAAGTCATTTTATTTTGAAACTAAGAGATATGATGTTTTGTGATCAAGAAACATATTAATTTATGATCAAAGAGGCATGTTGATTAATGTTAAATAGATATATTGGTTCATAGTTAAGAGTCTTGATAGTTCATATTCAAGAGATGCACAATTCATATTTAATAAACATGATGATTTGTGTACAGAAGGCATGATAATTAAAAGGTATATTAGTTAAAAATTAAAAGATGCATCAATTCATGATCAAGAGACATTTCAATTTATGGTTAAGAGACATTATATTAGTTAAGAATAAAAAAAATATATGAGTTCATGATCAAGAAATATTTCAATTCATGGTTAAGAGACATATTGATTCAAGCATTATTTATAAATATAACTAAAATAATGAAACAAACACTAAAAAAATAAATATTTAAGCTAATTAATGACTTCAAATAATTGTAAGTAAATGAAAAAGGATAAAGGAATTTATCTTTCATCTTTAATGAAAAATAGTAAATGAATCTTCATTTTTTTATCACTCTATTACTTCTTTAAATTGTTTAAAAGAGTTTTTTTAAGACAGATTATCAAATTACTGATTGTTCAACCTTTGCAATGCTTAGATAGTGATTTGCCACAAACCTATAGTAAATAAGTGGGGCAAAATTGCTTAAAGGACAGTGTTCTTTGTAACACATTTAAATCACATTATATTTTCTAACTTATTTTTTATTTTATTTCATGATAACTTTGAATAAAGTTTTTAAAGGTTTCATCTTATATTAGATAGCAAGGATGCATGAGTAATAGTAGATGTTTCTTTAGCATTTAAATCAAAATAAGGAACAAAGAACATTGAAGGAAAAATGTTTTGATTTCATGGTATAATTTTTTGAGTGCAATGTTTAGGCACGATTGAAAATGCAAAAGACAAATAGGTGTTAAGCCTTTCAAAGTTTAAAGCCACCATATGAGATAAGTGATTATTAGCTTTACTTATTTATTTATAATAAATGAATGAAGTTTTCTATATGCATACGAAAATATTTATATACATAGCATTCAATATATTTCTAATAATTATCTTCCATAAGATTTTAGCTTTTTCTCCTCACAATATTTGCCTTAACAATAAGTCTTTTTAAAGCATAATTTTTTAATATTTTTACTTGTATAGGCTTTATCCAAGTAACTTTATATATTAGCATATTTTTAATTTCATGATTTGATTTTAGAAAAATAAGAAATTTATGATTGAATGGTATGATCAAAGTCTAAAGTACTAATTTTTAGAAGAAAAAATAAGTAATATCAATATACTTAGAGTTTATCATTGTAAATAGATGAGTATAGATGTTTAGGAATCCTTGGAGGGAATTAGCATTTTAAAGTGAGTATATATCCAACCTTAAATTGATATTTTACTTAATCTTCTCTTATTATACAAATACAAATCATATATTCATACAAATATATAATTTAAATATGTAGCCATTAAATCTTAATATGCTTGTGCATAAAGAACTTTAACTTTAAATAATAATAATTATTTGAATTATTATGATGCTTGATAGCATGATTGATATATTGAATAATATAATTTCTTATGGATTACTATTAAATACATCTTTAAGGCCATATAGTAGAGGCATGGTATTATTGATCTTGCAATTGATACATTATAATTACAGTTACTATTATAGTTATGTTTATATAAATTTATTGATTATTATTTAATAGATAGTTTGTGGCCACACATAAGAAGCATGAAATTTTTACTTGATTTTATTGTTATAATTACATTGAAAATGTGTTAATAGAATAAATTATGATATGATATAAAATAATGCCATAAGCATGACTGATGTGATAAAATAAAGGAGATAATATGAAAAGTGGACACTTAATTCTTGGTAACGGATTATATGGGATAAGGCTAAACTTAGAGAGATAAGATTAAGGATTGTATAGGAAAAGATTGACCCTAAAAAGCATAAAAATATTTAAATTGTTTTCCCATTCTTTTGTTTACATAGTTTTCAGGGGAGCTTTACATGTGTTCATTAATTAGGAGGTGTAAATACAATAATGAAGTATGAAATAATGGTTATGAGTAAATAAGGAATAAACACTTTGTAACTTTATTATGAATAGGCAAAAGGGTTATGTGTCCTAAAATCATTGAAACCTTACTTCTTTTAAAACTAATAAGATGGAAGGCTAAATAGGCAAAAAGACTTAGAAGTTCATAAAAATGTCTTATGCCATGGTTGTTATATTGCTAATTTGTTCTTTCCTATTAAACTTTATCTATTTTTCTATATATGCATTTTCCTATTCATTTTCTATTCTTTGGATCCTTGTTCTCTCTTCTTTGACTTATGAGAGGAGTATTTATAGATGGTCAAAAGGTTTATATGGATACAGGCTATGAGAGTAACAATTTTTGGTATAAAGGTTAGACTAGTAGGGAATATAAGGGGGAAATGTATAACATTATAACTAGTAGGTGTCCTTTATTGTGACAATCAAAGTGGTGTGCAAAGCTAGTAATGGTGTGTATAGGTAATGGTGATAGTGATAATGATAGTGATAGTGATAATTTTCTATAGGATAGCTAGATAATTTCCTAAAAAGCAACTAAGTGTATTATATGCTATAACCAAATTAAGTTAGTGTTTCATTAAGTATAGGTGTCCTTACATTTGCCATGATTTAGAGGATGCCTGATTGAAAAGGGCCAGGTGTGATACGTTTATTGCTCTTATAGATAATGGAAAGATCCTTATTCTAATCCTTCTAAGATGCATAATCTAGATATTCCCTAGAAGGTGAGAAAGAGTTACTTTACACTTTGGTTAAAGCAATCTTTGCCTTTGGATTGCATCACTCGTTATTAACAAAGATCCACTTCAAACTCTAAAGAATAAAAAAAAAATTCTGTCTTGAAGTACTATATCTTAATGCAATTAATGCACTAGTGTCATTTGCTAATAATATATTTTCCTATATAGTTTTTCAATAAATCTATTAGTAAAATATAGTTTTATTTTTTTAAAACCAAAAGATATTGGAATAAAACTAAACATATAATTTTAGTATCTTTGCAAAATAATTGATATAGGTTATTTTATTTATATGAATTTTGACTCATAATCATTTAGTTATGTAGGTATAGGATATTTGATCTATACAAAATTTAATTGCATATTACTATTTATTTACAAATAATGATGCATCTATATCATGCTTCTTAATATCTACTATAAATTTCAAGAAATCCATATGAAGATAATGCTTTGTGCATAAAATTAAATAAAAAGATAATGCATCAAAAGAATACCTCTTTTTATTCTTAGAAAAGGATTATAATAGTTTATTATAATAACAAATTTATTCAAATGATCCTTGATTGAATTTTTTTATAAAGGCATTGAGTCAAAGGTGTTCAATGATATATTCTAAATAGGAGGAGTCAAACTCATAATGCACTCTTTTTTTTTTTACCATCATTTTTTTCATTGCATTTTCTTGGCAAAGTTTTTAATAAGGTAAATTATTTGCTAAATGAACAATGCACTTTATTTTTCCTTCACTGGGTTTTTCTTTCCTATTGTGTTTTTCCTATTAGAGGTTCTTATGAGACATATTTTTTATAAAATGAATATCAACAGAAAGTGATATATTTATTTATTTGAATATTTATAAAATATATTTAATTTATCTATAAGTTATTGTAATTAAAATTTATTCAATCTCTAATATTGTAACCAATAATAGATAATTATCAACAAATAATAATTATTGGTTAATTACCATTACCAATTATTATAGTTATCACTTGTTACTTAAAAGGTCTATAAATGTTAAAACTTGTGAAAAAGTTTTACACATTTAATAATAAGAAAAACTCCTTTTGTATTATTTTATTCTTTTTATCTATTTCTTTGTCATTTAGTTTTATTGTTATAGTTATTTCACCTCTCTTTTTATCTCAATGGTCTACCTATAAGTGGCCTAATATTAATACCAAGAGCCATTAGCCTTAACTTTAGAACCATTCCTTATATATAAATAGCAAAAACTCTCAAAAGAGCCTATTGGGTTATTAAAGGGAGGTCTAACCTCTAAAAAATTTTTAGGCTAAAAAAAAGTTTAACAAACATTAGCTATACATAGGTCTTTAGATCACTGACCTCAAAATCATCTGGCTTAGGAAAGGGTCTGTGGAAATTTATCCCTCTCATTAGCCCATATTCTAGCCAAGCTAATTGTTATATCCCTAATAATGTTGCTATCATTGTGGTTTAAATGAATAGGTCTCATAAATGCAAAACTAACTAGTAGCCATCTAATCTAATAGTAATTTAACTATAAAAATAGAGAAATATCTTTCTCACCAACCATTAAGGAATTCTTAAAGTATGTGGCTTGATAAGATTAGAATTGTCTGACCTTAGTTCATGAGGCAAGCATTTCATACCCTAACCTTTCTCGCTACAAGACCTATAGACTAAGGTGAATGAAGGGACCATCATGCTTCTCAAACCACCCATGCTAGAAAAGATAAAAGTTTGACCCTATCAAAATCTTTAACCGCTAAGTAGTCGCACCATCATTATTACATCCAAAATTTCCCTTACCCACCGATATTGTACATCTTATCCCCCCACATCACCAACCAGTTTGATTCTCCATATTAGACAATTGATACTCACATCCATACGACTTTGTCAACACCTTTTTCTTATAAATACTTCACTATCCTAAACCCCAAAGGAGAACAACACATACATGAGATTGAAAACCATAATAGCACAACAAAGCATGCAGAAAGTGTCTTTTTTTCCCTTATTCAATAGTTTTAGTTTGAAATGCTTATTCTTTACACTTTCTTGAACCCCATTTTGGGATTTTATTATTGTATTTATACATTTCATATCTCCTAAACTCATTTTCTCCTAAAACACACTTTCATACTTTTCTCTCTCACTTGGGTTCCTTTTTTCCATTTTCTCCCACCATTTTATTCCTTTATTTTCATCCAATATTCTGTTTCCATAGTGACCATAATAATAATCAGGGTTAATGTAATATCTCTCAATCTACTCTCTACTCTTTTTCTTTGCATTTTGGATTTATGCCTTATATTTTTAATTTTGTTTCTGATTTGTGTTTTGATGTTTAATACAAGCCTTTACTAGAGATTTGTTTGTGGAATTTAGAGTTAATAGTTGATGCATAGTTTGTTATTTCTTGTCCTTCTTTGAAAAAAAAAAATTAGGTTTCTAGAGTTCAATTTCACACATGCCTACGATCATAGCATATTAAATACAATGGTTGAAAGCAGCTTCGTGCGTGCAAATAGTTACATAAGTATGAACAAATCAAGAACCCAATTAAAATGGGTTAGTTTAAATTCCTTCACCAAACCATTATAAATTAACCCATGGACACTCATAATTTATACAACATAAACTTCCACTAAAAGTATGTGAAAACCTATTTTTTATATAAAACTTTTGACAATATTGTTCTACGAAGCTCAAATTGAACTTTGTAAATCACATGTTTCAAAGTTAGTTTATAATCTTTGTATGGTAACATATGTTTTGAATAAGTTCTAATATTTCTAATGTTGCAAAGATGAAAGAAGAAAAATTATCGACAATGAACTTGAAAACTTCTAAAAAAAATAATTTGTGCTTAAGACTTTTTATGTAAAGGGACAAGTAAGCATAAGCAAAATTTTTTCACATGGCCTAAATTGACTACCCAAATTAAAGGGAAAAAATAACAATTATAGTTAAGTGAACAAAGTGATATAAGTGGAGATGAGTAAATAAAGCTAATGAAAATTGGATCTCAATTGAGATTGGGGAGAGGGTCTTAAAAAAATAAAAATGAAACCTATACGACCACATATTAAAATTGACATCATCAGGACATTTTGTTGAAAATGACTCATTCCTTTTTTCACCATGCATAGCCACCCTCTTTCATTTCTTCTTTTGTTTCCCTCAAATTTCATCCAGCAGAATAAAGCTCTGCACTCCATTGTCTTCCTCTCTGTGTCTCTCTATTTGTGCATACCACTTATTAGCCTATCTCGTCGACAACCTATGGTCAAAAATCAAAATCATCTTCACTCTATTGAAGAAGACAGATCAACCAGTACCAATAAGCTAAAGATCACTTGTAAAGGTACAATAATTTATATTATTCATTTAATCATTTTGTTAATAATACTTTTTATTTCTTCTTGGATTGTGACTTCTCTCAATCTCTTTAGTCTAAATTTCTGTCTGAGCTTCAACCTTAGGCTTTTTTCATTTTTCATTTTTCTATTTTATTATAATAATTTTTCATTTTTAATTTCTAAAGTTTTTCTATTTTATTACAATAATTTTTTAATGTTTAATTTCTAAAATTGAAAAATATGCTTTTCTTTTTTTTGGTGTCTTTATTTTGATTTTATTATGATTCTTGATATATTACTGTTTGATTCAATGATATGAAATCTTACCAATTCAATCAGCTAGACCAGAACTTGGTAAACAAAATAGATCGACTAGATCAACTTTTAAAACCATAATGACAAAAAATCGAAATTAGCATGGTAAGGGCCAATAAAATAACCAGTTAAATCGCTAACCCACGTGGCTCTTTTCTATTTCTATTTCTATTTTAATCCACAAGAATAAAAATTCTAAAAATTCAAATTTTTTAATCATAATGATAAAATATCCTAAATTTGTAACATCCCGCAAAGATTGCATCGATGACATAAGGAAATAATACTTCATCTATTTTTTAGAGCATCTTATATATTAATATATACACACATAATATATATATATATATATATATATATATATATATATATATATATATATGTATAATTGTTTTAATTATTTTAATAATTTAATTATTTAAAAATTTAAAAATACATTGAGATTTTAATCCATATGAATGTAGAAAGCAATAATATTTTATTAATGATGTATCAAGTTTTTTTCAAATTTCCGGTTGTTTATGTTAATTATATATAATTTTAAATCTACATTATGATATTTTGCTCATTACATACACTTTGTAATATTTAAATCTAGATTTTTTCCCTTCTTCATATTTTATTAATGTTTGAGATTACGTAATAATTAAATATAAAATTATAAATTTTGATTTTAAAATTTATATTTTTATCATTCTCTGCAGTGGAACTTTGCTACAATATGGGGCATATTAAGTCCCTAATCACAAAGTATCAAGTAAGATAATATTTTATTTCCAGTAATAAATTATAAGATAAGAGAAGATTAATTTATTTTTATCTCACTCCATTACCATCCCAAGCCTAAACTAAATTTAAATTGAAAAAATGAAATACTCCAAAGTCCTAAAAAATACCATTCAATTTGTTTCTTTTTAAGCCAAAAATCTAATCTAATAAGCTAACTAAATAGTATAGCGAAGAGGTGAATGACAAAACAATGTCCTCACCTCCATTTTTCATCTTTCATCTTTCATATTATAATTTGAACTGCAGACAATTTTTTATTAGTCTTTCATTTAATTAAAATTTTGTTGGATGATCGTAACTATACTAAAATTAATTTTTATTTGTTATGTTTTATAATTACAATTGTATTAGTAGATCTATTTTTTATATTTTTTAATATATATAATAATATTTACTACACATAAAATATATATTTATTAATTTAATTACTCGATTTGATTAATTGAATTAGTTCAATATATTTTGATCCAGTCAACTTGGCAATCCAGTTGAGTTTATTATTTCTAATTATACTGTGAAATGATGAAAATGCTGTTTGGTATTACAATACCTTTATGAAATTTAAATTACTAACTTAAACCCTGAAAGGGAAAATATATCATCTAAGGGCATTTTGGCTTCCCTTCCTTGGTCCTCCAGTTGTTATAGCAGGGACATTCTTCCTTGTGGCCATAGGTTCCTGATGGAACGCAAAGACACTTTGCACAGCATTTGTTGCAAAAGAACAAACATGGCTTCCGATGTTGAGTCTTTGAACAGCGATAATCACATGCCCCTCCGCATTCTGTGCATAATATAAATCAAAATTTACATTTTAATTATCGTAATCAGTAGCAAATTAAAATAATATAATTAGATTACTGGTAGGTACCATCTGGACGAAGTGATCCTTCTCCACCAGCCTGTTAATTCACCAAAGGAAATAGAAGTAGTCAACAATTAATATGATAATTATAAAAAATTTTAAGGAAAAGAAACAAGAAAAAATGTTTTCATTCTACACTTTATTTTTTTTATAAATAAATGGATTAAAAACTCAAAAAAAAAAAAAAGAACAATTGTAAAGTACTACGAAGAGTCCAAATTCCAATAATATCATTCAATAATAGGACACTTAGATTTCCTTTGTTTTTTTAAAAAAATATTTTCTGTAGAAAAATATTATTTTACTATATATATTTCAATGAATATTATATGTATTTATACTTCATTTTTTTAAAAAATTAATATTTAAAATCAAATCAGAAGCAAAATAATTTTTTTAAAAAATAAAATTATCTTCCGATAATTGTTTACATTTAATATTAAATATAAAAACTAACAAATAAAGCCTTAAGCTTGTAGGAGTTTGATGAAGGATATACATTCCCAATCCATTGTGCAGATTAAAAGAGACTAGTTAATCTGCATAAAAATTTAAGTTTTCTTCTTGTATTAAAGTATTGAAACAATTTATCTCACTGATGTTAAATTCTTGAATTTATCATTAGTGTATATAAACTTTGCATGCAATACATATTTAAAAAATTACATTTCTATCATTTAAAGTTACAAAATAAAATTCTCGAAACTTTTGGGCTTCTACGAAAAAAAATTATAATATTTATTAAAAATAAGCGGCGAAATTTTATATAAAATTAATAGCTTCCAACAAAAAATTTGCAAAAACACGTATGGATACAACTTTCTTGGATGGTGTACCAAAGTATAACCCATGAAGGAAGAGAAAACCGAAAACCAAAACATGTCATTCTAATTCTAATGTAAAAAAAAAAAATCCTTGTATTTTACAGTAAAAAATACTATTTAATTAGAGAAGAAAGAGACAGAAAGTGAGAAATTCACTTACATGGACAATTTCAATTACAAAAGCCATCGACGACAGGATGATAAGAAGAAAGCTAAAATATAAAATTTTTGCCATGATTATAATTCTGGGAATGCTTCACTAGCTATTTGATGATGAAGGTTTTGGAGTCTCTGAACAGAAAAAAAGGGCAAAGGTCATGGATTTTTATAGCTGCAAATAGGGCAGCAATGGCAAAACACATTTATTTTTAATCAAGGCATATATATTGGATTTTTTTTAATGACCACAAATTTTTGTTCCTTTCCTCCACCAAATGCACAAAATTACTCAAAAAATAAGTAATTTTGTATTTCAAAAAAATTATCAAAAGTATATAAATAGGTAATTTTATTTGTTGATAGTAGAAATTGAAATTTACCAAAAAAAATTGTTGAAATTGTAATCTTTATTGATTATTTTCATTTTCAATTTTGATGTTAAAAAGGTTATCATTGTGTCATTAATACATATTGTATTTAAGGAAAACAGACAAAATCTCCATACTTAATAATTTCATTAATAATATTTATTTTAGATCTTCAAGGCCTTGTATTGGAATGTTTAATTTTGATAATTTTTATTGTACTCATTAATTATTTCCATTTTCAATTATTATCTATGATATAAAAAAGTTAACATCGTACCCATGAGATAGGAGTACACACAAAATCGTGCACCGAAATGTTAATTTTGGAAAATTTTATTATATTTATTGATTATTTCCATTTTCAATTATGATATCAAAAAATGTTAACATTGTATCGATATAATATAATAGTAGTATCTGTTGAAAGTTTTTGACTCAAATAACACTTAATATTTTTTTAAAAATTTTGTATCTCCTATTACATTTAAAACTCAACACATAATCTTTGTATATGTGTATTCAATAGTTTGATCATTCCTTCATTTATATAATTTTTTATATGGACCATCCGGTATCCAGTAGACTACATTGGACCTCTGACTAATTCGGATTCGAGTCGGAAGAACCAATATGGGGGTAAAGCTCTCCTAGTGACAGTTTGTTCCATTTATAAGATTTGAACCCAAGACCTTGCTTAAGGAAAGCAAACTCCTACCACTTAGACCAACTATCGTTGGTTCCTTCATTTATATATAATAACAAAATTTTACATTTTAAAATAAATAACAAAATTTTACCTTTAGGGGATCTAATTATGATAAATGAAGATTTGATTTTTCCTTTTTGGTAAGTCGAATATTTGATTCTTTGATCACAAACAATTAGATATTTCACCCTCTATGATCATTTTTGAAAAATGAAAAAAATATCATCTCACAATTATATAATTCTCATTGATTATGAAATATTAACTTTAATAAATAAGAAGGAAACATATTTTAATATTTATTTATTTTTGGTGAATTACTAAATGGAGTGAATAACCACTTTAGGAATAAATGAGATGGATAACTATTTAGAAATTAGAATATTAATGGATTTTTTCTCATTCAATAATTGTTATCTCTGAAATTTAAATTTCTTTTCATTGACTTGTAAAATCTGTTCAGATATATCAATATATTTATATTTATATTTTATACACTATATATACATATAAATTATTATATAATTATATAATTATTTTTATTTTGTTATCTTTTATATATGTATTTAATGATTTGACCACTTCTTCATTTATTAAAAATAAGTATATGATGGTAGTAGTAAAAGATTTTACATTTTAGTTTAAAAAAAGATTATCTTTTAAATATTTAAGGAATCTAATAATGATAAATGAAGATTTGATTTTTCTTTTTGGGTAAGTTCAATATTTGATTCTTTGATCATAGAGAATTAGCTATTTTATCCTCTACGATCATTTTTGAAAACTAAAAAAAACTAAAAAACTGTTATGTCACAATTATACAATTTTCATTGATCATGAAATATTAATTTTTTATAAATGACAAGATAACATATATTAATATATTTTTTCTGATGAGTCAGTAAGTGGGTGGATAACTACTTTAGGAATAAATGAGATGGATAATAATTTAAAAATTAAAATATTAATAAATTTCTTCTCTTTCAATAATTATTATTTTCAAAATTTAAATTCTTATTCATTGGCTTATAAAATTTTCTTGAGATATATCAATATATTTATATCTATATTTTATATACTATATTACATTATATTAGTTTCGTTCTAATTCCAGATATATAAATATAAATTATTATATAATTATATTTCTATTTGTTACCTCATATTAGATTTAATATATTAATATTAATATTTAATTTATTATATTTTAAAATTGTTGAAGATTTTAAGATATTATTGTTACAAACCCTACATGAAATATGTATTTCTTAACTCCTCAACGGTAAAAATAAAGTATAATCAACTATAGTAAATGCAAAAGACTGAAGATAATAATTTCGAAAGCAGATGATGTTCCTCGAGGACGATCTAAAACAAGAAGAAAATGAATAAAAATGATTTAAAATTTCTTTTGGGGTCCGGAAAGAAAAGAAAAAGAATAGAAGGGAAATAATTTAGAGGTTCTCTTCATTCATCATTTATTGGCAAGTAGGAGACACTTTCCCATTTGTTGGTATTTATTATTTAGGAAATATTCAAATTATTATAATATTGAGAGATTTATATTTATCAATCGACATTGATATTTAAATTTGTTGATAAAATTAGATAATGTAATAATACTAAAAGAGTAATAAATAATCAATTGTATATACTACAATGTAATTTGCAAGCAAATATCAAATAAATGCAATTCATTTTGGTAGAAAATAAAGCATGATAATATATATTTTCACTCTTATTATAGAAAATAAAAAGGAAGAAATTTAGTGTATGAAAATTTTAATGTTTTTTAGTTCATAAATAAAAAGTCAATCTAATTATTCTTGACATTACACAAAAAATAGGCTACACAAATAATAAAAGTCATCTAAATATGGTTGCTCAATCATTTGTACAAGTGCTCCGAAAAACATTGTCATCTGTAATCATTTGTATAAATTTGTATGCATTACCACCTTTATAAATGACTTTTGATGTTATCTGAATAGGTGGCACCTATACAAACAATAATGTTGTTTATGTATGGGTAAGATAGGTCAATGTTAGCACCTTTATCTAAATGACATTATCGTTTGTATAGGTATTGTTGTTTATATCAAGATAATTTATTTTATTTTTTGAACAAATTTTAAAAAAAAAAATTTATACTCCATTAAGATGACTTTGTCGTTTGTATTGATTTCATTTAAAAAAATTTTCCTTTTTATTGAGATGACATTTGTTGTTTGCATTTTTTTAAAAAAATTTAAATATAATTTTGAGAATTTATTTCCAATGAAAAGCACTATAAAGAAATTTAAGAACACACTTAAATATTTTTATAATTGTTAATGATAATATAGAAATATCATTATATTAATTATAGAAGTAAATAAGATAAAAGATAATTGTACAAAAGATAAATATGAATAATATATATTTAAAAAAACACTATAACATTCATACATGATAACATAAATTAACAAATAAAAAGTGAATATACAATATAAATAACAACTATATGAAATAATAATTGGTATCATCCTTGTCATCATCCAAAGAAAAATGCAACAGTTAGGGTGGATGTGAGAGTAGTTATGACTAGAGTGAAAGTGGGGACTGGTACGACAAAGGAGTTAGGGAATGCTGTAACCACAAAGCTAAGGGTGATTGCTAAGTGAATTTAGATAGCACTCTTGGAGAAAGGATGTACATCATTTAAGAAGTATAAGGTAGTGTAATATAAGGTAGAGCGAGCCCTATAGACTTCAAAGTAACATGCATCATCTCAGAGGTGATTTAGGTCTATTGCTACTGCTATGCATATAAGGCTTATTGACTTTTGACAGTGTAGCTCTACATGTCTTCCTCTAATCCTGCATCTTGCTATAACCTTAAATGAAATGCCATAATGAATGAATCGATATTGCAAGTGCCATATGAGGCCTTAGCAAGTACATGATTAATCACCTTCTTATGGCTTTGATGAGTGGCCAGCACCTTATCGACAATAGTAGACTCATGCGAGGTACCTACCAAGGAGCCATTGGAAGAAGCTCTGGATTGTAAGGATATTTAGGTGACTAGTTCCAGTATCTTGACATTGATTTTTTTGAAAAAAGTTAGATTGTTTAAGTAAAATTTTTTCTTATGATAATTAAAATTATTTAATAAGAGACTAGCTACTTAAATAAGCAACTTGAGCATCTAGATGTACTCATTCCCCATATGATATGTAACACTCACAAAAATTCTCTCTTCTTGATTGTAACTCACATGTGTCCTTATTTTTTCTATGTTAGTTTCAAAACAAGGTATGAAAAATTAGTAAGATTTAAGCTATGTCATGTCACCTCAATGGACTTTGATCTAGGGTGATCTTTTCTTCACCTATTCTTTGTGTTTCTGCTAAGTAGCTCTTACAAATTTAAACCAAAACATTTACAATTAAAAGAGAAAATAATTAAAAATTAAAAATGATAAGGTACTAATCTTTACTTCAACTTTATTATATGCCTTTCATCATTGAAGTATGCATATAACTCATCTTTATGTCTAATAATGTGCCTACAATACTATCACATACATTCTTCATAACATGTATCACATTAATGTTATGCTTCTAGATCATTATGGGCTAGTAGTTAAAAAATATGCCTTTTTACTTAAATTAAATTTGTCTACACCTCTCTTCCATTTGACTCCACTACATTGCATGTGTTTCCTTATAACTCTCTGACTTAACCTACATAATTGAACTATAATTATGTCATTAGTAAATTTCATTGGACAAGCTCTCCTCTTAGTCTTCCCATTGAGCTCTTTCTTCTTCTTTATCCATGACTTCTCGAAAGAAAATAATAATGACTAACATAAGTTATTTTTTCTCTACTTGCATTGATGGTGTATCTTTGTTGTAAGTTGGGCATGCTTTATATCCTTGTCAACTCCACCAAGAAAGACTACTTAAAGTACTTGAAATTTATGAAAATAAAGAAATCTCAATTGATTATATCTCCAATGAGAAAGATGGAACCAAAAAAGAAGTAGTTGTTAATAATATTTACTCTTATATACAATTTAGCACTTAAAATTATGAAAGTTAATGATTAGTGAAGATCTTGAATCTATAGAATGTTGATATTTATAGATCGATAAGGAAAGACATAATTCAGATAGAAATATAAAGTTTAAATTTACTTGTAAAGTGAAAAAAAAACATAAAAGGTGTTAAGCCAACGAAACATCTTGAAACTTACAAGTTATAAATATATAATTGCACAAAGATAATAAGAAAAGTTTAGTCATAAAGAGAAAGTATGGTTTGTATACAAGGTTTTTTATAGTGGTTTTCAATGGCTAAGGGAAATAGTTATTTTTATGTAGTATATACAATTTTCTAGCAATATATCAAAACTTGATATGTGTTTAATGGATTTAATATATCATATTTTACGCATGATAATTGACAACGATATTATATGAAAATATTTAAAGAATTTCAGATGCATGAAGCATGAAATTTGAATTTTCAAGAAGCATAATTACATAGGTCATTGTACGAATTAAAATAATTAAGACGAATGTGGAACAATTGTCTTGGTGAATATTTGCTAAAAAAAGTACATAAAAAATTCCTTATGTTTTTATGAAGAAATCTAATTGTGATTTCACTACAATTGATGCATATGTTCATAATTTGAATATTATTAAAACTCATGAAGAGTTTCAAAAGATAGTGAAGTATTTGAAAATTAGAGCTTAAGATGAAAGATTTTGAAATTTTAAGTTTTATCTTAGCTTACTAATTATTCATCAATTGAAATGAAAATATCCTAAAATATTTTTATATAGATAAATCACATTTATTGAATATCTCAATAATTGTTTAGTCATTTATTATTAATAAAATCCACTTCGAATTCCAAAAAATAATAAAAAATTTCTTTGTCTTGAAGTACAACATCTTAATGCAATTAATGCACTAAAATCATTTGCTAATAGTACATGTTCCAATATAGTTTTTCAATAAGTCTATTAGTAAAATATAATTCTTTTCCAACCACAAGATATTGGAATAATACTAAACATATAATTTTGGTATCTTTGTAAAAACAATTGATATAAGATTATTTTATTTGTATGAATTTTGACTCATAACCATTTAGTTATGTAGATATAGGATATTTGATCTATACAAAATTTGATTTCATATTACTATTTGTTTGCATATGATGATGCATTTATATCATGCTCCTTAATATGTATTATAAATTTCAAGAAATCCATATGAAGATAATGCCTTGTGCAAAAACTCAATTAAAAGGATAATCCATCAAAAGAATGTCTCTTTTTATTCTTACAAAAAGATTATGATAGTTGATCATAACAACAAATTTATTCAAATGATCCTTGATTGAATTTTTTTGTGAAGGCATTGAGTCAAAGGTGTTCAATGATATATTCTCAATAGGGGGAGTCAAACTCATAATGCACTCTTTTTTCTTTGACCATTATTTTTTCCCATTACATTTTCTTGACTAATTTTTTTAATAAGGTAGATTATTTGCTAAATAAACAATGCATTTTTTTTACCTTCATTGGGGTTTTCTTTCCATTGTGTTTTTCCTATTAGAGGTTCTTACAAGACGTATTTTTTATAAAATGGATATCAAGAGAAAGTGTTATAAAAATTTATTTATGTAAATATTTATAAAATATCTTTGATTTATTTATGAGTTATTTTAATTAAAATTTACTTAATCTCTAATATCGTAACCAACGATAGATAATTATCAATAAATAATAATTATTGGTTAATTACCATTACCAATTAGTATAGTTATCATTTGCTACTTAAAAGGTCTATAAATGTTGAAGAATGTGAAAGAGTTTAACATATTTAATAATGAGAAAAACTCTCTTTTGTATTATTCTATTCTTTTCATTTATTTCTTTGTCATTCTAGTTTTATTTTTATAACAAATAGTAAATTCTAAATGTAACATGTTAAATTATTAGAAACATAATAGCTAGTGGATACCAATCCATCTGATCCACTCATAAAAAATTAAATAATTTAGTTAAATATAAAAAAATAAAAAAAATAATGTAAATCACTTTTAATCACTCTAATAAAAAAAACTTTGATATCTTTGTTGTTTACATAATTATCTACTTTCTTTCCCTCTTTTGAAAAGAATATCAATTAGTTAGACAACTTTTCATATTTTTTTCCCTTTTCCCCTTATTTGAAAACAATGTAATTTTTTTTCCCCATTAGAACAAAACTTTAGTCATTATTATTACCTATATGTTAATAATGAAGGTTAAGATATTATAATCATAAAAGAAATTAAAATTTGGAAATCAATATATTATTTTATTATAGTATAATCTCTAATTGAAGAGTGTATATATATGTATGTGTATAGAATTACTAATCTCCATATTCATGTATAAAAATTAGCAACCTCCACGTTTTTATTTATATGAAAAAAATCATACCATTAATTTAATGATAATAAAATAATAAATAATATTTAAGTAATTTTAATGAAAAACTATTAGTTTGAAATATTTAAATTAACTATATTTATTTTCACTCATCTCCACAATAAATACACTTATCAAACTAAGAAATTAATGGTAATGGCAAATTACTATAACCCTTTTTATTATTTCATTATCATTAATGATTTTTTTGTCTAAATAAAAAGTAAAGGTAAATACTTACATATATAGGTCTCATTTGTTTAAGTTTATTAGAACTTATCTATTAGAATAAGTACTTATATATTTTAATGAATGTTTGGATAAGCATATTATATTAGCTTACTACTTCTCTAGAAAATAATTAAAGCTTATTTTTGTAAGTTTTATCAAATAGCTTACAAAAAATGTTCTTATAAAAACCAAAAAGAACTTAATCAAAAATATTTTTATGATAATTTTAGATATAAATGCCTTTAATAAAATGTAAAAAATTTTAAAATATTTTTAGAAAAAAAATCTATATCTTACATTCTTATAACATAAGGATGTTAATCATATAAAAAAAGATTATTTTGTCCACTCTTCCATTAAAACGTTACTACTATTACCCACCTTAATTTACTATGACTTATAACCATTGGCCTTCATCTATTACCACATACTTCCCTTACCCACTATTATTAACTATTGTCTATCATTATTCATTATTATTGACCACTTACTACCACTAACTTTTATTGACCATTGCTTACTACTTCTCTTATCCACTATCACTAACCACTATCTACTGTCACACATAATTGTTAACCATTACCTACCATCTTCCACTATTGCAAATCACTTACCATTATTCACTATTATTAACTACTACCCACTATTATTCACTATTGTTGACCACTCACTACCACTACTTACTTTTATTGACCATTGCTTATTACTTCCCTTATCCACTATCACTAACCATTATCTACTATCACACATAATTGTTAACCATTGTCTACCATCTTCTACTATTGCAAACCACTCATCACACTACCTATAATCACCAATCATTATTAACTATTAGCCCATTGCCAATTCTTAACTATCACTTATCATTATTAACCATCATCTCTATCTATTGACCACTGCTAACTATCATTTGCTACTACCCAAATTGATGAACACTAGGCATTACTATCACAATTGACTATTGTTTACTATTACCTACTGCCTTGTCTATTACCATCCATTATTGTTTACAATTGTTTGCCCCTACCTATGGCCGTTAGCATCATTTACACTAAAATATTATTATGTCATTATAATTTAATGATAAATATATTTTTTTTAAAAAAATTATAATAAAATGTATGTATCATTGTTCTTTTTAGTAATTTTATTAATTATAAATGCTTTAAAAGTTATACATCCATGCAAATAAACATTAATTTTAAGTGCTTATTATAGTGTGTATCCAAATATAAAACTAACTTATTTAAGATAACATTTATAATAATAGAGCTTACAAAAAAGACTTTTATTTATACTTTTTACTCAAAAGGACATTAAAGTTATTACATATTCAAATAGATTGTAAATTTTGATGTAAAAGTTATAATTTTATGCAAAAAAAGAATAATTTTTTTACAAAAATAAAAATATATCAATGTATTTACTTTGTAAATACATAAAAATGGTAATTTTTTTATAATACTATGATTGGGTAGTCATTTAACACATGCACAAAGTTTTGAATTTATACTTAGGATATGGGAAAGGAAAAACCTTAAAAAATAACATCAGATAGACTACACCAAAAAGAACTAAACATAACTTCTAACATGTTGGTAAGTTTTAATGAATATTATAATATAATTTATAGTACTCTTAAAATTATAATTATACTTAATTCAAGGTACAAAATGAAATTAATTGTTTCATTATTAACAAAATACTAGGATGTTTTTTGATTATAAAGTTAGAAAGGTTAAGTAACTTTATGGAAATTTAAGTCTTGAATACAAACTCAGAAACAATATAAATGATGTGATTTTTGAATTTAATGGGTCTGAAGTAGATATAATTGTTAGTAAAGTTTAACTAATATTGGATTGTGATTTATTACATTATCAAAGTGACAATTGTACTTAATTAAATGTATAAAATAAAGTTTAAAGTTGACCGAGTTTTACTCTTTACAAATTTTTAAGGCAAGTTTTGATTGTAAAGTTAGAAAATGAAGAAACTTTGTGAAGGTTTAATTCCTAACAACTAAAAAACAATGTAAATGATGTAGATGGTGAATTTAGTAGCTTTATAATAGTTGTATCTGTTATTCATTCTTAAGATGTAATAAACACATATGATTTATTTATCATAAATGAGAATAGGCCTAACTTCATGATTTGATTGGATTGACTTATTTCAAATTTTATTATTAAAGTTATTGTTAATAATTTTTTAATCTATTGATTAGACACTTCATTTTCTTATTTAAAATGAATGTAATTTGTTTTTTATGTTGCATTTCTTGATTAATCTTTATTAGAAATAGGTTTGTTTGATGCACAAACTAATACTATAAAATAAATATTGTGTGAGAAAATATCTTTATAACTTAATATAAATATAATTATTTTTAAAATTATTTATCTTAATAAATTATTATGACATCCTTGTATATATGATGGTATTGATTTCTACTTTAAAAAATTAGAAAAAACTAGCCATTTGTATAAATCTTACTTAAACATTATATAAAGATAAACTAATATTAAATATTTGTATAAATCTTACTAATTAACATTAAGAATATATAATTTATTTCATGTTCATGAAAGACATAATATGCATATTCTATATCAAGCTTTTTTTAAGCAATCATCAATTTGTATAAATCTTATCAATATATATATATTTTGTTAATTTATATAATAATCTTATTTTGTTGCAAATTAGTGTATTGAAATAATTTAAACTATAGCTTAAATTTAATTTTTTTGTTTTTAGCTTTAAATATGAAAGAATATTTTTTGTGACATTCTTAATAGCATTAATATATTTTAAAATTTTTTAAAGTTTATTTTAAAATATTAATATTTATAAAAATTAATTTATGTTAAATTAATAATATTCTAAAAAATTAAATAATGATATAAATATAAATATTCAAAAAAATTAAGATATAATCGAGCTAACCTACACATTAGTAGTTGGAGATTAGCTTGTTAAACACTTAATTCAAATTTGACTTTTACTTAGTTGAACTCGATTAATATTCAAACTAAGTTTAAACTTCATATTATTTGACATACATTGGTCACAAACTCAAATAAATTTAAAAATAAAAAATATATTTTTATTTTTATGTTATATCTAAAAAATATAATAGATAAACAAATTCAATTACATTAGTAATTGTTGAAGTTGCATAAAGAAATGTGATGCTTTAGCTAAAGTAATTTTTTTTAATATTGCTACGTTCTTCTAAGTGTAATTATTAGTATTATGTGGTCATTTTTGAAAAGTTTAACAATTATAAAATAATTTAAATTAATAAATAAAATGATATAAAATATCTAGTGTTTAGTTTATTTATAAAAATAAGTTTTTATGCGTTCAAATTTAGATGAAATGACAATTATTTGGATAAGGTTGTATAAACTTGTTTAGATTCATATTTATGACAAGCTTGAGTTTAAATTCAAATATTTCTTATAAGAAATCTAGGACAAATATCATGTTACTCAAATGAACTCATACAAACTCATTTAAACTTGAATTTAAGCTAAGCTCAAGCTTGAGCTTGAATTATTAAAGCTTAACAAGTTTAAGTTGTTACATTTACCAAAATTTAAATTTTATGCAAAAATAATTTATCTTGTAAGGGAGTACTATAAGCAAAAATTTTAGATGAAATGATTGATAAAAAATTTAGTGAAAACACTACTCTAGAGTTGTAATTCAATGACATTGAAGAGACGCTACTCATAAGATAAACAATGTTCATATAAATATGGTGATATTTTTAAAATTATTAGAAAAAATAAGATGATAATTGTAAAAAAATAGCGTCTATAGTTACTCGGTGATACTATTGAAATTTACATTAGAACTTAAGATAATGGTTAAATGTATAATTGACATATTTTTATCTTAGCTAACATATTTGAAAATATAAGTAATATTAAGACAATCGGTTCCATGTAATAACCAAAGTTAAAAATAAATGCAAACCATTATATTTGAAAGGGCAAAAGAAACATTAGTTATTCAAATAACCGATGTTGAAATTGATTATTCACTAGTATTTTTTGTAAATATCATCCTAACTTTGTACAACTATTTTCTATTAATCCAGTGTCATTTATTTAAGTAATTAGTTTTCAATTAAGCAACTGATGTGTAATTTTTTTATCTACATAACTTTTATTTGATCCTATATTTCTTATCACTTTTGCTTCTTGAAATCTATTTCCCCAACATCACCTTTACCATTGATATTTCTCTAGTGAGTATTAAACTTTTGCTATATTTTTTTTGCACTTAAGAGTTAGCTTCATGGTCATTCTAGTCATTAACAAATCTTTAAGCATTTTTTTCTCTTTCATTTTTTGTTATATTTTTTAGAATTAAGTAATTAAATTTGGCTTTATTAAGTTAGGGTGTATATATATGTATATAGTGACATTGTGAGAGCCTCATTCATCACTAAGTTTAGGATTATATTATATATTATGTTTGGTAATACTTTTAGGGTTTAGTCATACTCAAGATATATGATTATGGTATGCTTTGTTTAGTGGTAATATTTTTGTTATTTTTACTTGTTACTTTTATTATTGTATGCTATTGTGTTTGTTTAAGGCATTAGGTTTTTCATATATTTTAATGATCCAATTTATTTTATAGTTGTGTACATTAGTAGAAGAGTTTATGATGACTAATGTAATCTTAGTTCAGTTACTTATTGTGCAAGTTATATATTTTTCCATAAAATTTAGTGTAACATTTATAATAAGGACCAATCTTATATCAACTACTTTCTTCATCATTAGGTAAAGCCAACTATAAATTTATTACATATACATGATTGGCACTAGTTTTTTTAGCTAAATCTAGACTAGGATCCTTTTTGAAAGGTAATTGTCCCTACTAAAAGAAATACAAGAGGTTCCACAACCATGAAGGGCATTACCACAATGTGGTCTAGGGATAAGAAATTGCATATGGAGTTCAATAAGAGATAGCAGTCGAAAGGAGAAAATACTAACCGATACATCAATTATTTGGAGTGAGTATACAATCCAAAGTCATTTCTTGTTAGAAGAAAGTCCCATCGGGTTTGTAGGATAACATTTAAGAGGAGGTTTTGGTATATACATTTGATTTAGATAGTTTTATGCTATAGATATGGAAAACTATATTTGCAATATACTCACATATAATTTGACCTTTGATGTGTGTTTTTTTCTTGTAAAAATCCTTTCGTATTCTAGACATAGATTTGTGCACATAAAAGTACTATCATATGTGAAAATTTTGTGAATAAACTTCAAGTCAACTTGGAAGTGGGAATACATCAATCTTGAGATCACAATGAAACTAATTTGATGTAGTGATAAAACTGCATTAACTTGTAATCATAGGAGAAGTTCTAAAAATAATGCAAGGATAAGTGTTTCAAGATAAAAATTTTACATTCAACTATCTAGTTCATCTCAATGTCTTGTTTGTATATTTATACTTGTGAATTAATATGTCCTCTAATCAATAGGTGTTAAGTAAGTCCAATTAGGAGAAATGAAGGAAAAATCTACAATAAGCTAGAAAAGGACATATTGGTCAAAAAGCATGCCAAAGCTAAGGATGGTGAGAATGTCGGTAAGGCAGCTTCTATTTCTTGTGCAGAGTTATAAAAGTAAGGGAGAGTAAACAAGCAGGGCCAATACATAACCCTAGAGAGTCAGTCAAGCTATTTTGGAAAAGATTGTAACTATTAAGATTTGTACTAAAATGTGTTGTTTAATTTTAAAGCTTCCATTTCAATTGAGTTAATTCTAATCATTTATTCTTTGTTAATTTCTATAAGAAACTCTCATATAGTATGTCTCATAGGGTGAGTTTCAACCAGTTGGAAAGAATGACTTCCTAACCATAACTTTAGGAACTAAAAAGTATCCTAACTATGTTTGGGTTATTAGACATAGCATTGGCCATAGAGAGGTTTTTGACTCATCAAAGTGCTATCCATTAGGATTTTCAAGCATCGATTTAGCATTCCTAGAAGGAAAGGTTACCTATGAAATGACATAAAAACTCAATGCAAAATTTGAGACAAGTTGTAGTAAACAGAGAAGTAGCATTTATAGGTACAGTAACTTATGAAACAATAAGTTAAACTACTTTGTATTTTGTAAAAATAAAGAATCCCAGACATACTATGGCTTTGAGTTTTGGGATGTTTATTTAGCTAGCATATAGGTGCATTACTCCTATAGATGAGTTAGTATATATAACCAATGCTTAGCTAGCTAAGCAAACACTTGATTAAGAGGTGTGCAACCCTTTTTGTCATTGACTAGGAGAATGTACTAACATTTAGAGTGCTAGCCATTATGATAGAAGAGATTTTGAAAATCATGCTTGAGTTAATTGTTACCCTTAACTTTAAAACTTTTTCATATATATTTATACATGAATTAGGTTTACATTACTTAAAAATTAAGCCAAAGTGGTGGTTGACAAGTACTTAATCTACAAAGTTAAGGTGTCGATGTCAAATAATGTAGTATAGATAATGGATAAGGCTTGCAGAACCTTCATCGCATGGCTAATAACCTTTATTTAATACCCAATTGAGGTATTATCATGTATTCCCTTTATCACCAACTTATATATATATATATAATATATATATATATATATATATATATATATATATATATATATGAAGTTATTTTAGTTTTTATATAAGACTATTGTTATATAAAGCTACTAACTTTCATTATTTATGTTTCAATTATCTCCTAATTATGTTTAGAAATAGCTATAATGATAGCTTGAGAGCTCTTGAAGTAAGGAGGCTAAAGCCTAACTCTCAATTAAGGAGGAAATGGTGGGATTAGACAAAAAACTTCCGTCAAGTAGCTACTAAAGTTTAAGAAGCTCAATGTGACTTGCATCCAGCTTTAAGCTATGTGAGTTTATGCTATCTTTTTTAACTAAATATAAATTAATTAAACTATTGTTTGAATATATGTTTAGCTTATATTAATTCTTTTATAGGTGTTGCTATAACATTTTACCATTAAAGAATGTTATGTATGAATTCCTAGATCTATGTTAATTTGATGTACAATCTATACCGAATGAGGCTAAAAGGCAAGAGTACATTGTCAAGGCTTTACTGCATAAGCATAAGCATAAGAAAAAAATGCTAGTTTATAATGTATCATGAGAAGCAAGTCTCACTTATGCATCAATTGTGATTTTTTTTAACAAATTTTGATAGCTTAATTATTACATTGTATTATAATCATCATTGGATGCTTTCCATGGTAATATAAGGAGTAGGCTAATCTACTGGATGGATTCTTTGTTTGGAGATGTGCAATTCATATTGAAGATTTCCTTTAAAGGAGCTTTAACTATAGCATGTGAGTAGGGCTTAAAATAAGGGCTTAAATATGAAAAAGCAAGAGGTAAGTTGTTAATAATAAGATTGTATAATTTTTGACCTAAAATATTGCATATCAATAGGATCAAACTAATCTTCTATTTTATTAGTGTCCAAAATAACATGAAAATATAGAGTATGACTATTATATCATCCATGACATGCACGATTTATTATCTGCTTATAAACTTTCTTATAAGGGAATTAGTTACTTATTTATAACTCATTATATGCTAAATTAATTAAATTGAATTAGTTTTAATGATAATATGTTAATTATGTAAAAATTACAATACTTCGAGAAGAAGCCCTGGCCTTACTCTGGAGAATAACTTATTGAGGTTAGAGAGCTTTGGATAAGATATTTCCTCTTGACCAAAGCTCAATCACAATGAATGGCTTTAGGTTTTCCTGAACATTATTGGTGGTTGTAATCAATTAAGTTGTAAACTAATTGTTGATAGTTGGCTTGGTTGTAAGTAACTTATTATAACTTGTATTTTAATGTATAAATAAGAGTTTAAAAAATAGAAGCTCCTATAATTGGTTGTGATATTGTCAATTGGTTTTTTCTTATGTGTCAATTAGTTTTTTTTTGCTGATGTTTTTTTTAAATTAATGCTAAAAAAGATATTGATTTACTATTTAAAACTAACGTCTTGCAATTTTATCATCAGTTGTTTATACAACAATTAACGTCATTTGTTTGTTAGTAGGATGACAATGTTATACTTTGCATGTTAATTTTTTTACAAATAATTGATATCTAAACTTAAGACATTGGTGTAAGTTAAAAATAAAAAGAGTGAAACAATAACATCATTTGTAAATTTCATCTTGGGTCCTTTCCAACTATAAATGATTTTCTTTCTAATAAGTTATACTTTCTTTTTATCATAAAAATGACTCCAATTTTATATTTTTGCTTACTAAATTTTTAGCCGTCACTAAATTTTTAATGTTATGCACTCACTAAATATATGTAAGATTTAAATGTAATATTTATTTATTTTCATTTTTGTTCTTATAATTTAGTTTTTAATTTTATAATCTACCATATTTTTATATGTTTGTATAGGTAAGAAATTTTATTTCCTTTATCCTTTTTGACATTCAATCATATTATCTACCATTCATTTATATAAAATTTATACATCATTTTCTTAAAATTTAATGAATGCTTATTGCTTTTACAAAGATTGGATTTAACCATATTTTTCTAGGAAATGCCAACCTTGCATATTGAGCAATAGGTATGAAGATAATATTTAACATATCATCCATTTATGATTGAGGTATTTGGTATAACCTCTTATAGTTTTCAAATTTTTTTTTCAATATTCATTATTTAAAATTTTTATCATTAGGATTTTTTAATTTTATATAGGATATTTGATGTATGTCATTTCATACCAAAATTAATATCAATTGCTCAAAGCCATAATAAGTAGCAAGTTGAGTTATATTTAAGGGAATAGAAGCTAATTAATAGTAATAGAATATAAACAATTTTTATTTATTAATGCAATTAACAAACTAAATTCAATGATTAAATGCAGAATTAAGAGAGAGAAAGTCATAAAAGATTGAATTGTCAACTCAATGGATGTTTTACCCCTTAATTAATTGGCTTATTCTAGATATCTCCAATAGAATTACTCTAATTTGATTAATTAGCTTAGGAATACCCTAATACTATTCCTAATATTCCTTAATTAATTAACTTAAGCCTAAAACCTCTACTAATTCTTTATTGTTCAATCTTAGCACCTAAATAATAGCATTATGATTAAGGGAATGGTTAAAACTAAATTAGCACTCCAACCTAGTATTGAATTATCAATTTAGATCCTAATTCTCTTAGGTGATGATTAATTTAGCCAATCATCAAACAATCAATACCTAATTGCTACTTATACAACAATTGAATATAACCTAGCATCATAATTAATCATTTTGCAATAGATCACTATCAAACAATCAACTAAAGGGCCTTAATTAGCAGATAATCCAAAGCAATATTAAACTTGAAAAAAATAGAGAATTAAAGAATAATTTAATTATAAGTAAGAGTAAAAGATAAAATCCTAAAGCTAAACTAAATTAAGGTAAAAAATCCTTTAAATTGATTGAAAAAGTTTAGCCGCTCATGGTGGAATACAAATAAAACTGGAAGACGAAGAGTTGTTGTCTAGGGAAAAATGTATTGCCCTTAGAGGCATAAAAGTCTTAAATATAATTTCCTTTGGTACGAAACCTAATGGTTTAAGTAAATATACTTTCTAAGGTTGTAAAAAATTGGGCATTACTAATTTTAAAAGCCTATAACTTAATTTACAAATCAAAATATTGATAGTGTTTTGCTGTAATATTTTTTATAGGCTAGATTCCAACTCATATTTGACCATCAAAATAATGTATTTTAATTAAATCCTAAATAGGAAAGTTTTTAGGCTGAGTCTTAGATTATTTTGAATACTAATTTCATCATAATTAGACTTTTGCCTAAAAATCGAGATTCAATTAACTTGGACAAAAATAGAACATTAAATTCATGATCATTTTTATACTTTACAAATAATTAAATTGTACTTTAGCCAAAATATAAAAATTTTAAAGCTTCTTCTTAACTTTCTAACAATGTAAAGATCACCTATATTTGTCATCTAGAACTCAAATTATAGTTAAAATTTTAAAATAATATAAAAATTTAGCATTACCTGAATAATTTAAAAACATTGGAATACCATCTCCCAATCATATATATATAACTAATTCTCTAAAATTAAACATATATAATATACTAAGAGGTATAAAATAGGATAAAATAATCTAAATATTATTTTGCATGTCAATATTATCTTCTATTTTAAGGTACGATGTTTTGTAAGGTTGAATACAAAAGGAACAATAGGAATCTAGGAAAAAGGAACTAATGGAGCAGGCTAAGATCAGGAAGGAGGAATTGGGGTAAGGTTAATAGGGATAGAACATATCATATTGGTTATCAATATAAATTGAAGTTGCATATCTAAATTAGACATTAGTTATTTATAAACAATCAATATTGAATATTACTTCCCATGTCTTTAGCATAAGATAAGGTGTAAGGTTTCATATATCATAACTAACAATGTTCTCATGAAATATTATTTATGACAATGCTTGATTAAACTTTTCCTTAAACCAATGTCTAATCCTTTAAATACCTAATGTTAATAAGTTAATTTGTAATAATGAAATGTTTTAAAGTTAAATTTGATTAAGAAAGAGTTAGTAAGGATGAGGCATAGAATGCTATTCCTTTTTTACCTATTAGGCCTTCACCTTTTTATTTTACTATTTTCATCTCATTCTTCCTTATTTTCCCCTAAGACATTTCCCCCTCCCATTTTCAAGCAAGAAAGGCTTTTCCTCTCTACTTGTTTATCCTTTAAAATTCTAAGCAAGGTAAAATGATTATTGCACTTTGATTTCTTGAAGATTTGTTATTTTACTTCTTCTTAATGTTGATTGTTAGAAAATTTTCAATTAGATGAATATTAGGGGTTTTATTTAAGAGGGAATTCATGTTGTAACTTGAAATTTCATTTGTTGATGAATAAAGACAAGCTAAAACTAGTTTCACTACTTATTTTCTCCTCTAAAAACTGTGAATAACATTCTAATTGGTATTATAATTGCTTTAATTGTTGTACTGTTGTTAAAGTTAGAATTTTATTCTACATATATGTAGAAATTATTGTGGTGATGATATAGATTGTTATTTGTTATGAATTCATGTTAAGTATGAGAAATATAACGTTGAGTTTATGTTTTGTAGTGATTTGATTGTGTATTCTTGCTTAAGGAATGAATTTTTAGTGATTTACCCATGGATAAATAGTGAAAAATCTACAACAATTTCAAGTATTCCTTTGTGAATCAATTTTTAAATTGATTTAGAAGGGTCATTACATAAAATCTTTTGCACTAAATTAATTCACCCTAAATTAAACTAAAATTAAGGTTTATTAAATTGATTACAAAATTGATTCAGTAAGGTTAAAGAGTAACCTGCCCTACATTGTATCAATTTAGGAATCAATTCACTTTTCATAGAAATGATTTTGAACACATTAACTTAATTATTAAATCTTTTTAACAAGGTTAAAGAGCAATCTCCTTTACATTGAATCGATTTATCTTAAGGAGAAACCTATTAGAGTGCCTTAAATTGATTCCAAGGGCTAGAATTTTTTAATTTACCTCTGAAATGACCTCAAACCACTATTTATAACTTAAGGGTGTTAGATATAAGCTTAAATGAATATGATAAGGTTATGTAGATAGGTTTAGTGAA